>PVIW01000475.1:0-311960 GCA_004026585.1 Noctilio leporinus | reverse complement strand
CCAACCACTGTTTTAAGCCACTGAGAAGTTGGTTGGAATAGTGTGTTACAGCAACACGACCTGTTCTATCCAACTGATACAAGTGTGATTCTTTCGCAAGTCAGATGAATAATGTTATGATATAACCAAATATTACTATGTGATTATATAATAATCGTAAATTATATAATTATAATTGTATAGTATTATGTAATTATATGTTATAAT
This sequence comes from Noctilio leporinus, assembly GCA_004026585.1. Lineage (NCBI taxonomy): Eukaryota > Metazoa > Chordata > Mammalia > Chiroptera > Noctilionidae > Noctilio > Noctilio leporinus. Next base: position 311,753 of record PVIW01000475.1, on the reverse strand, counting down.
ATGAATTTTAATAGAGAGAAAGCAACCAGACCAAAACACTTTTAAATGCTGAAAGTAAAAATTATGTTCTCTTCTATTACTGCGGTGGTCAGGAACAAATAGGTCTTTTCAAGAAAGTTTCTTAACTTTGAAATGAACATCTTTTATTTATGAACATTTCTAGCACCCTGTGTCCTTGCACCAGGAGATGAACCCTTTTGCCCTGTGGGCCTCTCCATACGGCTGCTTGAGCATCCACACAGTGCGGCAGTTGGTAGCTTGGACTGCAGTGTTTATCAAAGGCAGGACTCTGGGAGACAAACTGGTTACCACATTGGCTACCAGTTATAAGAATTACAAATATGGTGGAGGAGAGAGGACTAATTTGACAGCTCTGAAGAGCTAATAGGAAAATCATGATGAAACTTAGAATTTTAATTAATTAATTAATTTTAAAGATGTCACCTATTACTTCCAGAGAGAGAGGAAGGGAGAGAGGCAGAGAGGGAGAGAAACATCAATGTATGGTTGCCTTTCACCTGCCTCCAGCCACGGACCTGGCTGGAGACCTAGCTTGCAACCTGGTTATGTGCCCTGGCTGGGGACTTGAACCAGCGACCTTTGGGTTCGCAGGCTGGCACCTTACCCAGTGTGCTACCAGCCAGGGCTCGAAACTTAGAATTTTAAACTGGTAGTCCAAATGCATAAAAAAGGAAAAAAATTTAGTAGGGTCCTGAAAAACGAAAACCTTATTTCTTATAGTTTAAGGTAGATAATAATATTTAATATTATTATATTAATAACAATAATATTAAATATCAATTATTGTGCATTTAATCTAATTAACATTTCAGAATTAATTTTAATGTTAATGTTAACTAATACTTAATATTATTTACTTGTCTTTTTTCCAACAGAAATATTTTATTTTGATGCTGTCAAGTCTATCAATTTTCCTTCGTTTATTTACTTATTTATTTATGTTTTATAGTTGTGTTCTCCATTCTATTCATAATTTCAGTTTTCACATTTAGGTCTTTGATCAATGTAAAGTTTGTTTTATTATTATATAATATAGGCAGTTGGTTTTTTTTTTTTTTTCTGTAGTGGCAACAATTTTTCTATTATCACTCATCAAAAATATTTTTACTACATAAATTTTCATTTTTATGTTCTTTTAATATATCTCTTTAATAATAAAGCCAATTGTATAAAATGATAGCCTCATGCACAGGAGTATTCATCCTGTCACTGGTCAACAGAATTGTCAAAGGCTCCATAGCGCATAGCATACTGACTTCAGTGACAGACGTGATGAGATTCAGCTCAGGTGGCCAGGTGGATGCCTGATGAGGCACGTGATAAAGCTGGAGGCAGAAGGTGCCCCCAGAGCTTCCAGCAACCTAGTGGGGGCAGAGCTGCCGATGGTCCCTGAACCCCTGCTATCTTTCTCTTTTTGGTGATACACTTCCCCTCCAAGCTTGGAGTTGTAGCCAAGAAGTGGCTGCCCAGTCAGTGGCCACCTCTCCAGCCTCCCTTGTAGCCAAGTGAGACAGGAACAAAGATTCTGCCTTTGGAATGTGGATGGTGATGCATGTGGCTGCCATGGGACTAACAAAAAACAAAACAAAACATTCCCCCCTCTTCTTCATGTCCTGCATCCCCCACTGTTTGGGAAACAGTATTTGCAGGTCCTTTGAATTGTCAAGACTGTGATCAAGGACCTGGCTCTCTGGAGCATCAGGCTCAAAACCTAGCTGAAATCCAGCTTGCCCCCATGGGCCATATTGTGTGCATGGGCCATGACTTCCATGTAGGCGTCCACAGTCCTGGTGGGACTTGCCGCCTGATCTTAGACTCCCAGGCTTCGGCTTTTCTTTGAGGGGGAGGGTCAGGCAGAATGGTTGCTGTTTTGGTCAGAATGCAAGTTCTTCAGACACCAGCGGTCTAGCTATGGGTGTTGGCCACCAGTTGGCAGAGGAGGTGCTCACTCTGGATTTTTCTATCTTCTCAGTTTAGGTGAGGGTCCATGCTACCTGAGAGAAAGGTTGCTTGTTTTTTCTTTAATAAATTCTTAACAAGTTTCTTTAGGACCAGTAAGACAGGCTTATTCATTTGAAGGGTCATGAGCTCAGAAATTTGCTATGGACTAAAAATTTCAAAAAGCACTGAACTGGTACTTTAGAAATGTGAATTTTTCCAGAATCTCTCTTCACAGCTCCTATGAAGCACAGAAGTATATGAAGGGGATGGAAGCTCCCACCTTCATTCTGAACACTTCCTGAAAAACAGCAGGTGAGTTGTATAGGACAGAAGGTTCCTATAAGAAGTTTAGAAACGGATGCCTGTTTTCAATTCAATCATGCATTGACGTCTTTTCCTGTTCAGCTTGGTGATTCGGGTTAGCATCATGAGTCCTGGATGGTGAGGCAGGGCCAAGTGCTGCTGTTAGATTGAGGAACCAGATTTCCTTATTGGAAGACAAGCTCAATGGGAAATCAGTTCACGTCTTCCCAGCCTTGCTGCCTTGCAGCTCATTTTCTAGTGTGTCTTTGCCTCTCATTTGCTCTTGGATCTCATTTTGCCACTTGACAGCCTGCTTTTACCTCATGACAATGGTGTTGTTCAATCCTCCCTTGGCACTAACCACGCACCAAGGGTGGTGTGCATGCAGCTGCTCCTGGATGGCTTCTGGCACCGCCAGCATCCACGCTGCCAGACCGTGGTGGCCTTTGAGAATCATGTTTTTAGTATATTTTATTGATTACACTGTTGCAGTTGTCCCATTTTTTCCCTTTGCTCCCATCTGCCCAGTAACCCCCTTCCCTCCAGTAGTCCCCCACCTCTAGTTCATGCCATGGGTCATGTGTGTAAGTTCTTTGTCTTCACCATTTCCTATACTCTTCTTAACATTCCCCAGTCTATTTTGTACCTACCAATTATGCTTCTTAACCCCTGCACCAATTCCTCATTTTTTTCCCTTTTCCCCTCCCAGCTAATAACCCACCAAATGGTCCCTATACCTATGATTCTGTTCCTATTCTGGTTGTTTGCTTTGTTTTTATTTTTTATTTTTAGATTCAGTTGTTGTTTGAATGAGTTTGGTCATTTTAATGTTCATAGTTTTGATTTTTCTTTTTCTTAAATAAGTCCCTTTAATATTTCATGTAATAATGGCTTGGTGAGGATGAACGTTTTTAGTTTTATCTTGTCTGGGAAGCACTTTATCTGACCCTCCATTCTAAATGCTTTGCTGGATAGAGTAATCTTGGTTGTAGGTCCTTGCTTTTCATCACTTTGAATACTTCTTACCATTCATTTCTTGTCTGCAAAGTTTCTTTTGAGAAATCAGCTGATAGTCTTATAGGAACCTGTTTGTAGATAACTCTTCTTTTGCTGCTTTTAAGATTCTTTATCTTTAACCTTTGGCATTTTAATTATGATGTGTTTTAGTTTGATCCTCTTTGGGTCTAGCTTCTTTGGGACTCTCTGTGCTTCCTGGACTTGCATGTCTATTTCCTTCACCAAATTAGGGAAGTTTTCTTTTATTATTTTTTTCACATAAGTTTTCAAGTTCTTGCTCTTCCTTTTCTCCTTCTGGCATTCCTATAATTTGGATGTTGGCATGTTTAAAGTTGTCCCAGAAGTTCCTAAGCCTTTCCTAGATTTTTTCAATTCCTGTTCCCTCATTCTGTACTGTTTGGCTGTTTATATCTTCCTTATGTTCCAAGTCATTGTTTTAACTCTGGCTTCCTTCCCTATATCATTGATTTCATGTGCATTTTCCTTCACTTCACTTAGCGTAGCCTTCATTTCTTCCCTTCTGCGTTTGTTGTACTCAAGCATATCTGTCAAACCTGTCAAGTCTGTGGGCATTGTCATCACCAGTATTTTGAACTCTGCATCTGTTAGGTTGGCTCTCTCCTCATTGCTTAGTTCTCCTACTGGAGCCTTGATCTGCTCCCTCTTTTGGCACCATACTTCTTTGTTTCTTCAACTTGATAGGTTCCTGTGTTTGCCCCTGTTTCTTAGGTAGAGCTGTTGCACCTGTTTTCTTATAAGGGGTGGAGCCTTAGGTATTCATTACAGGGGGCAATCCACTACAACATGTTGTGGTGCTGTATATGCAGAATGGGTCAGAGAGGGAACATTGCTGCATCTTCACCCTTTTTCCAGGCACTTCTCCTGCTTCCTGTGTGGGACTGGAGCCTCTCTAGCTGTTGTTATGGTTGTGGTTCCCAGGGTGGGTGGGTTTGCGGATGTTCTAGGACTGTGGGGGACTTCTAAACAAATTCTCCTGAGAGATGGGCAGTTCCTTCCTCCATCCCAATATCCAATGGTTTTCACAGTCAGAAGAAATGAGGCTTTATTTTTCCGCTGGCCAGCCACAGCCACAGCCACAGCCATAGCCATAGCCACTGCCTTGCTGCTGCTGCCACCACCACTGCCACCACTGCCACACCACATCCTCTCTCTCCTGGACCTGCTCTGCCTACCTGTCTGGATGAGTATTACTTCATTATATCTTTGTTTGTTGGATTTCCATGCAGTTCAATTTTCATATAGTTCTGGTTGTTTTTAGCTGTTAGGGGTAGTTGTGTGTCTTGTTATGACTGTGGAGTGGTGAAGTGTGTCTACCTACACCTCCTTCTTGGCTGGAAGTCTGAGAATCTTCATATTTGTGATTGCAATTCTGTCTGATGTCTCTCTTCATAGTTAGACTCTTCTGGATGATAGGCTAACATCATGGGAAGTCAGTATAGACTCAGTGGGGCTGGAGGCTTGTGATGCCATGGTGGTAGTCTGCTCTCAGGCTGTGCTGAGCCTGCCCAGACATGCTTCTCCTTACACAGGGTTCAAGGGACCCAGTCACTGAGATGCAGGGGGCTTTCCAGCATCTTACCCAGGAGAGAGAACCAAGCCACTAAAAGTGGATGCTACATCTAGGTAGGGGCACCATATGGACTGATGGTGTTCATGGCTTTCATCTCGGTCCATGCCTTTGGCTTTTAAGCTAGACATGTAGAACATGAAGAATGTAACTTCCTTTTCCCCCAATTCCACATTTTAATACTATTTCTCATGGAAAATTCCACATATTTATAGAACAGAAAGAACAAGCAGGCATCCACCAACCAGTTTTCACACATAATAACCATGAGCAATCCTGCCTATTTCCCCAACCTACTTGCTTTGAGCTAGTTCAGAGTATCATATCTGTAAATATTTCACTATGTGTCTCTAAAAGACAGGAACATAGAAAAAATCCCAGGATAAATGTCAGACCTAAAAAAAAAATCAATAATTCTTTGATAGCCTCAAATATGTAGGCAATGTTCCCTTTTCCTTGTCTGTGTCCAGTTTATTCTGAACTTTAGGACTCAGTGGAGGTCAGACACTATGTTCAGCAAACACATCTGTTAAATCTCTTTAGGTCTTTAGGTTTTTTAATGTGTGTGTGTTTTGTCCTTCTGTCTGCCATTTTGGTATGGCTGTTGAAGAAGAAACTGGGCTTTGTCCCATGAAGTTCCCTGGGTTTCTGTTTTGTTTCATCCCCTCATGAAATTAGTTTTGTGTTCTTTTGCCCCTACATTTCATAGACATTGACAGATGTAGAAATTTGATCAGACTTAGGCTCAGTGTGGACAAGACAATGACATAAGTGATTTGAGGTTAAGTTTTGAGGGGTTGTCTTTCTTTCTGTGACATTGGTGAGCATTGGTGATCATTCTGAGGATCAGTTGTATCAGCCTTGCTTCATCTGTTAGCTGGGCTACTTTCACATGGAGCAATTTGCCCTAATCCATTTGGAGGAGAGATGAATCAACAGTGAGTTGGTTGCTGCCTCAGAATCTGCCAAAGGTGAGGGATTTTTCTGAGTCACTATAACCCTCAGATTTAAAACATGGTTCATATGTTTTGATATATTGAAGTTATTATCCTTATTGGGGCTTAAATTGCCCCATTTTTGACTGCTGGAAGCCTCCTCAAGTCCTCCTGAATCCCTTTGTCATGTCTCAGCAGGCTTTGTATTACCCTACTTTCTGGCATGGCAAGAGGTTTAGACTCATGTTGAATGGTTCCTGTTCTGGTTCTGGGATCAGCCATTTGTCTAACAAGTCCTGGCTACATTTACAGAAAGTGGTATTTATAGGCCACAGCCTGGGTACTGTCACCTGCACTTAAAATGTGGAACATGTAAGTCAAAGGTCTGTTCTTGGGTCCAGCCAGTACTCTGGGATGTCCCCTATGTTTCCCCAAGGAGCACAGTGCCCACTTGTGGACAGCAGGGCTTCTCCATGGCTCCGTTGCCTTTGAGAATGTAGTGGCCACCATGAGAAAGGGTACACTTTTGTTTTTAACCCACAGTTTAAAATATTCCACATTACATTTATTAAAATAATGTTTTGATTCTTAAGAGAAAATACTACTTTAGATTTTGAGATAATGTTTTATGGTAGCTATTGACAAGATATGTTTTTCTTTCTCAAAGTGAATTTAGTTGCCACTGAAAGAGGCTAGCAGACCTTTGTTCTCACCACCCCTTCACGAGAGTGGTGCAGTTGTTACTAAAATAGCACAACACACACCCCAGACATCACCTCAAGAACATGCTGAAGATGCATTGCAGTTTACATCAATGGTTTCAGTGCATGTCCCTGTGGTGAGGGTTAGGGGGAGGTGGGAGTCAACAGTATAGATGGTCTGCAGGCTCTTATCCCACCCAAAGTGGCATAAAGTTTGAGAAACATGGATGTAAAATGCCCTTTTGGTGTCAGAACATAAAACCCTTTCCCTGAAAACCTGTCAGGAGGGACTGCTGGGTCCCTGGGGACTTTACCCTGGGGGATTGGGGCCAGATAGAGCTGGCCACCTCTACTAAGCCCTCTCTCCTGTGGCTCCATGGTCATTTTTCCTTAGTCCCCAGTGGGGTCATGCTTCCCAAATAGCTACCCTACTCTTGACCTTACCAAAAGTTGGAGACCTGCTCATATTATATGATACCCTAAGTTTTGTTACTATTTACCTCTCACCTACCCTTTCACCAGAAATAATCAATCGACTAAAAAGGAAAATGGGTTGGTGTGGGCTGTTATAGTTTCCAGACACCCACATGCATCACTCAGCAGCACACTCCACGGCCGGGCTGGGCTGGACTTGCCTGATGATGGGGCTGAGAGAGCCCTTTGTTGGCTTGTCTTTTCCTTCTTTTGCTTATTCCTTGAGTCTCTTTATTCTGAATTTGTAGCAAAGTTTCCTGGAACAATAGCTTTCTCATAAACTCAGTTGATTTTATGGTACTCAGAAATGTTTTTCATAAGCACCTCACTGGAAAAATATTCTTCAGGAGTGCCTGCCAGCAAGTTGACACAGAAAAAGAACGACACTCACTCGACCACTTTTCCATGGTTTAATCCACGGCCCTAACCTGGGACTTCAGGATGATTCAGCCCATAACAAGAATCATGGTGGATTGTTGGAAAGGCTCAGCATCACCCCCAGTGTGTGGAATCATAGTTCACCCCGTGCCAAGCACAGGGACAAACAACAGTCCTTGCTAAGATGCAGCTACAACTGTTCGTTCCCCGACTCACAGAACTGCCTGGGGCACTGGGAACATGTCCTTAAGACAGAGCCCAGGCCCAGATTGGAAGTGGACTCTTGAACATGTGTGTGAATGGCCATGGCCATCCCTGAAGTGACCTCCGGAATAAACAGGTCTTTCTCCCTGCCTGAGGACAAAGCTAACACAGAGGATAGGGGCCAAGGGTGAGCAGGCAAGGACTTCACCCAATCTGCCTGGGAAGGTCCTCATGGGTGGTGACAAGTCTTCTTTGAGTGAAGCCAATTGCAGTCAAAACTTTCTGTTGCTGCAGCCAGAAAATTCCTGCTTTCTTTCTCAGCTCACAACTCTGGTGGGTCAGTGTAGCCCCTTCACCAACTAAAACTTCCAACCTCACCTGGAGAATAAGGGTCCTTGGGGTAGGTTTGCTCATACCACTAATTCCAGCTAGTCAAGAATGTGGTAAAAACAATTTCAATTATAATGAAATAATAATAGTTGAGTTTAGTTCTCAGAGTCAATTTTGTTTCTAGGTTTAGTTGATCACCTTTTGATAACCAGCCAGATAAGATGGTAGATAGTGAATAGTTTTATGTAAGAGAAGAGAGTCAGAGTGAGAGAGGAAGTGGCAATGTTACTCACTGCAGCTATATTTGGGAACAAGTCAGGTGTAGAGAAGACAACTTTTCCCACCTTTGGGAAGGAGGCAAGTGAGGGCTTGCTCAGTCCGAATTACTTGCTGGAAGGCTGCAGGCTGCAGGGGAAATCCAAGTTGGGGATGCAACATCTATTAGGAAGATGTTTTTCCATAATGAAATCTTCTGACAAGTTATGACCAGCTGGAGGCAAATGTGACATAATTGAAAGCTCCTTTAGTTATCCTTATCTAGTCCTTATCATCCACATTTCTTTTTGCCAATAATAACCGAACCTGAAAGCTAAAGGTAGAACTCAGTGCATCTGGTCATCTAGTTTATGAAGATGTTCTTCAGGAGTTGTGCCCACAATGGTGACACTAATGACAGCAATCGATTACTGGTGCTTACTATGTCTCCAGTGCACACACAGTGCTTTATAAGATTATTTGGACACCTCTGTGCCCAGCCTATGTGTTCCTGGGCCACCTTTGATGCTAGACATTGCTGGGACAAGCAGCCTCATGATGGTGACAGCCCCTCCTCTGGGAAGTCCCTCTTGCTCTGCCCAGGGCCCTCTTTGATCCCAGATGCAGAAGTGCAGCACATCTTTAGGTGTCAGCTTGTCACCTGTGCATGTCAAACTTGGACTCTTTAATGGATAGAATAGGGATTCAGTGGGGGACTCCTCTGTCCCTCCAGATCTGAGAGGACAGTGTGAGGTCACTGCAGTGCTCCTCACAGCCTGTAATAGGAACAAGTTTAGTAATGGCTCTCAGATTGGCTTTTGTCCTTGTCCCCAAGGCTCTCCAAACCTCACTCCTGCTGCCCAGGGTCACATTTCCAAAAAAAGCCATTTGCATGAAAACCCGTGTCTCAGGGTCTGCTTTTTTAGAGAGTGTGTGTGTGGGGGGAACTCAGGTTAAGATAACATTTTATCCCATCTAGTCCTGGAAACAGCCCTTTAGGAATGTTTGTTCATTTTGCATATGAGATAATAGACATAGGAAAATTAAATAACTTACCAGAGTTACTGAAACAGAAAGTAGGACTTCAGGATGGGGATTTAGTTCGGTGCTATGATAAACCCTGTGACTTTGCCATTGTCCGCTGCTCCTCCTTCCCTGTGGTATAGATTATATATACTCTGATTCCTCCTCAGAAAGCAATGAGCTATCCAGGCAGAGGTTCTATCAATGAGCATTATGGTCTAGAAACTTCTCTCTCATGATCTAGCCATGAAGCCCTCAGGGGGACAGAGAGTCAATCTGTTTAGTTCAACGTTATAACCCAGTGCCCAGAATGGTGCCTGGAACATGGAAGGGTCTTAACAAATCCTTTCTGAGTGAATGAGTTAACAAAATTAAGTAAATAGCTACTGTTGAGTTTCTGCAATAACTGTGGACCAGGTTTCTGTGCTTCATGTGCACCTGTGACCCAGTACACCTGACTCCCCTTCATTGGTGCTTTAGAAGTGGCCAGAGAGAAGGTTGCTCTGTGGTCAGCAGACAGATGTCATCTGGGGCCTAGACGTGACATGCCAGCTCCTGAGACAGGCTGGTTTCTGACACAAACTGGTTGAATGGTGGCATGCAGATGCAGCTTGGTGTCCAGTGTGGAGAGCTGGTTATGGACTTGGGGCTCCTCCCCACTTCTTCAGCAAGGTTACATGTACACCCCAAAGCCACATTCCCCATGTTTGGCACCTTGTCTGTGCAGGTGCAGGGGGTGTGCCTTTCTGGCTATCAGGATGTCTTCCCGCTGGAGGCAGCACTATGTCCCTCCACTATGTTCCATTGTCTGATGTCACGTGCCTTTGTGGGAGACTGAGACACCCTTCCCCATGTGATGGAAGCCACTGGGGGACATGGTCTTGTGACTCAGCTTTCTACCTCTCATTCTCTGGTCTATCCCAGGAAGGAACCAGATCCACTTCTGAAAGGAAGAACCCAGTTCTCTCTGCATTTCTTCTTACTCCTGAAGTGCAAGCCAAACGTGGAGCAGCAGTTGTTTCCTGCAAGGTAAGGTACTAGCAGGCAAAGCCACTGTTTGCACGCACTGTTTTTGTTCTCATCTCGTAGAGCTGTCCTTCCTGATTGGTGATGGTTTTCCCCAAGCTTGAACCAAAGTAGTAAGTGGGTAATGTATAGGAATCAATAAATGTAGCAGCATTGATTAGTTCCACAGCCACTGGAACCCATGACTGTCTTTCTTCCTGGAAGTGGGAGAGGAAGGAGGAAAACCTCAAAAACTTCCATAGTGTCTGGCAAAGTTGGGGCATAGGAAGTGTGGCCCTTGTGGCATTCCAACCTTGACTTGGACGTGGGGACCTTCTCTCCTTTCTACACCCTCAGTTTGCATGTTCTGTTCAATGGGCACCATCTGGACAGGTTTGCTCTATTGAGATGTATTAAGTAAAGCCCTGTGTTCAAAGCCATTGCCAGGGATTCTTCCCAGAGCCCATGTGCATGGCAGCTGTGGGTCAGGACCCCTTCTGAAGCTCCCCACCCAAGCTCCCCACCCAAGCTGCAGGAGAAAACCCCCTTCCCACCTCTCTACCTCCTGAGTTGGACGAGCTGTTCCATGTAGCTGTCTTGCTTCTGGAGACATACACTGGGGATGGGGTCTGAAGTCACCCCTTTCCCTGGTTCAGGGACACCCTACCTTCCTGGCCACCTTAGTGCTGTCATTGGGTGGCCCCAGCACATCCCTGCTGACAGCAATACCCTCTGAGTTTTTCAGCTTACCTCGGTCTACTCTGTTGTCCTTTTTAAAAATCTCATATTTCACGCAACCCATTTGAGTAGAGCCTGGGGACGTGTTATTAAATTGTTAGTTTCCTTCAAGATAAGGGATGTGTGAAGAGATCTGTGGTTTCCATGTTCATTTTCCTCAATCCCATGCATTTCAGTTACGTAACAGAAGCAAATTCTGACCCAACAGTTAGGGTACAGCACGTTACCTGCCTCATAGGTGACCAAAGGCGATGAAGAATCAGCGCAGGGCTGGGTGCATCTCCATGTGGATGGGGGCTGTGCTGGGCTCCTGTCCCCATGCCAGCACCAGGAATGCTTTAAAACTGAGATTTCTGCACATTCACCCCAGAACATAAAGATGATGTACATGCACATAAACTGTTTCATTACATATGCGCTCATTTTACAAGGGAAAATCGGACAAATTAGGTCTCCTTTTCTCTAAGTCTCTTTCCCGAGAAAGATTGTTTACAGCAGGTTTTTATTCCTCTCCCTTCTATTCCTCCAAAGGCAATAAAAAGCAATTCCAGGAGCACAGCAGAAAATCAGTTTTTAATCAAGAAAAACAATCTGTGGGAAATAGAGACGTGTGGCTCCACCTCAGAGAAATGTCAGCGGCCGCTGGACCATGGCCACCGATTTGCGGATGGAGCCCAGCTGCGCCGGTGCCGCCGGGGCTTTCCTGCAGCCTCTGGGACCACCAACCATCCACTGAGCCCACTCGCTGGATGGGCCAGCACTGGCCGGGCGCCAGGTCTCGGGGCTGCAAACCCCTTGGTATGCCAGTCTGTGTGTCCACAGCGATGATCTCCTTTGCACAGCACCTGGGAGCCTGTAACAGGGACAGGGACCCAGCGCGGCAAACCACACAGGCCTCTGTCAACATGGCTTCTCACCGCCTCCCTCCTGGTGCATGTTTCCAGAGGCCAACCGAAGCCAGACTGAGGTCCTGCTAGGGCCTCTGAGACCAAGTCCAAAGGGGACTGACCCCTGGGGAGCCAGCCAGGGTGCCACAAGTCTGGATCCCCTGACCCCCCACCCCTGCTGTGAATTTGGGGTAGTTTCTTACACTACAACAGATGCAGGGATACAACCCCCAAGTGAGTTAACCCTACCAAATTGTGGGAGTTCAATAATGGCCATATCCTAACATATGGGTGTTTCTGATCTCTATCTGTGTCCGTATGTCCATGACCTCCTGTCTTGGCTCCAGACACACCTCTCCACCCATGCCCTTGGCATTCAGAGAACCCTGTGGTGCCCACCCACCTTTGCTCAGTTCAGGGGACAGAAGGGCTGGGACGTGAGCTGAGACCCTAGAGGCAGGTGTGGGAGACAGTGCCTCAGTGTGTCCCGCTCTTCCCTCCAGGTCCTAGAATTTGCTCCTAGGATTATTGGAAGTGGCCTCCTGCTCTCAGGACACCTTCCCTGGAGGTCCCAGGGGACTCTGTCCTCACCTGCAATTCACCTAATGTCCTTGGTGCTGACCAGCAACTCTCAGGAATGGAGAGCACCGGTTCCTGGGGTCACTGCAGGAAGCAGATTCTGGGTGAGCTCTGAGCGAGTCCCTCTCATGAGTGTGATCACCTTTTGGAGGCTGGTTCATCCTGTTGGATCCAATGGTCCGGGTGCTGTGGGGACACTGAGGCAGGTCCCACGCACTGAGAGTGCACAGGACGGATGTGCTCATAGTCTGAGAGTGAGGGCCAGGTCTCCTATGCCAGGTGGGGCTGAGCAAGGGGTGGGGACATTGTTACCAGTGGGTCTGAGACTGGAAAGGGGAAGAAAAGTTCTACTTTGTGCCCAGTGCACCCTGGAGTCAAGAGGGGTGTGTGGGGAACTTGGAAGCTGGGGACATTCGGATTCCCCAGGAGAGGGCGTACTAAGTTGAGACCTGTAAGACCCACCTGCCATTTTTCATGGAGAGAAAGGTCTCTCAACTCTGTGTATGCAGCGATGATGGTGAGGGCTCCAAAGGGATCCTCCGAGCCTCTCACACCTCCTCCTGGGGCCCCCACATCCTTCCAGAGTCCTTTTCCTTCTAAAACTTGACCATCCAACTGACCGCACCAAGACACTGCCCAGCACCCTGTTCTGATGCTTGGTGTATGATGCCTCTGGGCCCACAGGTCCACCCTGGCCCCCTTGGCCCAGGGGACTGATGGATGCTCCCTCAGTGTTGCCTGCCATCACATCAAGTTAGTTGCCTCTGTCCTGGAAGAGCTAAGGTCATGGCAGAAGCTGGGACAGGGGTGGTGGCCGGGGCACATGAGCTGCACCCACCTATGGGCCTTTCTTTCTATGTCTTGGGAAGAGCCCCTCAAAGATGTCCCTGTGCCCACCTGATTTCATGAGTTAAGCCCTCCTCCAGCTAGAAGCCAGTCACTGGAACTTTCAGGCACATGCGGGGGGCAGGGGTGGGGTACTTCTCATCTGCAAACACCTCAACAAAGAGGGACATGGATCCTCTGTGTCCTCAGACCTGAAGCTCTGAGCTTTTGTTTTCACTCCTGATTATTCTGGGGGGTCTGTCGTAAACTTGGCCTTGTATAGTGAGAATGAATTACCTGACACCCGATATGGAACTTTCCTGGATAGGATGGTGAGAATGACACCCACGCTCAGTGTAAGGGGCTGATGGCCCAGAATGCTGCCTCTGCTAGGGACTGGGTGGAGGCCAGTGGACAACAGGTACCTCCTCCTTTGTGTTCGCACTGAATGAGTTGGCTCTGAGATCTGCCCATGGCCAGCCTCCTTTACCTGGGAATTCACAGTGTAAAGCTGGATGCCAACTGTACTCCATTGCATAAATAGATGCTTGTGTTTGGATGTGTTTGTGTCTGTCAAATGTCATAGTAGTCTCTGGCTGGGAGGAGAAAATCAGGGAGAGGGTCCCTGATATGGGTGGACTAGAAAGCCACAAACATCATTATCTCTGAAGGCTCAGCCCATCCTGGTGTTTGTCAAAGAGGTGCTAGGGGCAGGGAAGGAGCCGGAATTTTACCAATTAGTCATGCAGTATCACATATGTAGGCTTTCCTGTGTTTTAAAAAAGTAAGTGTAAGTAGGAACATCCATTGACCCTGAGGAAAATGAGTCATTTGCCCTGAAAGTTCATCTGGCAGGAGTGAGAGGTAATGGGCCCCCATGGTGACTCAGGTAGCAGAGACATCTGGATATTGATCTGACCTGGGGAAGAAATTCCACACATTGTCCCCTTTGATACACTGCTGTGAGACCGTTCTGGGAAAGCATGACTGCGCATCCAGAGGCCATGGGGTGTGCTCTCCATGCCAGGCAGTGGAGATACCGCTGAAGGCCGCTAGACAGCTGTGACAGGGCCTCCTCACCTGAGTGGGCTGTAGCATTAGCACACAACCCTGTCCTTCCCTGCTGTCCTCATCAGTCAGACCCACTCTGCTCTGACTTGCTGCAGGCTGATGCTAAACACACAGCTGTCCCACCACCACCTGGGGCCAACCCCAGCCCTGCCTGCTGTGTCCCCTGGGGCAAGTCAGGACACCCCAGCCCCAGATGTCCTCAGTTCAAAGGTGTGGGAAGAAGGGCAAGTGAGACAGACTTTGTGTTCGCACTAGGGAGAAGGTGACAAATACTAGCTCTTAGCATCATGACTCTTAGAGCTCCATAGACTCAGCCCTTAGTCCGTTCGTCTCTCTCTCCTGTCCTTTACTAGGATGTTTGCTGCTCCCTGCCTCCCTGGGCCTCCCTCTCCCTGTCTCTCCCTCTCTCTCTCTCTCTCTCTCTCCGTTTCCCTCCTTCCCCACCCACCTTTCTCCCCCTGGTCCTGAGCTCCCTGCGGCAGCCTCTGTGCAACTTTTCACCTACCGCTGGCTTATCTGTTGATCTCCTGACCTGACCACCTCACCAGAGCCTCTGCCTCCTAAGGAAGATATGGCAACAGGAGTTAGTTCTACCATGGCAACTTTCAGAGAAAAAATTTTTTTTTGGATAAAATGACCATTGTAGAAAATTTGGGCAATACAGAAAAGACTGAAGAAACATTAAAAATGACTCATAATCATGCCACTTAGAGAAACCCTGACAGATTTTTGGGGATTTGTCTCCTTCTTACATTCATTTCAGTGGCCATGATGGAATGTGACGTAATCCACCACTGTCACCAGGGTGCACTTCCATGTAGTACATTTGCGCACTCTTTTTCTTAGTTCATTGCAGAGTCAAGAGCTTTTTCAAAAAGGCTAAATAGCAAATATTTTGGCCTCTGAGAGCTGCTTGGTTTCATCACAACCACACAGCTCTGTTTCTCAGTGCAAGTGGCCCAGGCGATACTGGACGGTGAGTGCGGCTGTGCCCTGATGACACTACGTGTATTAAAGCATGCGGTGGGCGTTCTGCTCATCAGATCTTTGAAAAGACAGCATAGTCTTGAAATAAAATCACTGACTCCTGAGTGTGTTTGATTAGAGAAATGCTGTTTAGGGCTCTTTTTCTATCCTTCCCCCAATTCTTATCTGTGTGTCTGCTTCACGAAAATATCAGGACACCCTGTTCTCCCCTCATGACCGGTTGCCAGTTAGGGACACGTGACCTTTTCAAAGATCTCAGAGCTATGCAGGCGCCAGGTCAGACAGAGTCAGTGTTCTGCCAGCCAGAGCTTCATCTCCAGAAGGTGAAGTGCTTTAAAACTGATTACTTTTCATGAGAAAAATAATGAACCTCGGAAACATAGCCTAGCAGGCATCTGTGTTTGGGGAAAGGGCTCCAAAGGTCACTTAGGGGAAACTGGCTCAGCTGGGGCTGCTCTTGCTGGTGCCCTGGCTGAGGAGACCCAAGGGAGGAGGGGGGCACTTGCAGAGGAAACCAAACACTTAGATGGGAGTTCAAGGCAGGGGGTGATTCTAGCCAGCAGCGCCTGCTCTCCTGGAGGGCCAGACCCTGGCTGAAGGTCACTTTTCCCACCCAGGCCTCTGAGCACAGGCAGGGGCAAACATGGGACTCTCAGGTTGAGAGCAAGGAGGCAGCTTCAGGCACTTACTGTGTGGGGGCCTGGGGCCTGGCAGCATGGGTAGGGGTGTCCTGAACGTGCCACAGGGTAGGTTGTCTTTCTGAGGCTCTAGGTGAGAGTACTTCCTGCCTCTCCTGGGCTCCAGGGTTCCTGCACTGGTGGCCAGTCACCCCAACCTTTGCTTTTTTCTTCATGTGGTTTCCTTTGTGTGTATGTGTGTGTGTGTGTGTGTGTGTGTGTGTGTGTGCGCGTGCGCGCGTGCCTCCTCTTCTGTCTCTTATAAGGACACGTGTCATTGGAGTTAGGGCCACCCAGGTAATCCTGGATGAGTTTTCCCTATCTCAAAACCCTTAACATACTTCATGTTCAAATAAGATCTTATTCACATGTTCGAGGATGAAGATGTGGATATGTCCTTTGGGGGCTACCATTTAACCCACTATAAGCATTGACTCTGTCCCTGACTGTTCTGCACAGACCCCAGGGTCTGTCATCTTAGCAGGGGAGCAAATGGCCTGATGGGGCAGAGTTCTGGCAGAGGGTTTTTAGGTGTGCTTCCTGAGGGCCCTCCAGACAGTTTCCTCAAACACTTGAATCTCACTGATTGTGGTAAAAACCACTATAGGAGTTTAGTTCAGTACCTCGTGTGATTATGGGGAAGAAGAATTGGATTGGTTACCTTGAGCGTAAGGACAGAATTAGAACGGTGAATGGAAATTGCTGAAAAGGTGGTTGCTGATCAATATTCAGAAAAAAAATTTAATGAGGGTAATCTGAAACAGGAATGAAAAGTAGTGAATTCTAGCTGTTAGTTTCTTTCCTTACTCTTGTGGGCATAATCTTTAGTGAAAAAATAGGTTTATTATTGGAGTATTCAGAGGGAAGGTTAGAAGGCCACTAAGGAAGAATAAAAAGAGGATGTACACAAAGTTATTTCTACAAAGATTTGAGCTTGGTTGCTAATAAAAGACACTGGAAATAATAATAGCTTGAAGATTTTATTTATTTATTTGTCGATAGGGGAGGAGGGAGAGAGAAAACATCAATGTGTGGTTACCTTTCATACTCCCTTCCAACTAGGCACCTGGCCTGCAACCCAGACATTTGTCTTGACTGGGAACTGAACTGGTGACCCCTTGGTTCACAGGCTGGCATGCAATCCACTGAGCCACACCAGCCAGGGCCAATAGCTTAAGTAAAACCAAACACAACTTTCTCTTGTGTCAAAGAGCCTGGAGGCAGTCATAGGTTGTCATAGGAGCTCCAACCTCTTCAAGCATCAGGGTTCTTTCTATCCTTCTGTTCTCCTCCTTTGGCTTCCATTATAAGTTTTCTTCATACTCCTATTGAGGCTGCTGATGCTTCAGCCATCACATTTGCATTCCAGGCAAGAGGCAGGAAAAGAGAAAGGCAAATAAGGCCTTTCCTGGAAGTCTTACTCTATAGTGTCCTCTTCCATCTCATTAGCCATTTTCTTTAGTGATGATGCTGATTCCAGATGGCCACCAGATCAGGTGGAAAATTTCATGAACAAATAAGAAAAGAAAAGGAAAAAAACAAACAAACAAACAAAAAACCCAAAATACTAAACAAAAAAATTTTAAAGATGTTATTTATTATTTTTAGAGAGAGGGGAAGGGAGAGAGGCAGAGAGGGAGAGAAACATCAATGGATGGTTGCCTTTCACCTGCCTCCAGCTACAGACCTGGCTGGAGACCTGGCTTGCAACCTGGTTATATGCCCTCACTGGGAATTGAACCAGCAGCCTTTGGGTTTGACTGGTGCCTTATCCACTGTGTCACCAGCCAGGGCTACCCTAAATGAATCTTACTTGGAAGTAATTTAATTTCTGTTTTTCCAACATTTTTGGCATTAAAAATATACTTTTGAAATGCTAGAGAAAATAGATTGTAATTATAGATTTTGTTTGTATCCCTTGTTTTTTGGAGTAATTTTATTTTTTCAAAAAAATAATGTACACATAGTTTAAAAATGAAACAATAGTAAAAGGTTTATTAAAAAATCCAAAGCAGCCTCTAATTCCAGTGCTCTCTTTCTTCTGGTCCTGCTTCTCATAAGCACCTCTCTGTTCTGTTACTATTTCTTCAGCTATCGATATTCCTCTCTTTTATAAATAATATAGCATTCTACTATTAACTGATGTTCCACTTTTAGAGCATGTCCAGAGATGTCCTCCCATGGGAGTTGAAGTATGACTCTCCTTTTGCTCTACCTTTTCCAGTGTAACTCCCTCATCTTTCTAACATGCTTTTGTCACTAGTTTTGGTTAAATTATTTCTATTTACTGCTAAGCCAAGTTAGGGATTGTGATTATTTTTCCTTTGTTACATAACTTTTCATGTTTCCTGGAGTTAATATTTACATGATTGTTTTTATTGCTTAATTTTCTATGAAACAAGTGCTCTGTTTTCCACACACTTTCATCAATTCTGTCAAATGTCTGATAATAATGTTTCAAATGCCCAAACATATCAAATAATGTGATAGCTCCCAGTCCCCACTCCTGCCCCAGGACTGGCAACTGCTGATCTATCTCATCTGCCTCCTTGGTTTTCTGTCTGAATAATTTTTCTTTTCTGGAACTTTTACATAAACAGAATAATTTAATATATACTCTAGTAGAGCTGGCTTTTTCTCAGCATAATGTTTTGACTTGTCACATAATGTTTTTGAGGTTCATCCATGTGGAGCATGAATCACTACTTTGGTCCTTTTATTGCCAGTAGGGTTTTTATCCTGTGAATATGCTACATTTTGTGAACAAATTCACTGCTGATGGACTTTTGGTTTGTTTCCAGTTTTGTCTCTCAGACAAAACTAATGCTGTCTGAACATTCACTTGAGTCTGTGTCAATGTGTTTTCCTTGGTTCATGCATCCTAGGGGGGTCAAGAAATTTGTGTGTGCTATGTATCACTTAAAAAACCCCCAAAGTTTATAAAGCAACGATAAAACCTCACAGAAGAGCCTCTTTAGTTGTGTACTAACACTTTGGTGTAATTATTTTGTGGGAGTTTGGTGGGTCACATAACTGAACTAAGTTATCTCCTGGGGCGAGACACCAGTTTTGTTAACAAGATACAATGTCTTGTAAGGGAAATGAGAATCAGTTGGAAAAATATGCTTAGATTTACACTTGTAATTTTAAAGAAGCTGTTTTTTTTTAGTTTTGGTGGGGGTTGGGGGTTGGGTAGACCAAAGTTGTATCCAAAGAAAGACTTTTTCCCTAAGAAAGTGAAGATGGAACAGCAGGGGAAGTCTGCCTGGCCTCTCTGAGTGCACCTGGGTCCTCAAGGTGATGAAATCTGTGTTACTTCCGTCTGAGCGGGCACTGGGCCATGGCCCTCTTGAGGGACTCGGGGACCCCTTTCCCCTTCCTGTGAGCAGTTAGCAGAGTCTCTACGGACCCAGTGCAATTACTATGCCTCTTGTTCCAGTCACTGCACTTCCAGATCTTCTCTCCGGAGCCTGTGGGGATTCAGCAAATGACTGGGAGGTGGCCTGACCATCCAGGCGTCAGAATGCCCTTCTCCTTCCACTCGGCAGAGCAGGGGATCCCGATGTGGTGAGGCGGTGTCCACTCCTTGTCCTGTGCCCTCTCCCCTCAGGGCCAGGCCCCTGGGCTGTAGAAGGACCACCTGCCTCCCACCCTCTTGCCTTCTTGCCTCCTGTCTGCAGAGGTGGACAGGGACAGAGGCTTTTCCCTTGGGCCTTTGCAGAGATGCAGCATCATTTAGATTGTGATCAGAATAAACAAAAGTGAGCCTGAAGGTTTCCTCTTGCTGGAAGCTGGGCCAAGGACCGGGGGTGCATCCTTGTCCCTCAGAACACACCTCTCTGAATGTTTGTTAACAGGAAGACACTTCCCAGCAGGACCTGGAGAGCCACTCATGCTGAGCAGGTGTGGAAATAGCAGAGTTTCCTCCTATCTCTGGTTTACTTCTAGTTGTCATCCTCCTACTAAGAATCAGGAGACCTGCATCATCGCGGGACCTACTCCACAGCACTGAGCTTCACTCAAGAGACCCGGTGCCATCAGGCGGGGGTCCCACAGGCTTGGGACCTGGCATGATGCATATGTTTTCATTGATTGAGTAAATTCATGGATCAGGTTAGTTCACAACTAAAAACTGTAAGGACAGCCATGTTGGTAGATGTGAAGGAGACCACGTCCTGATGTTGTTGCCATCACTCCTTCTGTGAGAATGTTAGAAGTTCGGCTGGGATATTTTGTGTGATTTGAACACGGATGAGCAATTGCAGCCTTGCCTTGCCACCTGACGTCTCTTCCCTCACCCACAGAGAGTGAATCTTGGCAATTTGCGATCATGGGGTGTGCATGACCTGAGCCCTAGTGCAACTTCGCAGCTCTGAGAAAGAAGTAGAGGGACTGGGAGGAGGTGACCCAGCACACCCCCAAACAGCCGGGTGACACTGATCAAGCTGGAAATGGGTAGGGGGGTTTGGAATGTGAAATGCAGATGGCTAAAGCAAATAGTCTCAACCAAATTCTTTGCCAACAGGAGGTGGACAGGCTTTCAGGTGAACATTGAGAGAGTGTGAAGCAGAGCTGCAGGGCCTTGATTGGCAGGACGTGAGCTGGCGATGCCTCCTGGACTGACCTTTCATCCAGCTCTTCCGAGCCTTCTTCTGACTTGGCCTCATGCTAGGGGCCTATCCTTGGCCCACGGAGTCCAACGGTAGCAAGAATCCTGCTAAGCTGGTTCCTGAGATTTCCTTCACCTCCATTTTGCCAAGAGCTTCTTAGTGATAATTCATCTTCTCCCTATACATCCTGATAGTTCCCCTTGAGTTGAGTTCAGGTTCTCTTCCCTGTTGCAATAGGGAAGTCTTGTTTTCATCAAGTGCCTGGGGCACTTGTTCTTTTATACCTGGGCCTGCAGAGGTCTGGGTGAGAGAGGATGGAGAGGTGGGCATCAGGAGCTGGGGGCTCTCCCAGTGGGAATGGGCCAGTGCAGACTGCCTCACTGGAGAGGAGGCCTCTGGGTCCAGTCATGGGAGCCCCTGCTGCCAGGCCACCGGAGGGACCTGCTTGTTCAGGACACCAATGGTGACAGTGGGGATTTGGGACAAGTTCTCTCATTCACCCACGTATTACAAAGGTGATGGATGGCAGATTTCTTGGGCTTTGCATTAAAAACTCCAGCCCACACACCTTTTAAAGTGCCAAATGAGAAAAAAAGAGCAGGTTTGCATCAATTTCCATCATGCAAGTGATAATAGACTATCTGTCCAAAAACAAACAAACAAGCAAACAACTTACTGGTCTTTTTATCTTTGCAAAAGAGATGTCAGATGTTCAGAGAAGCAAATAACAGTAATAATAATGTAAAAACCACTTCTAGTCCCAACGGTTGGGAATCCAGGTTCCACTCTGACATGTGCATATGTAGTCTTCTTTGTCTTTAGAGCCACATCATGTGAACTAAAGTGCATTTATACCAAGCTACTGTTTTGAACTTGATGTTTTACTTATCATTTTAGGTTTAACCATTTTCTATGATGTTAAATGTACTTCTACAACTGAGCGAATCTTCTTTTTTTTCTTTTCTTGATAAAGGTATCAGATATTTCAAGCTCATCCACCCTCAATGCTTGCAGTCTGCCTTTAGGAGCCTGGTATTAATAAAGAAAAGCGTGCATAGCAGTAGTTTCTTTCTGAACTTTTGAGTTGCTTTATCACTTCTGGGTTTTTAAATTAAGATTTACAAGACAGGAAAGCTGGAACATTCCCTCCCTCCTGCCTTCCTTCCTTCCCAAGGGTTTATAACCAAGGATCCAATCCTTGAAGACAAGGCTTTTGTTCCTTCCGGACATCTCTTTCGTCTGTCCTCCCACGGTGCTACTGCTGCTGCAGGCATGAAGGGGGCAGAGGTCCAGGCCCCACCCGTTTGGCTGAACAGAGGCACACGCACTGCTCTCTGTGGTCCTCTGAGGGCCACACTTTGGTGGCATCACCATCACCTAGACCAGAATCACTTCGTGGTTCCAGATCAGAGGTGCTGGAGGCTGGGTGAATGGAACTGCACTCTCAGATTTTTCAGAAAGCAGAAATGGGGCACCTAGCTGACCTACAAGGGAATCCCTGGCCTCAGCTGAATTAACATGTGCCCACCACCTCTTTATTTCTGACTTGCTCTACCTCCTCTTCACAGGTGCTCAGCATGGCCTCTTCCACTGGAAGGCTCAGGTGCTGGCCCTGTGGTTGGGGACACTACTGAGTCATTCACAGATTTAGAAAAAAAAAGTTGCCTGCTTTCAAGGGCATTTTTAGCCTCACAGGAAGGAATGCATGTCCAGCGTGCAGTTTCTGGCTTCTGAAGACTGTGTCTAATCAGTGTGTAAGCCGTGTCATCCCACACTACGTCCAGCGCTGCTTCTGCAGGGGCTGCAAAGCTCTTTGCAGTGTTTTTAAATGACATTCATTTTCCCTCAAACGTAGACTCAGTTAATATAAAGGGGTACATAATTTCTAGTATTTAAGTATCTCCCCCCCGCCCCCCCCAGTCCCATACCTTCCATCTAGAAGGATGTTTGGGTCAATTAGTCAAGTATTCAGCCTCATGTCAATGGCTGTGGCTTTACTCACCTCACACACTGGAGAGAAGGAAATGAAAGACTGTAGGTTACAGTGTATGCACCCTTATAGATCCAAACACCTTTCATCTTTAAAAATGCTTATCATTACCTTGTGATTTCAGTTGTCATGCCACGGTTACTTTTTCAAGGGTGAAATGCTCTACCTTTGCCAGGCACTGCTGTATGGTGGCTGTGGTGGCAGTGCTGTCCCTCCTGTATGGGCAATCAATGATTTTCTTCTAAGTGAGTTTCCATGCTGTCCCTTGTCTTCTGAGACTGATGAATAATTGAGGAGCAAGCTTTGTGGTGTCAGGCTCTTGAGCTGGAGAAAGTAATCCAAGGACCAGGTTATTGGTTAAACGTAGCACTCACCAAATCCCGTCCCTCAGGGGAACTAACCAAAATGCCTGCAGTCAGGGTGCTAGAGAGTCAGAGCAAGAGGGAGAAAAGGTTCCCTCTTTGCAACCTGGTTACAATTCATCCTAAACATGGCAACGGTGTCATAGTCTCTGCGTTACCATGCACACCTGTGACGTGAACGGGACTTGCCATCGCTTCCCCATTTGCTGTTCTTCACAGCAGATGATCAGGCAGCTCTGTGTCAGTGTGGGATTGAACTGTGGGGTTGGACTGTAGGGTCTGGTTGTCAGCTTGTCTAATAAGGAGCTCCCTGTGCAAACTGGCTCTAGAATTTCAGTCTCCTGGGCTCCCATGCAGTTCTTGCATTTCCAGGGGCTCCATTGGTGAACATGATTACATCAACCAGTGTTTACTGGGTGCTTTCTACCCACCCTCATGTGGGGTCATCCTTATACCAGAGGGAATGACAACACCATTGGGCAGTGCTGCCTTTCAGAAAAGGGAGATTGCATTCTCACCTCTTAGGTGACCCCAAGCATATGGCCATTTCTGAAAAGCAAGGAGCTTCCTGGGTTCAGACTGTCCTGGCATTCCTGAGAACTTCCAGGTTTCGTGGGGGCTGCTGACCAGGTGGTGTCCTCAGGGGTCTCCTTCTCTTCTGTCATCCCTGAAACCTTCAGTCTGAGACCTGGAAGTGGTCCCAAATCAGGAGTCCCCAGACTTCATCGAAAAGAAACTCACAACATCAGGAGTCTCTTTACAAGATCGCCAACATCTTTAAAATAAATTTCAAACCAGTGAGCACAGTGCATCCGTCCATGCAGACGTCAAGCCTTTCCCAATGGCTAGCACTTTGGTGCATGCCCCACATGGCCTTGGTCCCCTTTCCCTGCCAGCCAGTCTATTCTAATTGGCAGCATGACTGAACCTTTAAAAGGTGAATGGACAGGTGCTACCTTGACACATGGGGCATGGGCTCAAGGATTCGGGGAGAACCTGCTGAACCCACTTACCCCATCCGAACACTTGTCCCTTGTGATTCCCTGAGAGGGCCCCACATTGTCTCACTTTGTTAATGCCACAACCCTCCCTTCACGTTCCCCAGCTCTGTCCCTGAGAGTTGGCTTCGCTCCCTCTCTCTGCTCTGTGCATGGCTTCCACATTCTCCTTCATCTTTGCATGACTAGGTGTTGGGTGTAAACGTGCTTCTGCTCCCTCATGCCTGGCTCAACCTCCCCCATGGCCCGTCCCATTGGATGGTCACGGTTGCATTGCTGGGAGTCCTGGACTCCCGGCAATGCTGATGCGGGGGCTGTGTCCTCCACAGAGGAGCTGGGATCCTGGTGGGTTACCATGGTCCTGTCCAGGGACCTTGATGAATGAGGGTAGAAAGGTAAGTTGGCTGTGGGGCAGGAGATGGAAGAGGCTAAAGGAGGATCACATGCTTTCTTACAAGATGTGGCTCCCAACCCTGTCTCAGACCCTGTCTCAGACCCACCTTCCCATTGGACTGTGGCCACCACCCTGACAGGCAACACTGGGTCGTGGAGTCCAGGAAGGACCCCAGGAATGCGGAGTAGGTGCTCGGCAGGTCCCTGCCTGCCAGCCAGCAGGTGCTGTCAGCCGTGGGAACAGCAGAGTCTCTGTACTGTGAGAAATCCATTGCAGGGGATGAAAAAAAACAGGAAAATTTCCTTTAAATGCCTCAAGTCTCCCGGGTGGTGTTGTACAAGGAAATGAATACATGAACCACACAAAAAATATAACTTTCAATTTCTCAGAATTGTTTACTAAGAATGCAGCTCTAATCAACTGGGATTTTAGAACTTCAGCCTTTCAAGTAAACTAAAGCTGGAGAAGATTTTTTAAATCTTGCAAGTAAAAGCCAAAAAAATCCAAAACCTGCAACATTATTTTCTATATAATTTTATTGTCATGGGTCCCGTATTTATAGCATAAGCCACATGGGAAATATTATTGCAGAATTTTTGTGTTACTCATTAAATAAATATGTCTTTCTTATAGAACGTTTTTCTGATTTATTATATGATAATTTACTGACTAGAGTGACCAATTTTTTGGAAAGGGGCAGAATTTACAGTGTTTCATTAGTATGAAAAGCCTAGAAATGATTCATTTTGGTTAGGGACCTCTCCTTTTTGCCTAAGAGGGAAACCAACATTGTTATGAGAAAGCAGTATCTTCATAATGACACTATTGCAGATCGGTTCACAAATCTGTTATGTGGAAAGCTTGCTGATTTGGGGATGTCAGGAGTTACATAAAGGCACAAACCAACAAACTTTTTTCTGCTCTTCAGGCATGTGGGCCTGAGATGTTCATCAGATGAGACTCTGATAGAAAGTTTAAATATCCATTTTCCCAACTATGGAAACTTAAAAAAAATAGATCTTTGCTATAAGGCAGAAAAAAATGTAGTAGAAGGGCTTTCAAAGTTCATGAGAATTCTTTTCTGGTTTTTCAGTTTTGCTTAATTACTGGATGCTAAAATTACAAAAAATGTATTGGTCCAGTAAATGTATAGTTTACTATATATGAATATCTATAGTTTAAGGAAATAAAGATCTAACATTCTTATATAAATATTTTATAATTTCTAGTATAACCAATATTAGAAAAAGAAATCCTGATCTTAGTCGGAAATGACTGTTCTTAAAGGAATCCACTTTGAATGTGCTAGGTGTCCCTCTCCCCACTGCCTACCATGC
The DNA here is from genome assembly GCA_004026585.1 of Noctilio leporinus. NCBI lineage: Eukaryota > Metazoa > Chordata > Mammalia > Chiroptera > Noctilionidae > Noctilio > Noctilio leporinus. The sequence goes on along the minus strand of PVIW01000475.1, from coordinate 286,123 downwards.
TGTATTTTCTGATCATGGAAAAGGACCCTCACATACAAGGTATATAATAAGTAGGCGCTGCCTGTCAGAATGGCAATCATCAACAAATCAACAAACAACAAGTGTCAGCGAGGATGTGGGGCAAAGGGAACCCTCGTGCACTGTTGGTGGGAATGCAGGCTAGTGCAGCCACTGTGGAAAACAGTATGGGGTTTCCTTAAAAAACTAAAAATGGAACAGCCTTTTGAGCCAGCAATTCCACTACTTGGACTATACCCAAAGAATCCTCAAACACCAATTCATAAGAACCTATGTACACCTATGTTCATAGCGGCACTATTTACAATAGCCAAGTGCTGGAAACAGGCAAGTGCCCACCAGTGGATGATTGGATCAAAAAACTTTGGTACATTTACACAATGGAATACTATACAGCAGAAAGAAAGAAGGAACTCCTACTCTTTGCAACAACATGGATGGAACTGGAGAGTATTATGCTTAGTGAAATAAGCCAGTCAGTGAAGGACAAATACCATATGATCTCACCCATTACAGGACAATAATGAACAAAACTAACAAAAAGCAAAACAGAACCAAATATATGAATACAGTGAATAGGCCTTCAGGAGGGGAGTTGGGGGAGGGGGGGAGGCAGAGGCAAGGAAGGGGAGCAATTTAGACAAGAACCTAGTATAAAGGAACCATGGACATGGACAACAGGTGCGATTGACTTTGGGGGGAATGGGTGGGTGGGGAGGGGGATAGAGGGGAGCAAAAAGGTGATGGATGTAATACAACAACAATAAAATTAAAAAAAATAAGTAGGTGCTGAAAATGCCAAGTTTCATGAAAATTCAGAGTTTAGAGGAGGGGTGAGCATAATAAATAAAGCCTTTGTGCTAGGCTGTTGCTGCCTGAACTCAGATAGGTCACAAGTCATGATTACCCTACTTCCTCCCTAGTAAATTGTTAATGACCCAATTGGAGGTTGAGGGGAGCAATACTAACTCACTTAAGTTTTTTAGACAAATAAAGCTCATGAGCTATAAGGATAACATTTTGGTCAGTTGATGCTGTGGCTTAAGGCCATCCTCTTCTTTTGTCCCAGATTTTGTGGCCAGGAGCTTGTGAAGGGCTCAGCTGGATGGCTTGTCCCTGAGTTTTGAGGTGCTAACTGGGGATCCACTTCTTTTTTTTTTTAAAGATTTTATTTATTATTTTTAGGGAGAGGGGAAGGAAGAGAGGCAGAGAGGGAGAAAAACATCAATGTATGGTTGCCTTTCACCTGCCTCCAGCTACAGAGCTGGCTGGAGACCTGGCTTGCAACCTGATTATGTGCCCTGGCTGGGAATCGAACCAGCAACCTTTGGGTTTGCAGGCCGGCACCTTATCCACTATGCCACCAGCCAGGGCTTGGGATCCACTTCTGAGATGGCTTCTATGCTTACATGTCTGGTGGCTGATGAGCAGCTATGTCCCTTCTCTTTTCCACATTGTTTCAGGGCTTTACTCTGTGACCTCTAGAGGGCAGTTGGACTGCTGACATAATGACACAGAGCTCCAAAGTAGGCTTCAAAAGAGAGGGAATGGAAGCCTTCTCTTCCTTAGGCCTGGGTCTGGGGAGGAAGCATTTATATTCTACTGGGTGAAGGACTCATAAACCTTGGCCAGATCCAGGGGGAGGAGAGAGACTTGATGTCCCCAAACAAGGATAATAGAACATTTATGTTCACCTTGAATTGGTCTCAGTCTGCTCTCTGAATACAAGTTATTTACATTTTTCCTACATGTGAGATATACTTCTCTCCCTTCCAAGGGCCCTGAAAGGTTCATCTCATTACAATGTCAGGTCCAGGCTCAAAGTTCAAGATCTGCTAAACTAAATCAGACCCACAGGTAAGAAACCTTGGCCAGGATGCCACTAACAGGGTCCTCTTGACCTGAAGACTTTTGACTTAAGAAGACAAATATTTTTTCCTCTGGCTTCTGATATAAAATCATGGCACTTACACAGTCCTGCTCAAAAAGGGGAAAAATAGAAGTTGTGTGGCAGTCACCGGCCCCTTGCAGCTCTATAGTACAACCATGCACATGCCACCAGTCAATGCATCAGGGCCCTCCTGCTCCCTGGGTTCTTGGTTCAGCCCTGAGGCATCCTTCCTTTCCTATTAGAAATGGCAAATGCTTTTAGATCAGAAGTCTTCCCTATATGATTTCTGCCTATAAAAGTTTGGGGGAAGTCAAAGTACTGCATATGTATTGTTTCTACCTCTTTCAGTTCTGGCTGATGTACTTTCTTTAAAAATCTGATGAATTTCCTGTGTATCAGATTATAATATATTCTGTTCACACCATGTTTCTTTTTAAAATAGGGCCTTTTAGGACTGCTGGTCAGGGTGCTATGAAGCAAGGTTATTAAAGTCCTTAGAGCCATTTCATCAAGTTTGAAAGGGTTCAAGAGCCACATTCTTAAGATGCTCAGAGGTCTTAATATGAACATCTTGAAATATTTCTAAGGTCTCAACAAAAGGTCTTATAACTACCCACTGGAGACCTTTACCTCAAACCCATTATTCAATGCTCCTCACCCTGGGTGAATGTTTCCCTGAGGTCATTTCATGTTTTGTGAGTCTTTTACAGACTGAAGAGACTTTTGGTTCTCGGATTTGTCATCATCTCTGGCTTCGTTAAGGGGGACCTGCACAACTGGAAGCTCACAGAGGAGGACTACAAACTGAGCATGGGTGGAAGCAACGATACCGGCAGCTTGGGACCCCTGGGCTCCGGAGGATTTATACCTTTCGGCTTTGAGGGGATTCTCCATGGAGCAGCTACCTGTTTCTATGCATTTGTTGGTTTCGACTGTATTGCCACCACTGGGGAGGAGGCCCAGGATCCACAGCATTCCATCCCGCTGGGCATCGTGATTTCACTGACCGTCTGCTTTTTGGCGTATTTTGGTGTTTCTTCGGCTCTCACGCTAATGATGCCTTATTATGAGCTTCAACCTAAGAGTCCCTTGCCTGAGGCTTTTCTCCATGTTGGATGGGCCCCTGCCCGCTACTCTGTGGTCATCGGATCCCTCTGTGCTCTTTCCACCAGCCTGCTGGGCTCCATGTTCCCCATGCCTCGGGTGATGTACGCAATGGCGGAGGACGGCCTGTTGTTCCGAGTCCTTGCCCAGATCCACAGCGGCACACGCACCCCCATCATAGCCACTGTGGTCTCGGGCGTGATTGCAGCGATGATGGCATTCCTCTTTGAGCTCGCCGACCTTGTGGACCTCATGTCAATTGGGACCCTGCTTGCTTACTCCCTGGTGTCCATTTGTGTTCTCATTCTTAGGTATCAGCCTGGCCAGGAGACAAGGGTCGAGGAAGACGAACTGGAGTTGCAGGAGGAGACAAACTATACGGAAAAGCTGACCTTTGGGACACTGCTCTGCCCACGCAACTCCACCCCGACTCTGCTCTCCGGCCGCGTTATCTACGCTTGCTCCTCAGTGCTTGCTGTGCTGGTGAGCGTCCTTTGCCTGGTGCTGACACAGTGGTGGGAGCCCCTGTTTGCTGGAGACCCGGTGTGGATTGCAGTGGTGGTGCTGCTTCTGACGTTCATTACCGGGGTCACTGGGATCATCTGGAAGCAGCCACAGAGCTCCACTCCCCTTCACTTTAAGGTACCTGCTTTGCCTTTCCTTCCGCTGATGAGCATCTTTGTGAACATTTACCTTATGATGCAGATGACAGGGGGCACCTGGGCCCGATTTGGAATCTGGATGGTGATTGGGTTCGCTATCTACTTCAGCTATGGAATCCATCATAGCCTGGAACAGGTTAAGAATGATGAACCCCCACTCAAGTCCAGAGCCCGCCATGTCAACTTTGATCTCAGCAATACCTAAATGCTGTCTGGTGTCCCCACGCAATAATGGAGAGAACCCCTGAGGGCACACGGAGCTGGGTCTCCAATAGGGTGTTGGTGGAGAGCATTTAACAAACTTCTGCTTTGTTAGAGCAAAAGGTCTTTCTGCTGTTTCTTGTCACCTTTCTGTAACCTGCTTACTTTTTAACTGCATCTGCAACTACTTTACTGCTACTGCTTTTTTAGAAATATTAAAAGAATAAAAAAAAAATTGGGGGAGAATATGAACCAAAGCAGAAGGGACTGCCAGGTGGTCTTGAGGCTCACACCCATGTGTAAGCCCCTCCTCTGTGCGTGGGTTGACCCCAGTGACTAGCTTCTATGAACAGAATGCAGCAAAAGATGAGATGTCCCCTGTCTATGCCATCTGATACAGGAATTTAATCAGTCTCCTTGAGTTGAATGGCTAATATTTTTAATGGTTTTACTTATTTATTAAAGATTTATTTATTTCTTTGAGAGAGGGGAAGGGGGGGGGAGAAAGAGAGGGAGAGAAATATCAGTGTGTGAGCAAAACATTAATCAGTTGCCTCTCACATGCCCCCAACTGGGACCTGGCCCGTAACCCAGGAATGTGTCCTGACCCAAAATCGAACTGGTGACCTTTTGGTTCATAGGTCAGCACTCAACCTACTGAGCCATACAAGTCAGGAAATACTTATTGGTTTTAAATATAAGAAAACTGATCTTAATCTACCATTCCCACATTACCCTTTCAACATTTATAAAAAGTTAAAAATATACAAAAAATTGAAAGAATTTTATGTTTGTAATAAACATATATCCACTACCTCAGTTCATTCAGTACTCTTTCCAGTACTTGCTTGATAACCATCCTAATGCCTATCTTGTTTGAGTAAAAGTAAATAAAGACATTGGTATACTTCCTCCTAAAATGTCAACATCCATACTATTGTCTAGAGTTCAGTATTTGCTATAGTATTTTTTCTTTTGGAGATATATATTCTATGCAAAAGAATGTCCACATCTTAATTAGCCCTTTCTGTGTCTTGACAAATTCATTTTATCTGTGAAGCCAAGATCTCTGAAAAGGTAGATTGTTTCCACCACGCCATCAAGTTCCCTCTAGACCCTTCTTAGTCACTCTTGGTCTCCATCCTAACAGAGGCAACCATTGTTTTCCTTCATCTGTTTATTTTTCCATCACAATCAATCATACATAATCTAGAAAATGTAAAATGGAACCCAAGTACTTCTCACGGTGTAAGACTTATTGTACTTAGTGTAACAGTTTTGAGACTGACCCATGTCATGGCAAGCAGCAGGAGCTCATTTCTCCCCACTGTTGAACAGGCTTCTGGAATGTGAACACCCTGGTTAGTCAATCCATTTTCCTGTTGTTGTTCCCGGGCTTTTGCCAGGACAAATAAAACTGCTGGAGCATCTGCACACAAGACATTATATGGACACATCTACACATTTCTCTTGGATCAATAGCTGGGAAAGACTTTGCTAGGGAAAAAGGTGGCTGTAGGTGTAATATTTTAAAAAACCACCGGATATTTTTTTCCAAAATAGTCACATCACTTCCCATTTCTAGCAACAATATTTAAGAATTACAATTGCTCCACATCCTTAATTTGGTATTGTGAGTTTAAAAATTTTTAGCTACTCTGATAGGTATGCAGTGATATCATATCTTGGATTTGATTCATAGCTTTTTGATGACTAATGATGTTGAACATGTTTTATGTGCTATTGGCTATTAGTGTATCTTTCTTTGTGAGGTGAATCTTCTGTTACTTTTTTATTAGGTTGTTTGTCTTATGGAGTAACATGCACCTTTATGTATTCTGTAAACTAGTCTTTTATTAGGTTCATTCTTTTCCTCTCTGTCTATGGCTTACCTATTCATGTTCTGGTGCATCTTAATAAACACAAGTTTTAAGTATGTCCAATTGACCAATTTTTTGCTTATTGTTATTACAAGAAATCTAAGCCCAATCCTAAAACACAAACATTTTGTTTGGTCCTCTTTTTGCTTGCTTTCTACTGCTTCTACCCCATCTTCTTTATTAAATTATGAGAACTTACTTCCTCCTTTTCCTGCTATTGGTTTTAATATGAGATCTAACTATGTAAGTTGGGGAAAGCCAATTGATATCTCTGTTAAAATTTTAATTGTACAGGGGCCCTAGGAATCCTTAATTCCAACCTCCCTTTCCCACCTTATCTACTAAGTTTGTCTTGAACAGAATTTTGTTTCAATTGTGTCTTATTGTTAAGCTCTCATCAGATTCACCCGAATTTAACAACTTTTTTTCTTCCATCTCTCTTTGCCTCTTACCTTTCGTTTATAGGTTCAGTTTCTTTTTTCTTACTGATCCTTTACCAGATCTTTCAGCGAGGGTTCCTGATTCATATCTCCTCTCTTTGGAATATGCCATTATTTTTTCCTTCTGTCTGGAGCGATGATTTGCTAGCCTTCTGGTTTAAAGTGGACAGTCTTCCCTTCAGCACTGGGGTCCTGTCTGTGGTCTTCTGCTATTTCTGGTGTGAGGAGGAGTCTGCAGCAGGCCAGCTGTCATTACTGAGTAGGTGACGTTTCTCTTTTCACTGCTGTCATATTGCATTAAACAAAACAACAGCATACTTTCCCCGTAGCCATTTACTTCCCCTTTTTTAAGATACTTGACTTAGTTTTATATTAAAAACCCTGTTTTCCTTTTGTATCCCTATGCTATTGGTTTTCATGATAATTAAATCATGCAATTAAATAGCAAGTATAATTGCAGTAAACAAGTTTGCAAATGTGCACAAAAGACTTGAGACATGAGCACGTGATTAGCAGGGCGGAATAACAGAATTCAGAGGAGCAGCCATGATGCAGGCATTGGGTGTTCCCTGGACATCCATCAGCATGCTTTGGGGACAAAGTAGGGAGGGTCTCAATGTGTTGAGCTGGTTCAGAGGTCCAGGTGGGGCTGCTTAGGAGAGTCGATAGCCCTTGTTTCACTGTCTTTGTCAGATGGTTTAAGTGACTCCAAGTTTGAGGGCAGGCTTCTTTCTTCTTCTTAGTCTCTCCAGCGGTTACAGTTTCCTGTAGACTTACCTTTGAGGAGGGGAGATGCCTGTAGGGTCCTGGGGGCTCAGGGGCTGGAAATTCCTCTTGCATCACAAGTCTGCATGTAAGTCTGCCAGGGCTTTTGCAGTTTTTACTAATTTAAGATCACTTTTTCATTTCATTTCTTAGTTAGACTTCTTGAAGAGGGACATGGTGTCAATGCAGAGCCCATTCCCACAGGTGGTCACTTTGGGTCTTTCTCCACTGATGGCTCTCAGGCTTGTGTCAGAAGCGGGGCCTGTGCAGTTTGTGATCACACAGAAACCCTGTGAACCACATGTGTTCATCAGAAAAAGTTCCAAGAATTAAATACTGTAGCCTGTGCTTTTAGAGTGCCGGGGCAGTGTCCATGGTGCTTACTGTCCTGTAATGGCTGGATTTTAATGAATGGAAACACATCCTTCTCTTGATTGTTACATAGCAGTGACTGCTTACCACGCTGTAGTAGATGCTTGACTGAACATTTGAGCAATGTCATCTCATTTATGTGTTACAATTAGATTGCATGCTGGGTTATTGTTCCTAGTTTTAGAGAGGTTGGTTAAGTCAGAGAGGTCGATTCGCCCAAGGAAGCACAGCCCCCACCTGCAACACTGTCATGAAAGGAGACCTAAAAAATATTCAAGGGAGGCCAAGCAGAATCTCCCATGTCTGTCCTTCGGCCCTGATGGCAGAACCCAAGTGCTCTCCTGGGTAGAGAGATGTGTGACATTTTTGTTTGCGGTAGCCGCACCAGGCCTCCTTGAAGACACTTAGGTGGAAACCAAGGGAGAGATAATAAAACAACACAGAGCAGAAGATTAAAGTGGGGACTCTGACGGTTTTGAAATAAACTGATCACAATTCCCAAGCAGGTCCTTGGAGGAAGGAAACAGGTCTGTTGGGTCCACTGCCCTCGCTGATGAGCAACAATATCCTGGCCTGGCTGGCATCCTTCTGGCGCAGAATGCTGACTGCTGGGGAGAGAAGAGTGTGCAGTGTGCACAGGAAACACAGGCCATCTTTTCACACACAATACAAACTCAGTCTGTGTTTTGTTTTAAGTGAACGGCATGCACTGTGCCCTTGTGTCCAGTGGTGCTTCACCAGTAGGATGTGCTCCAGGCTGGCAATGTGTATAGGACACTCTCACTTTCCTACAGCATCTTGGGCTGTCGTCTCTTCTGGCCCTGCCTCCTGGCCCGTGTATTGGCAGGCAGAACCGAAGTTAGCCCTGCCTCTGAAGTGGACGGAGGAGGTGGGCCTGGTGGGAGCAGCCTTTCCCTTAGCACCTGTCCTTCCGGCCCTGGTGTGAGGCTACCCCTCCGCATGCCATCAGGACAGATTCTTGAACTGGGTTCTGACAAAGGAATGTACCATTGACTACATGTCCATTAGGGCATGGTTTGCAAACCCCCAGAGTTTAAGCTCAAACTTTTGCACCAGCTGGATGCCAAACACACACAAGCATTAGCAGGGTACCCACCTTCCCCCTCGTGTGTGGTTTCTAAGCATTAGCCTTTGTGCGTTCCTGCTTTCCCTTTGACATGACAACTCCTTGAGGAGCATGTGAGCCAGGTCACAGCTGGAGCTGTGCAGACAAGTCCCAGCCTCTGGTAATAGAGGTGGAGCTGCCGACACCTTGCATGTGACTCCTGTGTTCCAGGGCTGCTGTCGCCAGCTCCTTGCTTCTGCTCAGAGAGGCTCCTCTGTCCTGTGGTTCAGCCTCTTCAGCATCCTAACCCTTTTGTTTGGGGATTCTTTTTGTTTTATTTACACGTATACTTATGGATTAATTCAGCCCACTTAGAGATATACTTCTGGATAAAATCAGTGCATTGACATACGCACATCTGGATTAATTTGGTGTATTTACAGAAACACTTTTGGGTTAGTTCAGTACACTCTGAATTAATGTACACTCTGGGTTAATTTACTTAGCATGTTACCTTCTGCATTAATATGCTGTGCTGGCAGGGGTTGGAGCCCAGGATGGACATTTTTCCTGGGGCAGAGCTGCTGATCTGATGGACTTGCAGTGCAAGGCAGCCGGTAGCAAAGAAAAAAGCTCTGAGGTCTGGGGGCAGATGTGGCCCCAATTGGATTTGGTTGAGAAGCAAATCCCTGAACCCGGTACATTGTTAAACCCATGTGCATGTGTATGCACGCACCCACATACTTCCATAAAATTCATCCACCCATTTATTCAGAGAGTGATTAGCTACTTATTTGCTCAGCAGCCTGGTGCATGCAGTGGGTAAAGACCATTACAAAAGTCTTCCCCAGAAGGACATGTGGGAATAGTGCCAGCAGGAGACAGACTAGAGGACCAACTCATATAACTTGGTAACAGCTGCTACAAGGAGTATGAATGTGGGCTTTTAGGGCCAAGGAAATATCAATGTCCACTGGGCACAGGCGTTATTTGGGAGAGGTGGGTCTTACCTGACATGGGAGGGTGAGAAGGATTCTCTGAGATGGAAGGAAAGCTCCCAGTGCCCAGTGCTGAGGGGCAGGGAGTTGGGAGGGGCTGCAGAATCAGGATGAGATTGGACCTCACACAGGGCCAGAGTTCTACCTCCAAGTCGGTGGTTTCAGACTCCGCCCTTCAGGGTCTGGAGTGTTTCTAGGAGGTAATGACTCAAGGGTCCTGTGTGCTGGGATGGGAAGCGGAGCCCCAATCCCACATGATGTGACTTTTTAGAAAAGCCTCTCAAACATTGAGATATTGCTATATCTCTTGGCAATGCCCTGGAAGCTTCAGGTTTTCCTATTTTCCAAAGATCCTGTGTCCTCAACACAAAAAAACATAGAAATAAAATTCGAAAGGTGTTTTAAATTGGCTGCTTAAGATATTTGTGATGGATCGGAAAGTTAGATATTTAATGCTAACAGCGCACACCCAATTGTCATGCTCACTCTCCCCCCATAGGTGTTAGTGGTTCCATAGCAGGAAGGAAGGGGGTGTGGTGGGTGGGGGGACTCGTCCTGCAGTGGTGGGGGCTCTTATTGTGGAAGACAGCTCAAGATTCACTAAAATTTTTTTATTTGCTTTTCCTTGATCTAAAATTTCAAATTTATTTGCATGAAGGAATTTGTAACATCTTTTCACCTTTTTAGAGATTGCCCTATTTTTATTTCTGTTTCCTTATATTAGTAATATGTGCTTTTCCTCTCTAGCTCTTGATCCAGTCTGTTAGCATTAAACTGATTCTGTCTTTAAACCTAACTGTTGAAACTATAGATCTGTGTTATATACTTTATTTTGTGTTTTATTATTATCTGGTTTCACAACTGGAGGATAATGTAAAAATACCCAAATATTTGGAAATTAAGTGATACTATTTTAAGTAGCCCATGGGTCAAAGAAGAAATTATGGTGTATAGTAGAAATATATATATTTTTGCTAGATGATAACAAAAACAAACCATATTAAATATGTGAAATACAGTTAAAAACATGCATAGAAAGAAATTGATACTATAAATGTGAAATGTTGATGAGTCATGAGACTTGTAATCCTAGAAGTTAGAAAAAGAACAGCAAGTTACACCTACAAGAGAAGGAAAGGGAATGTTGGATTTTTGTTGTTAATCCAATTTGACAATCTTTTTAGATTTTATTTTTTACTTTCAGGTTTACAGAAAAATTGGGCAGAAAGTACAGAGAGTTCTTATCCACTCTCTTAATCTAGTCATCTTTTCTTTTATTAACATTTTGCATTTTGTGTTACACTTGTACAGTTGATGAACTAACATTGTTATATTATTATTAACCAAAGTCCATAGTTTACATAGGGACCACATGACATGTGTCCACCATTATAGTTTTATATAGAATAATATTACTGCCCTGAAACTCTTTTGTATTCTTCCCATTCATCCTTCCAGCCCCTAACTCCTGGGAAATACTGATCTTTTACTATCTCCATAGTTTTGTCTTTTCCAGCATGTCATAAAGTAGGAATCGCACAGTCTGTAGCCTTTTCAGATTGGCATCTTTCACTTAGTAATATGCGTTTAAATTTCCTCCATGTGTTTTCATGGCTCAATAGCTCATTTCTTTTTGACCCTGAATAATATTCGATTTTCTGGGGATAGTACAATTTATCCATCCACCTACTGACTGAAGGTTGCTTCTAAGTTTTGGCAATTGTGAATAAAGCTGCTACAAACATCCTTGTGCAGGTTTTTGTAAGAACGTGTTCTCAGTTCATTTGGTAAATACCAAGGAGCAAGATTGGATCCTATAACAGTAAACTTAGTTTGGTAAGAAACCAACCAACTGTCTTCCACAGTGGCTGCACCCTCTGCATTCCCACCACCAATGAACAGCGCTCCTGCAGCTCTACATCCTCACCAGCGTTTAGTGTTATCAGTGATCTGGATTCCAGCCTTTTTAATAGATCTGGTTCACATAATATTTTCAATTGAAATATTTAGCCGACTTATAAGTAATGTTATTAGTAGTATGTTTGGGTTTAAATTGTGCATCACATGTTTTGTGTTTGTCTCACTGTCTCACATTCCCTTTTCTTCCCTTTCCTTGTCTTATTTTGGATGGAATAAATATTTCCCCCTCCTCCACTTTTTGTCTTGCTTAGACATATTTTACCGTTACGCTAGGGGTTTCACTAACTTGGAAAATATAACATTCTCTTTGACTATTAAAGCCAAGTGCACAGTGTTGCTTTCATAGTTCCTGACAGGCTGTGAGCCTGGACACTCCATCCCATCGCTCCTCTTTGTGACGACTTGTGCATTTTAGTTCTGTGCCCATTCACCCGCACAGGGCCTTTTCCTCAGACCTGTTGCAGAGATGTTGGTATTAATCTACATTTGCTCCGTCTGTACTGGACCACTTTCTTCAGCCAGAAAAGCCAGTGCCTTGCAATCTTACAAAAAGTGAAGGTGCACTAGTACACATCTCTTACTGGTTGAGCCCTGACTGACACACATCAGAAGCAGAGCCAGTCCTGCCAGAAACCACGTGAGGAAGGGCTGTGCTGGCAGTTATGGCGAGTCTAGTAGGATGAGCAAAATGGTCAAAACCCACAGGGGCTGTAAGGAGACAGTGATCGGCGGGGCTGTGACAGGGACTCAGGCTGAGCGAGGCCTTGATTTCTCAAGCAGCTTCCGAATTTTGGAGGGCCCTCCCTCGGGTCCCCCATGAACTTGCCATCTTGGCCTTTTGTTTCCTGCTCACCCCCCACCCCCATGCTCTCCCGGCAAGTTTGCTAATCTTGGGGTGTGGGTGTGGGTGGGGGTGTCCAGGGTGGGGGAAACCTTGTGCTAGCTGACTGGCCCACATTCCTTGCAGTGAGCATCTGCTGTTTCCAGAACCGAAGTTTTAACTTCCCTGCCAACAGTGTTGTTTTGTTGTAAGTTTTCTTGAAAGCAGTGCCAACAAGGTCTTCACTGTGGAGTTGAGGGTGAGGGTTTGGATTGGTTTTCTGAACGGCTGCAAAAGTGGCCAAGGGCTTGACCAGGGGACAGGAGCAGGGCAAGGCCTTCCAGCAGGGGGACAGGACGTGCACAGATGCAATGCCACCAGTTGTCATCTCTTTCAGATGGGAGAGGCCCCCTACCTCCCCATACTTAGGGAGACATCTTTCTCCTTCCTTGTGGTAACCCGGATGCAGTGTCAGCAGCCAGGGTGTCTTCCCCAGACACATCCACAGGCTCGATTCCTCCATCGCCCCAGGTGAATAGCTCTTAATTGCCCCAAGGGTCAAGCCCCGGGTCAGCCAGCCTCTACTGCATGCAGCCCATGTGAAATGTCTCAATAAGCAGAGCAGGCTCCCAGCATCCCAGATTCAGATAAAGAGGCGATGAACTCTGAAACACCCAACAATATGAATGAAACAGTAAACATACACTCCTTTGGTTGTCAACAATATCACGTTTGAGGTGAAGACTGTTTAAGAACCGCCACTAATCACTCATGAATTCTTTGAACAGCCAACGTCTCAGCTCAGTGCATGCACTTCGGTGTTGGGCAAGTCTCCCCGATGATGATGTGTGTGTGTGATCTACCTTATCATTACCATTCTCTTTCAAGTTGAGGAGCAGCCCCCTCCCTGGCCCCGGAGGATGAGGTGGAGCTGGGAATGCTGGCAGGCCCTGGGCCTTTTGTTCATGCTCAGCAAAACAAGCCGGCCATTGGAGCTCTGAGAGTGTCTGGGGATTTTCCAAAGGCTGGCTCTGGAGGCTGCCTTTGCACGCCTCCCCTTCCTGCATCACCTGCACCTGGGTGCTGCCCCAGGCATGGGGCCGCATCGCAGGTCTGGGCGCCCTGCCGCGTGTCTGTCACGGGCTGGTTCCAACTGCTCTGCGCTTCCCTTTTCCAATGCTTGTGCCCTCACTGGTTTACAGTCCAAACACTCATCCTCAGCCCTCAGCTGCCTTCCTGTCTCCCTACACTTCTCCACCTTCCCCCTCTGGCCACTGGACTCAGTGCCAGAGACTCAAACAGATTTCAGGTGGCATTTTGGGAGAGTTAATTGTTCAAGTAAAAAACCAAACAAACAAATAATGGGCAATGGACTATCCCCTCACCTTGGAATTGGAGGTAATTTCTTTTTAAATGTTAGGAGATTACCATGATCATAGAGCAAAATACATCCCTATGCACTTTCCCTAAAGGGATTGGATGTCCTTCGCTAATAATTGTTGGTAGGACTATTATTTTTGCACATGGAGAGAACATTTAGTTCAGCCTTTGAGAACAAAGCAATCACAGTGACTGTTCTCTTACATGCAGCATGAGCAATTGTCAGAAATGTTAGTGTTTGAAGACCACATTTTTTTGTAATACAGTTTGAATTTGCTGGGGAATGTGAGGATTCTAAGTGTGCTCACTTTAGTGCAGTTTCTGCTGCGACGGTGTGTGTTTGGTACAAGATTTAAACTGGGTGATAAGCTGATTGTAATTTGCAATGTCTGTCTACTCAGGGTCCTCAGCATTTCTCCTGTATTTTGAGCTAAATACTCAAATGTATTTAGACTACATAGTCTCCCAACTGTCTCCAATGCTACTGTATTTTGAGCTAAAGATGTCATTCGGGAAAACCTTTTGTCATTGTAAATCTTCAAAACATGCTTTAAATGGGAAACTCCATCCCCCCCCCCCCTTTTTGCAAAATACTTCACCTGGTTAAGTTTTGGGGACTAATGTCTCTGCAGGGTCCCTCTATCAAGGGCCCACACCAGTTATGGATCAGTCTGTCATAAATCAGTTCTGCTGGGTTCCCATTACAATGGGAATTAGCTCTTCTCAATTGCTCAATTGTCCCTCAGAACACTTCCTGCAGTTCCATCAATAAATCCTAGGTCTTTCAGTATAATAACCTCAGCACGCTATTAGAAGAAACAGCATGCTATTAGATTTAATTATATGATTACAGGTCATTTTAAGATTATCAATCACTTACTGGAAAAACAAGTCCAGAATATTATTATTTATAAGATGCTTAGGAGAGTGTGAGGCCACCGTTGCTCAATGTAGATGTCACGTATTATTGTTTTAAGGATATTTCTTAATTTCTCATTCTCACCTTCTTACTCCAAATGTCAGAATTAATCATGAGCCACATTGTATTAACACAAAACCTTTACCATTCTTTCAGAAATGTTACTGCAACACCCCTGCAAGCATCAGGCTAGTTATGCACATCTCCTTAATAGGAAAAATGTTACCATTTTAATTGGTGCACAAACCAGAACTGGATGCATGTCCTTTGAAGAAGTTCAGAGTGCATTTGCCGGGAGGCATAGTGAAATGTTGTACAGAGTCACAGGTGAGTTTGGGTAGATTCATGGAACAGGCTAGTGAAAAATCATAGCTCTTAACCTTAGCCCCAGCACATGTGGACTCTCAGTGAATATTCAATTTATGAAAATGTGATTATAACCCACTTTGGAAATCACGTTTTATTAAGACCCATGTATTTGTTAAGAAATGTTGCATTATAAATTATACATAATTTCATATATATATATAATATTTTTCTTTATTTTGGCCTCCTTCCATGTTTAGGTTACTGAAATAACTCCAGTACATTGTGGCTCTAGTCTTGGACCAAACCACCTGCCTCCATCCACCTTTGTGTGGGTCACACAGTTGTCTCTTGTTATTGGAACAAGTTAGCAAGGTTTTTCCACCTGAAAAGCCCTCCCTTCCCATTCCTATGCTTGCCTGTCTGCCGAGCTGTCATCTCTACTTGTCTACCGACCTACCTATTGTTAGTCATCTATCAATCTATCCATTTACATTGATTGATCTAGCTAATCTTTAGGACCCATAAAAAGTTCATCTTCTCCTTAAAACAGTCTTCAACCCTCAGGTCCCCAGTGTTCCCTTTGGGTTCCAAACTCATGCTTTGTAATTCCTTCAGAATAACTGTTCCTCAATATATTTTCTGTCTCCCAACTGGATAAAAATAGACAAAGCAATACATATACAGAAGTATATTTTCACCAAATAAATACACAATTCCACAAAATGTCACCACCACCAAGATCAGCAGCTCAAAGTTCCCTTTCCCCAACGCCCACTATTTCCTGCCCTTCGGTGCTAACAGCCAGGATGGTTTCTAATCACAGGGTTTTGTGGGGCCCATAAGCAAAGATAGGGGAGTGGGGCTGAGGGAAAGCTGAAAGGTTGGCATAGATGGGAGACAAAGCTGCCTCAGGGCCTTGAAAAGGACATGAGAGTCCTGAGGAGCCAGGTGAGCTTGGAGACTACCACTGTTTAGTAGTGCAAGTCTCTGGGGGTGTGAACCTCCCAGCAGTGCTCAGAGTGATGAGCACATACCAACCACACTAGGTTTAGTGCAGCAGGTGGGCAGGGTCCCCGGGTGGCTGAGGGGTGAGCGCACACCTTGACTGGTCAGTTTAGCAGATGGGTGGGGTCTCAGGACTGCTGGGATGGTGAGGGCACAAGCGCATACCTGAGTCACCTTTGGCTTCCCTCTGGCTGTGTGAGGCCCTAGAGGAAGGAACCACCTCCACACCGTGTCTAACGACTCCACAAATGCCTGTCTGCTCTGACGTTGCCAAGTGCAGGTTATTATCTTTACTAGAGGGAGTACATTTGCTAGTTAAAATCTGATTTGAATTTCCCTTGGCAACTTAACTCTCCAAAACCAAACAGACTATGACCTGGCCCGGCTCATCGCACCCTTTGTAGAGGGGCTTACCTCTGCTTGAAAACAGTGAGTGGTTGCTTGCCCCTTGGTGGGAGCTGCTTTCTCCTTGTCAAGTATGGAGGAGGCTGGAGGGGTCATGGGTTCTCTCGGAGCAATATGACCCGTGTCCTAAATGCCTACTTTAACATCTCAACAGATAACTGCAAAGAGGGGGAGTTAATCAGTGATTTCCAATCTTTTTCTCATCACCTCACTCTGTTGTGAGGGCATATTTTCTTGCATGTTCAGGAGGAGGAGTTTGTTCCCAAGCTGGTTTCTATTGGTTAACAATTAAATTATTTTTAAAAAGTTACAGCAAGAGATATACCAATTTATAAACCTTGCTGCTCAGCATGGCCCTCGGGCCCCCTGTTGAATCCTGACTGAGATAGCATTGGGTGATTTGGCTGTTCAGCCCATGTTCTTGGTTCACACTCTCCCTTGTTCCCAGTGCTGGAGCCGCACAACCTTATGAATAATGCTGCAGAGGGTGTGGCCTCCCCAGACTCCTTCTCCTGTGTGATGCTGGGTGCTAGTTGGCCTGGAGGGGGTGTAGCAGCCCCATCCTTCTTGCTGCCCTGAAGCTGCCATCTTCCACATTCTCACAAGAGCCCTAGTCCCCAGGTTTTGTCTGGTCTCCCACCCACATCTTTTTTTCCAACCTTGACATTCTCAGATTGCCGGAGATCCTCATTACTTCTACATTCTGTACTTACAGACGTACCTGCTCACTGACACTCATTTGTAACCCCCAAATTAGCACCCAAAGCAGTGCAGGGCAATGGCAAATTAGAGTCTCTGGATGCACGTTCCCAGCTGAGGTCCAGCAAGGTGACACTGCCATGTTGTCTCAGCTCTCCTACTGTGGACAAGTGTCCTGCTGGTGATCCCTTCAGAACCACATTTTCCACACTTTGAATTCATTTTTCTTGGTTATTTTGCTGTGTAAAATCTCCCCAAATGTAGTGCTGGAATGTTGTCCAGCATCTCTAAATGCAAGAGGTCCGAGATGTGCCTCACGGAGAAAATGTGTGCGGAGTGTGAATTTTGGGGCAGTCATTTTAATATTGAAGATGGAAGAAGATATGCAACATTTTCAGTGTATTATGCTTTGTTATTGCAAGAAAGGTGAAAACGCAAGTGAAATGCAAATAAAAGAAGATTTGTGCAGTGTATGGAGAAAGTGATTTGACTGATCAAATGTGTCAAAGGTGGTTTGCGAACTTTCTTGGTCCTATTGATGCTTTGGCCAAATGACTGGCTGTCTTATGCATTGGAAGATGTTTAGCAGCACCTCTGCCCTCTGCCCACTAGAAGCCAATAGTGGGAGATAGCTGACACACTCAAAATATCCAAATCAATAACATTATTGGTGAAAATGAAAAATGTGTCTTTTATTTTATGGAAAAACTAAATGGACTTTTTTGGCCAACCCAATAGAAGTCTGTTTCACAGCCAACTTCGCTGAGGGCTCCTCCCTGGAAAAGACACACAGCTCCCTTGATGGCGCTTTGGGACGCAAACTCCGTCATCCTGCCAGGTTACTAATTGGTAACACAGGAAAGCCAATGCTACATTTTGGCAATTTGCTCAAACATGCAGTGGAATTAAAGTCATTTCTCTGCCGACCATAAGCAACTTCATATCTCCCCAATCAATGCAGACCCAGAGCAGGTGCTCAGTGGGCCACAAAAACATGTCTCCAGCCACTGCCTTCTGCACTGAGAGATGTTTCTTTTCTTTTTCTTGGCAATATAAAAAAAAAGTTTATTATTGTTTTCTTTTTAGGACTCTTGTCTGGTAAACTTGGAAATATTTTAGTCCTTGTCAAATGCATTTGTGTAGTTGGGGCACAGGCTTATGGTTAAAGGTTATTTTTCCCAGTATGTTCCAAGTGCTGTGTTTTATACTATTGTTTCTAATGTTGAGTTCTTCAGAATGAAGCCTTTGTCCACGGGACATGCAGAACATGTGGTCCCATATGAAGGAGCACTTGGTCAGCCCCATCTCATAGAAACATCATGTGAGCCATGTGGATAATTAAAATTTTTTAATAGTCACACTGAATAAAGTAAAAAAGAAACAGAAGAAATTGATTTTAATATACATTTTATTTAACTTGGTACATGCAAAATATTATCATTTCAACATACACTAATATGAAAAACATGTAGTGAGGTATTTCACATTCCTTTTTGTACTAATTCTTTGAACAACGTGTGTTTGACATTTACAGCCTGTCTCTGTCTGGACTAGCCTTATTTTGAGTGCTCCATGGCCACACAGAGCAGGGGTCACAGCACAGCTCCAGAGCCGGGGAGGCAAGTGAGCGCCCTTGGGCCAAGTCAGGCCTTCAGCCTGGGCCCTCGGGCTACAAATAGTCTGTACGTTTTTAAAGGATCGCACAAGAAATGTAGAAGATGTAGCAGGGGCCCTAAGATATGATGTATGGGTATATTATAGTTACTTTTGAATCAATTAATGGATAAATATTTATTTTTTCCTCATTTTTAATAGCAGAAAAATAGTGAGCTATCACCCACGTATACAAAAACGCTATGTGGGTTTGAGAACTGCAGGTCTGCTCTGATCCAAGGTAAGGCAGCAACCTAATCAGGGAGGCACTAGCGATTAAGGCAGCACTGCCTGTTACAATGTCACCTGGTACCACCACATTGCCTGGTGCCACCTAGCCTGGTACCACCTCACCTGGTACCACATTGCCTGATGTTACCTCACCTGGTACTCTCGTATCACCTGGTACCACATCATAGGGGTTCTCAAATTTCTTACCATTTTGTTTGTGTCCCTTCTCATTCACAATATCTGTCGTTTGCAAGGGTCAAGTTAGAGGTTTTCTTTATTTTCACTGGAAGACATTGTTATAAAGAATATTTTGTGTTTAGTCATGTTTTACTGTTGTTCTCAGCCTCTTTAATAGGCTTCAGCATAACCTGAGAAAAACTGCCAAGGAAAAGTGCACCGATGGCTCTCTTTAAAGAGTTTCCCATAACCCGTCAGAAAGGAGGCATTGTCTCCATTTTCGTTTTACAAGATTACCAGTTGTTATCACTTATGTCTTCAGTGACCTAATTTGCAAACATATTATTAACTTCCTCTTAAAACAATCCTGGCGGAACACGAGGGTGTGTGCCCAGCCCTTGGAGCAGAGCGTAGACCAGCCCTTGGCAATCTCAGGCAGGTTTCAATCTGAGGAAATCTCCTCCCAGTCAATTGAGATTTACCTGGAAAAGCAGACCAAACACATCTCTTAATTCTGCCATCATTTCTGACTCTCAGGATTCCTCCTGGACCCCACCAACTGACTCCAAAGGGAAGCTTGGTTAATTCTCAGGATGTATGTGGGCACCAGGCTATTGTGTTCCTCCCTCTCTCAGCAGCAATGGGCCTCCAGGAACCCCTGGTACCTCTGATCCTGTTTGGAAACCAGAACCTTAAACATTTCCTCCAGAACCCCAGCATCTCTGTTGAGCCTGTAGAGTGCCAGGGAGCCTGTGAACACACTTGAAATCCCATACTAGTACGTGTGGGCACACTTCATCATTCTTATCATCCCCAAATGTTAAATGATAATTTTGAACCACTGGCCAACAGGGCATTTACTTCAGCACTACTTTTTCTGGCTGCAGGCCCTCTGTCAATCTTTAGGAAACCCTTGGGTGGAGAAGACAGGAGTAGCATCTGCGCATGTGGAATTATATTCTATCAGTTACATCTGAGCTGCATCACATCAGCTGTCCTACCCACATCCTTTCTCCCAGTTGATGCTCTCAGTCTCCAGGGAGGGGAGCATCCTGCTTTCTTTACAACTATCAGCTTTCAAGGGGAATTACAAATTCTTCTGGGCCATCAGGAATCCCCCTGACTGGGAGGTCATGCATCCCCCATCCCCCAGACAATGACTGGCTGGTACCCATGCGCAACCTTGGCCCCTTGACTATGGTGGGCCCTATTCTGTTGTGTTGTTAGTGCTCTAGATTAAAGAGCCAGTTCTCAGAGTGAACCCAATTTGGAAATACAATTCTTGGGTCTCAGCCAGACCAATCAGATGCTCTAGGGAGGGGCCCAACAATATATTAGGACTGGACCAGCCCCAGGGGGCCTCCATAGGACATCTCATCTGTAGCCGATACTGTCTCCTTGCTGAGCTTTATCCCTACCTCATCCTACTTCCTTCATCCCCTTCCCTGGGGCATCCTCGTCCTAGGTCTTCTTCCAGGAAGGAAGGCGGCTTTCTTTTCATTGTCTCAGGATCTCTTCAAATATCAGCCGACATTCCTGAGTTTCTCTCTACCCCGCGTCTTACCTTTTAAGTCCTATGTATGTTTCTTTTATACACAAAGAGCTCAATTATAATCCATGGAAATCCAGATCTTGGAAATCACTTGATGTACCTAAAACTTGACTTTTTCAGTTTTTATTGTAGATCCAATGCCCAAGCTTGGCTTTCACTGTGTTATATTCGCCTTTAAAATTTAATCAAGCCAAGCCCTGGCTGGTAGCACAGTGGATAAGGCACCAGCCTACAAACCCAAAGGTCGCCGGTTCGATTCCCAGCTAGGGCATATAAGCAGGTTGCAAGCCAGGTCTCCAGCCAGGTCTCCAGCCAGGTCTGTGGCTGGAGGCAGGTGAAAGGCAACCATACATTGATTCTTCTTTCCCTCTCTACCTCTCTCCCTTCCCCTCTCTCTGGAAATAATAAATAAAATTTTAAAAAAATTAAAAAAATCAAGTCAAAAGGGGGAAAAACCAGAGGAAATAAATTTATTATTTGGGAAAAATTTTAAGATAAAGTAAATGTCAATTTTACACTCAAAACAAGACCGTATAAGAACATTTCCACTTTGACTGGAGTTATGCTGTCTGAGATGGTGACCACCAGCCACCTGTGACTACTGGGTATTTGGAATGTTGCTGCTGTGAATTGAGACATGCCACATGTGATCTATACACCGGATAGCAGGGCCTAACTGCAAAAAAAGAACTTGAAGTGTCTCATTAAAAGTAATGTAGGACAAAAATAACTTCATATTGATTACATGTTGAAATTATAATATCTTGGATATGTTGGGTTAAATAAAATATGCCATTAAAATCACTCTCACCTGTTTCTTTTTACTTTTTTAAGCTTGGCTGTGGAAAATTTAATAAGATTGTACATATGTGGTTTGCATTCTCTTTCTGTTGGACAGCGCTCGCCTAGAGGACACTCGGTACAGCCAGCTCAGCGGCGGGAGCCCCTGCCAGTCTGCCGTCCTACGGGCCAGAGGAGGCTGAGTGAGCGGAGATTTGAAAACCAAACCAACATAACACAAAGGGCCTTGGCTCTGCCAGGCATGTGGCGCCCTAAGTGAAAATAAGGTTCTGGAACAGTTTCCCAATTTATCACATTCAGGTCATCTTTTCATTGGTGGTGGCGATGCTGGATGTTTGTAAGCCAGGGTGATTTTAGACCCACGTGAAGCACATCTGGAAGATGCAACTTGGGAGCCATTTACTCTGTGATTGTGGGACATATTTGCAGGAGGAAATTCCTCAGTCTCCCACGGGCAGGTCCTTGTAATGCTCAACAAACTCCATTGGCAGGAAACTCGCCTAACATTTGCAGCTTAAGAAGTTTCCTCCTGGTCTTTCTAACAAATGGAAGGAGAACAGCTGGTCACCATACTCAATGTAATGTCTTTTGGGTACATTAACTGTAAATTTAAATTCTAGTTCATTTCTTACATTTCTGGTGCATGACCTAGATGGCCTTGATTTTTTGATACAGGGTCAGCTATGGCATTTGCAGGGCCCAGTGAAAAATTAAAGTGTGGGCCTCTTTGTTCAGAAACTGTCAAGAATTTCAAGACAGCTATGGCAAAACATTAACCCAAGTGTGATGGGGCTGGCGTGGTGCGTAGCCCCCGCCATGAAGATGGTTCTACCTTAATAGCACAGCGCATGCATTGGGACCGCATTCAGGTGGTCTCCTTTGTCAAGCATGCCACTGACCAGGGAGAAGTGTAATGATACCTGGATAGTAAGCTGGGGAGGGAGCAGTGGCTAAATCACGTGGATGCTAAGTTCCCACCAAGAGGTCAGACAAAATTTCTGTATGGGTTTTCTGACCAAAGTGAGAGGCAATCATTCTCATTGTCACAGAGAATAGAATAGAGCCTGGGAAGCAAATATCTTTGCTGTTGTACTTTTTTTTTAACCCTCCATCGTTCCCTTTCCTTTTCTTGTCTTTTATGATTATTTTTTGTAGTGTAGGTTAGAAGCTTTCTATAGGGGCACAAAGGTTCAATAGCCTTAAAACAGCAATATGAAAAGCACTCCCTTTTGCCCCATCAAAATGACAAAATATTAAGAATACAGTTATTCTCTGTACCTAATGCTGAACAGCTGTCTTGAATTTTTTCCCCTCAAGGCTTTGCGTCTTCAGGTGGGTGGGTGGCTGCATGTTTTTGTGTTTCAAGGAGGCCAGCTCCTGAAGGAGCTAACCGGTGACTCAATTAATCAGATAGGCTGCTGTTTTTAAGCAAGGCAGGTGCTCATTGTTCTAGAAAAGCATGCACTGGTTTTATGCATACAAAATCTCTTCCTTCACCCTCTTGGTCTTGCCGCTGGCTCGGGAACACAGCTGCCATGAGGAAGGGTGTCATTGGATTTCACATTAGGCTCACCAAGGTCAGGCTCCACCAATTGTGGGTGGGTGATGGCCCTGCTTCTGTGTGTTCCCATCTTCCCCCATCTTTTCTTCTAGATCTGAACTTTTCTCTTGATTTCTTTCTGGCATCTGAAAGCAAACAGGAGAGATTATCCGACACAGCATCTTCTGTGCCCCAGGTGCCAATGACTCAACCAAACCTACCTGCAAGCCAATTCATTATTTGTGCTTCATTTGGGCCATGCTAAGAGGAAGGGTGTATTTAAAAATGGCTTGGCAGGAGTTGGGTGATTTATAGCAAGGAGGGGAGGGAAGAAGAGGCAGAGGAGGAAGATGCAATTTGGTTGTGACTTGAACACCTGCGCACAACAGCCAGGGAATGAGCACCCAGCTAAGGGGAGTGTGCAATGCCAGATCATGTAATTTTCAAAATTAGGTATGTAATTAACTCCACAATATCTCCAGGGAATTTTGGAATGAGAGCAAGAGAAGCACTATCCTGTCCTAGCAGATGCCACAGCATCTGCTGGAGTGTCCTGGGATGTGAGAACAGAATGGTCTCCCTGAAAGAAGTCGAGTTACTTTGTATTCTCCTGGGGCTGCCTGGGTGGGTGTTTCCTGCTACCCATGGGTTCTTGCACACCTTGAATGTCACTTCTTCAAGTTTTGGGTTTAGCCTTTCCTGATGTAGTCTCTGCCCAAGCACCCTCTTTGTAAGCTTTTGAGTCCGTAAGGATGTTTTTAGAAAAATTTCATTAAAATATTTTGGGAGAGCCATCTGAAGGTCAAAAGATAGTGTTAGGTTCCTACTCACACATTATTTTATTGAGACTTTCTCCTTAATATTATCTTTATGGTCTTAATAAAATAGCCAAAAACACAATACATTGAAAAGGGAAACAGAGTCTCATGCCAGGTGCTCTAGGCCATGTTAAGAATTTAGCTCTATCAGGGTTTGACTATTCCATCATTGAACGTAATAATGGGGCAAATGGTGTGAGAATGAACAATACAGATTTCTGACTATGGATGACTTCACAGCCACTGAAACGTGCTGAGGAGCGTTGGGGTTGATGGATGAGACCTGACACGCCCAAGTGGTAGCACAGGCTCGAGCATCTTCATGGACTCCCTGACCCACCCTGGGGGCTGCACTGTTTCCACACACTAAATATTAAGTGTCCGGGGGTGTTTTTGGGCAGCATTGCTGGTACAGTGCCACCACCCACATGATGTGCCACCAACTTACCGTCTGGTGATTTCAAAGGAGGCGTGGAGAGTGGAATCTGACCATGCTTCTAAGTGTGGGACCTAGAACACCTGAGGGCTTTTGCAGGCTGGATTTGATTGCTGACTCATGGTTTTTCTCAAAGCCAATGTCCCGAAGGGCATCAAGCATCCACGGCTGCAGGTGCACACCTATGGAACTCGCCCTTGGTGATTTGTTTTGTGGTCCTGATTCTTATGGTGTGTCCTGGGAAGGCCAGGGTATTGCACTCACTCAGGGACACCCTGGAGAAGAAAAGGAGGGGGAAGCACTGCAAATCTTGTGGCCAAAGAGCCCCCTCAGGTAGGACTGCAAAGAAATCACTCTGGGTGTATTTCCACTTTGAGGCCATCATCTTCCCCTCTAGTTTCTCACTAGAGGAGGGAAAATGTCTGGCCAGTTTCTAAGCTTTATACCGACAATGAAGCTGGTTTAGCTTTGGGTTGCATTACCTGGAAAAGCATGCCATCTACCTCCTTCAAGTTTTGGGTCAAGATATCCTGGCTGAGATGCTGGCTCTCACTAATGCTGTGTCTTCTTTCCCTGGGCACACAGCTAAACGACAGGTCATGGTTCTCTTGCACGTGTCCAGGTTATGACAAATGGTTGGTGGGTAGAGAGATGGATGTTACTTCCAATCTTGCCATATAATATAGTTTGTCCATGACTCTTCTTTTCCTGTCCCATGTTGTGTGTCAAACTCGGAGGCTGAGTGCTAGAGCTGGCCAGGCTGCAAGAATGTGGGTCCCTGAATGAGGCCTGGACAGAGGCCTCCACCCCCAGTGACATTGCTTCATGATTAGAGAGAGGCAAAATTTTGCAGCATTAAAGTACCAAAGCTCTTTAGTACTTTAATTCGTTACAGCAGTTATCCTACCCTTACCAGGACAAAGGCTAAGTATGCTGTGTGTAAAAGCTACTTTATTTAAAGTATTTTATTGCCAAAGACTAAATGAATGCATTGGGTAAGTTTATCAAGATTTCAGGATATCAATTACACAGTAAAACAGCAGGGAACTAAGACTTAAGGAAAACCCTTCACATAAACAAGCTTGCTGTGCTCATCTCTTCTCTTCTAGGTTTTGAATATAAACTCGTTTTCCTTTTTTAAATTTAATTTTATTGTTGTGGTATTACATCCATCACATGAACCCATTTTCTAGGGCCCAGATGTGGCTCCTGGCCCTGGGAGACCTGTGGATTCTATTTCAACGACAGCAGGGGGTGCTCTGGGAATGTGTTCTTTAAATGAGCATTTATCTCTAGTAATGACACTTCAGGAAACCCTCAAAGAATATCAATTTGTTAATCAATAAATAAATGCCTGCGAACTTTGGAAACACAGACTAGTACAAGATTAGAGTCTGAAAGGAGTCAAGGTGACACTAAAACAGATCACACAGTTAAAATGCAACCAATAAAAACTAAGGGGAGCTGCAGTTTATTCCTAGATCCACCTTGCACCTCAGGTGGCGTGAGCCGCTACATTTTGCAATGATGGGACAAATGGGACAGATGGGGGAGCCACTGGTGATGGTACACAGGGCCGTGATTCCAGTTGTCATTTTTGTCTTTTTTTTTTTTTTAAAGATTTTATTCATTTTTAGAAGGAAGGGCAGGGAGGGAGGAAGAAAGGGAGGGAAACATCAATGTATGATTGCCTTTCACCTGCCTCCAGCTACAGACCTGACTGGAGACCTGGCTTGCAACCTGATTATATGCCCTGGCTGGGGAATCGAACCAGCGACCTTTGGGTTCTCAGGCCAGTGCCTATCCACTGAGCCACCAATCAGGGCTCAAGCATCATTTTTGTGAGGGGAATAGGGGCCAGGCTCCTCCATCTTCTCATGTTCTTGCCAGGAGAGGGTGAGTTGTCTGTACTGCTTAGTTCTTGCCATGCCATAGCCATGTTTAAGTGAGTGCTCTGCAAAGGGGAGTTGTATGTAGGAGGTAGGAGGCGGGTGTTGGGGTGGAAGATGCAGCTGGGCTGGGGGTACCCTTACTCCCTGGTTTTCAGTTTCTTATCTGCAAAGTGAAGTTGTGGTCCTCACTCAGCAGGCTGCTACAGGTCCTGGGAGACCAGGTCCCACAGCCTTGTGGTTAAGTCTCATGTCTTTTCTTTCATGGCTCTGGGAATGAATTTTTCTAGAGGCGTCCTGGCTGTTGGTTGGCTGGTGCCCTCAGTCCCCTGACCGGTTCATGCATGGGCCTCTGAGTGCAGTCCTCCCAGCCCACTTTCCAACCTCCAAGCAGCCAGGGCAGAAGCAATTTCCCTCCTGAGCTATCCTTGCCTCATTGTCATGTTGCTTTATCCTGTTTCCATGTCTGCATCCCCTGCTGGTTAAAGGGGAGTGCAACATCTTTTCTTCATTAGGTTCCCCTCCTAGCAGTACTTGCTGAATGGATAAATGAATGAAAGAATGAATGACTGAATTACAGGCTCAGTGTACTTCTTCTGGAATCTGATTAGGCTCCAAAGCATTGTTGCTCTCTTTGCTGACTTGAGGTCACCTGTGGAGGGCTTCAGTCTCACACCCAGGAACACAGAAGCCTTTGTGGAGGGGAGCACGACCTGTTCCCCTCACCTGGGTCCCAGGTGCCCATGTCTGTGCTTGGAACTTGATGAGGGTTTGCAGAATGAGTGAGTAAATGAGTGGCCTATTTGTTCACCATTTAAGGACAAGGATCACTAAGAAGTTTGTGTTGCTTTCTGAAAATTATCTTTCTCACATGATTAGTGGAGGCTCCTTGCCACCCAGCTGGGGCTCAGATCCCTGGAAGTTTCTTCCCTTGGCATCGTCAGGGAGATGCAGGTCTCCGCACACAGCTTGGGGCTTTCCTGGAGGCCAAATGGCAACTGTTGAGAAACTAAAGTTGTTTATCTAAATCTAGCACATAATTTCCTCCCATACTTAATGTTGCCCTGGCAACTAAAAAACATTCTGCTAGAATTTTCAGAGTTTAGGCCAACTGTTAGCCAGAGACTTAAGATCAAGGTACCATTTTCTCCATCACTGTCCTTGAGAGACTTGTTTGATAACAGATTTCAGGCTGCAGAGAGTGGGATAATAGTGTTTTTATTAGGTGAAATATGGGGAAAGGGGAGGAAAAACAAGTCCTAGCTTAATTCTATTCTCAGAGCTTTCTGTCTGAGCAAGTATCCACGTGTGGCTGGAGCCATAGACCTGTGCAGATGTACAGGGATAGAACAGTTATGTCTTGGCATTCATACCACATTGCCCCAGAGGAACCAATACCCTGAGCTAGGGGTGATCCAGAAACTTAAACCAGGCAGGATTGTCTATTCTGCCAGGGTGTCTAGAAGAGTCTTTGGGGAGACAGGAGTGCTTGGAGACAGGGTACAGTTACAGAGAACCTGTGTGCAGCATGGACACTTCCTGGTGATTCCACAGAGAAAACACCCATCATAGGCAGCTGAGCTCTCACAGGTTCAGCACCAGTATCCACTGGGACTCAGTTTCTGTCCCTGGATCAACCAGACAAGGCACTGCTCTGACCAAGCAGGTCTTAGGTCTCCTTTCATTCAGGTCTCAGGAGGTGCATTCCTCAGGCTGGAGCAGGTGTAGGGGTGAGGGGACCAGACAGACTTCAGGGCATGTGGGCACAGCTGCTGCAGTCATGAGAAGGAGCTCAGGTCCAGAGGCTGAGACTCCCTGCTAACATGACTACACCAAGCAGGATTGCCAAACCTGCATTTCTCCCTCCTCTTTACAGCCAGCCTTCTGGTGCTTGGTCCCACCTATTGGCATACCTGCTTCTGCTGCCCACCATGGCAAGCCTGGCCATCAGCCTGGCATTTCTGCAGTCATTTTCTGATTGTGGGGTGTTCTTGATCCCACTATCCCTGACCACAGTGCCATTCTCTTAGCAGGATAAGACATGGCTGCTTCCTTAGCCTCCAGAAATTCAAAAGGTAAACCAAACCGTAATAAACCCTATCTGCTTGATGAATTCCCTGAAAATAAATCCCAACCAGATAAACCAAATGGTAGATAAAGCAGGAAAACAATTCAATTCACAAAAGCCCAGGGTTAATACTGGTGCTGGAGCAAGAGAAAGACTCAGTGATGCTGGTCAGGTGTCCAATATGTTGGCATTTTATTCATCATTGATCTTTTGCATTAGTTCTTACTAATAGTTCAAAATATTACATCACAATATTGTTTATTGCTGTCCTAAAATTTTGTGCCTGAGACCAGCGCCTCATCACCCTCACCATAACCACAGTTCTGGTTGTCTGTTAGATCTATAAAGTACCTTAAGGGAAATCCTAAAAAGAAATATGTAGGGCCTCTATAAAGGAAACTGGAAAACTTCATTAAGATACATAGTTATTATTTGAATAAATAAAGAGCAACATTACTTTTTAGCTTTTCTTATTTCTTAACATATGCCTTCAGGGTTTTAAACATCTCTGTGCACAATGCAGGTTTATGCTGTAGTTTTTGAAATATAAGGAGTTACATTCAATTCAAACTCTTGCTGTATTTGCATCATGATTTCTTTCTTGACCCATGGGCTCTTTTGGATTCTGTTTCTTAACCTCCAACAAGCATAACCCTATGGAGATATGCTAGTTACTTTACTGTCCCTGTTGTACAGTCCAATCACATTGTGATCAGACAACATTCTTTGGGTGATCCCAGTGCTTTGAAACTTGCTGTGATCTAACTTACGCTCAAGCTACGGGACTCCGTGTACCTATACTCCATGCGCTGGTAAAGCATATGATTCTGAAGCCGTGGGATGAATTCTTCTCCGAATGTTAATTACATTAGATTTTATCACATTTTCATCATTTTCTATTTTTTTGGGCATCCCTGAAAATGTTGTCTTAAAATCTCTAAATTTGTGAATTTGATTATTTATGCTTTTGTTTCTGCTTCATATATTCGAAGCTGTGGTATAGGGCATACTAGTTTGAAATGTTATATTATCTTGATGAATTGACAATTGAATTGTAAGAAATAGCCACCTTTTCCTCTAGGAAGGCTCTTAACCTTAGTGTTTACTTTGCTTGTGTTGAGTATAGCAGCACCATAGTGAGACCACCATATAAGTCTTAATAAATTTAAAAAGATTGAAATTCTACAGTATCTTCTCCAACCACAATGAAATAAAATTAAAATATCAATAACAAGAAAATCTAGGAAATTCACATATGTGTGGAAGTTAACACACTCTAAAGCAACCAATGAGTCAACAAATAAAGAAATCACAAGGGATTTAGAAAATACTTTGAAAAAATGAAAATGAAAATACAATATACTAAGACTTATGGGATGTAGTGAAAGCAGTGCTCAGAAAGAAACCCATAGCTATAAACATCTACATTAAAAAATGATCTCAAGTAAGTAACTTAACTGTCTACCTTAAGGAACCAGAAAAAGAAGGTCACACAAAACTTAAATCAAATGAAAAAAAAAAAAAAAGGAAATAATAGAGATAAAATTGGAGCTAGAGAATAGAAAAGCCATGGAGAGAATCAGTGAAACCAAAAGTTCTTTTTTTTTTTTTTTAAAAAAAAAAGATATATTGACAAATATTTAGTTAGACTAATAAAAAATAGAGACAACCCTAATTACTAAAATCAGAAATTAAAGACATTACTACTAATTTTACAGAAATAAAATAAGTTACAAGGAAATACTATGAACAATGTTATGTCAACAAATTAGGTGGCCTAAATAAAATGAACAAATTTTTAGAAATACACATAGTACCAAACTTGACTCAAGAAGAAAGAGTATATTTTAATAGATCAATAACAAAGAGATTGAATCAATAATAATAAACTTCTCAATGAATAGAAGTCCAGGACCAGATGGCTTCATTGTTGAATTCCATCAAACATTTAAAAAAGAATTGACACCAATTATTTTTAAACTTTTCTAAAAATATAAGAGGAAAGACTACTTAACTCAGTCTGTGAAATTATTATTATCCTGTTACTAAAGCCAGATGTGAAAACTCTCTCAACAAAATACCAGCAGCCCAAACCAGCATATTAAAAGTAAACACTACGATTAAGTAGGATTTATCTCAAGAATATAGGATTTTTCAACATACAAAAGTTAAGCAATGTAATACATCATATTACTAAAATGAAGGGGAAATAATCCCAACTGATGCAGAAGAAGCATTTGACAAAATCCAACACATTTTCAAGAGAAAAACGCTCAATAAACTAGAAATAGAAGGAAACCTTCTTAACAAGGTAAAGGGTATCTGGAAAACACACAGCTAACATTATACTTAATGGTGAAAGCCTAAAAGCTTAATCGCCGAGATCAAGAATAGGATAAGGGTGTTTGTTTTCACCAGGTCTCTTTAACACTGTACTGGAATTTCTCACTAGGGCAATTAGTCAAGAGAAAAAATATAAAAGGCACTTATATTGGAAAGAAAGAAGCAAAACCATCTTTATTATTATAGCACTCTGCTTACAGAGTATGTAATCTTATAAATAGAAACCCCCAAAGAACCCACAATAAAAGCAATTAGAGCTAATCAACAAGTCAGCAAATTTGTTGGATACAGGATCAGCTACAAAAATTAGGTATGTTTCTACTCATTACCAATGGTCAATCCAATATAAAATTACATGTAGAATTCTATTTACAGTAACATCAAAAAGGATAAAAGACTTAGTAATAATTTTAACTAAGAAAGTGTAATACTTACATGTCAAAACACACAAAACATTGTTGAAATTTAAAAAGACCTAAATAAGTGGAAAGATACTTCATATTCATGGATTAGAGGATTTAATATTACAAAGATGATAATAATTTCAAAATAATCAAGTCAATTTCTATTAAACAAGTCCAACATTATTTACATAAATGGAAAATTTATGTAATTTATGCAATTATGGAATTGCAAAGAACTCTTAGTAGCCAAAACTGCCTTGAAAAAGAAAAACAAAGGGAAGTAAAATGTATACATATTGGGAAGAAGGAAATAAAACTGCCTTTGTTCACAGATGACATGATTGTGTCTGTAGAAAATCCAAAAGAATTGGCAAAATAACGCTTCTGGGACTAACAAGTGATTATAGCTAGATTGTAGGATACAACACACAAAAGTTAGTCGCTTTCATGAGCAAGTGAAATTTGAAATTAAAAATACAGTATCATTTACATTAGCATCCTCCAAAGTAGATTATTTTGATATAAGTCTAACAAGATCTGTACAAAATGTATATAGGATAAACAAAACTCTGATGAATCTAATCAAAGGAGCACTAAATAGAGAAGAATTCTATGTTCATGCATAGGAAGATTCAATTTTGTTGAGATGTCAGTTCTCAAGCTGATCTACAGATTCAGTGCAACCTCTATGAGTCAAAATCCCAGCAAGTTTATTTGTGGATATTGACAAACTGATTTTAATGTTTATATGGAAGCAAAACACATGAAACAGCTAACACCATATCGATGTAGAATAAAGTTGGAGGACTGGCACCATCCACCTGACTTTAAGACTTGCTATATACATACACTCCCCTAGACAGGGTGGTGTTGATGAAAGAACAGACACATAAATGAGTGGAACAGAAACAGAGTCCTATAAATAGAGCCAATTGACAAAGGAACAAAAACAATGCAATGGGGCAGAGGTAGTTGTTGTTGTGTTTTAAATTAAACAACTGGTGCTAAGTCCACGTTGGACAACTTTAGAACGATGTATCCTTCATTACAGTATTACGTTAAACAGAATAGCCATATGATCTAGGGATTCTGCTTCTAGGTATATATTCAGAACTTGAAAACATGCTCAAATGAAAACATAGGCCTGAATTCCACAGCAACACTACTCACAATAGACAAAGGGTAGAGACAACTCAAATATTTATCAATGAATGAATAGATGAACGAAATGTAATATATACATGGAATGGAATATTCAGCCACAAAAGGAATGAAGCAGTGAGACCTGCTATAACATGAATAAATCTTGGAGACTTAAGCTAAGTGAAGGAAGCCAGACACAAAAGATCACTTGTCGTAGTATTTCATTTATAGATATGTCCTAAAAAGATAAATTTTTAGAGGCAAAAAGCAGATGAAGGAAGGGTAAATGAGAAGTGACTGCATCATGGGTATAGGGTACCATTTTGGGGTGATAAAATGTTCTGGAATTAGATAGATGGTAGTCACAGTACATTGTGAATATATTAAAAGCCACTGAATCAAATACTTTAAAATGGTTAACATGATAAATTTAATATTGTGTGAATTTCATAAGAGATACACACAACAAACTCCACACGTACAAAGATATCAACTGGGATATTATTTTAAGCACTGAACAATTACAAACAACTTAATTGTCCAACAATGATTATGATTAAATTGTTGTGGAACACAGATTCAATGCATACCACATAGTTATTTTGTAGTTTATTATGAATACTGCAGCAAAATGGAATAATTTTATTCAGAAAAGAAGCAGAGCACAAAATTGCATATATTCTGTAACAGCAACTTCCGGACAGTGTATACATAAGCAAAGACTGAAGAAAAGACAAAACTGAAATTAGTTCTGTGTGATTTTATGAATGATTTTTAAATTTTTATTTCAATTTTTTCTTCAGATAGAAAAGTTTTGCCACTCATTTAACAAATGCTTATCAAATGTTTACTTGTGCCATCAGAAAGAGAAAATAAAAACTTAAGTTTGAGATGAAAAGCTAAGAGATAAAGCAACCACTGTGTTGGAAACATTTAGCAGAGCACATTTTGAATTGTTGCCAAATGCTGACTAAGCCCTTGAATTCCTTGAGATTAATAGTTACAGTGGATTTCAAAATCTTTCATTCTATCAATTACTTCAGTGAGGGAAAAGGATGTTTATTTTGATTTAGCTTAATGTTTCTAAACTCACCAACATTAATACGATATCTTAAAAAGACCAGTGTCTTCATTTACTTATTCTTTTGCTTGTTTATAAAATTTTCATTTCTCACCAATAATATAATAGACACTGCTGGGAAATAGAGAAAAGTGAAATGTAAATATTTCCCCCAAGAAGTTTAGGTTTATTAAATGAGATGACACGTACAGTGAACCAGGTCTTTTAAAGTAGGTGTTTCATTTGAATTCCAACACTAACGTAGAGAACATTTGTTCCACATAAGCACATTATAGAAAAAATAAAACTATATTCATGAAATTTTTCTAGTTCAAAATAACCAGACCTTACTCTTAGCCAAAATTCTGTGAATTCTCATTTTAATAAGGTGCCACTTGACAACTTTACTGTGCAGCTGCCTTGCTCAGTTGAATATCGGTTAGTTTCGTGGCTTCTGAAACGAACTGAAACTTGCTTTCAATAGTTATTTAACCTGATCACTGGTGAAATTAGGAAAAGAGTCCTTTGTCACATATTGAATATTAGACTCAACTGCAAACAAACCTTCGGAGTTGATTCCTGGGAGGCTGACACTATTTAATGTCAATGTCTACATGTCACAGTCTCCTGTGTGTCACCGTGGCAGACAATGCATGATGAGCATCCCCCACCCCATCCCTGCATTCCAATCCCACTTTTCTAAACCTTAATTTCTTGGTCCTGATTGCAGCTTTCAGTTGTTGCAAAAGGGGATAGTGATAAAGCCAAAACCAGTGACGATATTCACTTAGGAAGGGACCAGGCTGATGAGCCAAAGCAGGTGCCACT
Source organism: Noctilio leporinus (assembly GCA_004026585.1). NCBI lineage: Eukaryota > Metazoa > Chordata > Mammalia > Chiroptera > Noctilionidae > Noctilio > Noctilio leporinus. Next base: position 252,326 of record PVIW01000475.1, on the reverse strand, counting down.
GGTGTGTCATCCACCAAACCCGAGATGCCTTCTGATGACCAGGATTCTCAAATTCATTACTAACATTGGGTAACGATTCAGATTATAGTAGATTATTTGTATAGATGTGAACTAGATAGGAAAACATCCGTGCTACTGTTAAGAAGAACTAACTAACCCAAACAAATTTTAGGGGAAACTAAAATCTTTGTTACTTTTAAATTATTGGGCATCCTGTTTCAGTTTATTAAACATGAAAATGTATATGTAATGTGGCTTATTTCTTAATGTGTTTTGTTTAGTAGCGTACTAGCAGTTAAAAACTAACGTGCAATTTATTATTTTTTAAAAAAGATTTAATTCCATTATTTTTAAAAAGAGGGGAAGGGAGAGAGGCAGACAGGGAGAGAGACATCAATGTATGGCTGCCTTTCACCTGCCTCCAGCCACAGACCTGACTGGAGACCTGGTTTGCAACCTGGTTATGTGCCCTGGCTGGGGAATCGAACCTGCGACCTTTGGGTTTGCAGGCCGGCGCCTTTATCCACTGTGTTACCAGCCAGGTAATTTAAATGTAGAACTTGAGATATCACAAGCTGTTAAATATTTTGCTTCCTAACCAGTATTTTAGAATATGACATAAAATTAATATGATAGAAATATTATAGAAAAAGAAAAAGAAATGAAGTTATCTGTAATTAATAGTTTTTATTTTTAGAGAGAGGGGAAGAGAGGGAGAAAGAGAGGAAAAGAAACATCAATGTGTGGTTGCCTCTTACATGTCCCCAACTGGGGACTTGGCCCATAACCCAGGATGTACCCTGACTGGGAATCAAGTTGGCAACCCTTTGGTTCACAGGCTGGCACTCAATCTACTGAGTGCAAGGACTGTAATTAATGTTTTAATGTGATGAAACAAATATAGAACTCTCTCCATTCAGAAAATATATAGAGAAGAAAGTGGGAAATACCAGAATTGATTTGTGAGTTTTTGGTTTATTTTAATCAAGATAATAACTCGACAATGTAGGCAGGAAAATATATTTGCAAATCTTCCTAGATCATATTTTTGAGGGAAGAAATCTGTGGGAAACTAAACTTCTATATATGTAACTACAGATAACCTGAATTTTGATTGTTAGAGATTAAAATGTTAAAATATATATCATGAACAAAATGTGAACTTTTCTGTAGTGACTAAAAGATGAAAATCCAGTTGTTCTTTGGTGTAACTGTGATTCAGTCAAGATGCTGTCAATGAGGAATGTTTTGTATAGTAGAGTTGATGACATCATTTGGATGAGTAATTACCCTGTTGTCCTTATTGTCTTATAAAAATAGAGAATGAAAGAGAGGGAGCTAATACTAGGGGTAGGATCTGACTGCAATGGAGATAGGGTGGAATTCACTATACCCAAGTGCAGGATCCATTGCATGTGTACTAGACCCTCTGATTACTTCTCATTCCATTAATTGTCATACTCCAGTGAACTGATCATGCTGTTTTATATCATACTGTTGCTATTATAAATATGTGGTAACTAGCAAAACAAACCACCTCTCTATTGTGAATCATCTTGATGGAATGATCAATGTCTGGCCATGGTGAAAAGTGGGATGTTTTTGTGTATTATTTATTAATTTCACCTAATCTGGTAGTGTAGTTGACACCATAGAATTCCTTTATTTTTTCCCTAATCTCCCAAATATGAATGTACAGTTGGCTTGGTGTGGATTATATCTTGAGTTATATTTAGGGTTCTGATATGTAACTGCCATGAGTGTCCTCATGGCTAATGATACTGTAATAGGATGCAGCTGGCTGTGCCATCAGACCAGCCCCCAGCGTACACTCATGGGCAGCACAAATCAGAGGAGTGATGATTTATCTTCTGCCCTCCATGTGGCTGAGCAGTCACTCCAGGTGAACTTTACCTATTGATGCCAAGAGGGCTCTGAGTTTTCTCAGGGGCTGCTAACTAGGCGTATTGTGAGCTGAGTGACAAACCAGCTAGTCAGCAGGCATCTTTGCTATGTCCTTCCCTTGTCCTTCAGGTGACTCTCTGGCATCCTTGCCCAAATGGACAGCATCTGGCTCTCAGCTGTTCTTACCCCGCTGGTGTCTGGTCGCCTGCCACAATTCAGGTGCTCGAGTCTCCCTCTTGCTCCAAATCCTTTAGAGTTTTTCTTGCAACTTTCATTAGACAAAAATTCTTCCTTAAAATTAGATTTTTCTAAGAAATAGCTGACCAATTTATACAATTAGAGTGGATGATCAATCTGAGTGTTTAAAGAGAATAAGATTTTTTTTGAAATACATACATTAATTTAAACTATTCTAACACAAAATTGTTATGTGTTGAGGTGTGTCCCCTCTTCCTTTTGGAAAAAACTATGTTGCTCTCTCTGTGGGGAGTTAAAAAAAATAAAACTCAGTGAAGATTTCACATGCAAGTCATCAAATCTTTCTTTGGGGAAAGTTGGGTCCTAAACAATCACTTAGGACTTACATGATAATGTACATGTAGGCTACTATAGCTCTGCTTCACCACTTAAACTTTAGTAAGATATTTACCTTCTATATTTTGGAGAATAAAGTTGGCTGCTGATACACATGTATTTCTAAAGCATGTTGCTCATGGTTCTGAGTTGTTCAAGCTAATTTTGGAGACAGTTTTGTCACATGCCTGTGTATTATGCATTCCCACATTTTACGATGAGCTTGGAACACAGAAGAATAGCACAGTGATTTTATGTACAGAGAACTTGAGATGCAGTATTCTGTCATTTGGTGAGCAGTTGGAGTTGTTATTTTTATTAAAAATTTATTTATTTATTTTAAAGATTTTATTTATTATTTTTAGAGGGCAGGGAAGGGACAGAGGCAGAGAGGGAGAGAAACAGCAATGTATGGTTGCCTTTTTTTCACCTGCCTCCAGCTATGGATCTGGCTGGAGACCTGGCTTGCAATCTCATTATGTGCCCTGGCTAGGGAATCGAACCATCAACTTTTGGGTTCTCAGGCCAGAGCCTTATCCACTGAGCCACCAGCCCAGGGCTAAAATTTATTTTAAAAAATATTTTATTTATTTACTTTTAGTGAGAGGGGAAGGGGGGCAGAAAGAGAGGGAGAGAATCGTCAATATGTGGTTACCTCTTGTGTGCCCCAACTGGGGCTGGTTTGCAACGCCGGTATATGCCCTGACTAGGAATCAAACCCACAACCCTCTGGTTCACAGAGCAGTGATCAATCTACTGAGCCACATAAGCAGCGCTAAAATTTAAAACAGACTGCAAATGAGATAATGTTTTCTTTGTAAAGTGCAAATTTTTGTTCATACATAAAAGATTTTACTGAATTTGCATATCATTAAACTGAAGTGTATTTAAAATTGTTAATTATTTAAAACAACACATCAAGAAATACTTGCTACTACCTACTGTTTCATGTTTTTTGATGAAACAATTGATGCCTCTTATAGAGTAGGTACCACTTCTGAATCAATAGTTCACACCCAATGCCTCCTATTTTATTCTTGTCTTATTGCATTGGCTTGGACCATAGTCATGGCAATAATGATACATGTATTTGACCTGAAAAGCAAATGTATATACTATGTCATCATCCCACACAATGCTAGCTCTGCACTCCTGATGTAAATGTACATAAGTGTTTGTATGTTAATAAGAGTGAATGTGTATATATTGTATTTGGCCAAGTTAGTACTATGGTCATAGGCTGCAGAAATTCTTTGTGGCCTAATAAATGCTCTATTTTGTAAATGTCCTATTGGTATTTGAAAATAATTTTTATGTTTTGTTAAAAAGTCTATTTTTATATATCTTTTTTTTATTCTTTATTATCTATCAATTTCTAAAGTTGTGTTAATGGTTCCCCTAATTATTTTAGATCTATCAATTTATTCTTGTATTTGTAACAGTTTTGCAGTATATATTTAAAAGCTCTGTTTTTATTTATTTATTTTTACTTTTAAAAAGATTTTATTCATTATTTTCAGAGAGGAGAGCAGGGAGGGAGGAAGAAAGGGAGAGAAACATCAATGTATGGTTGCCTTTCACCTGTCTCCAGCTAAGGACCTGGCTGGAGACCTAGCTTGCAACCTGGTTATGTGCTCTGACTGGGAATTGAACCAGCAACCCTTGGGTTCACAGAGCCAGTGGCCCTAGAGTTCACATTCAAAGCTGCTTTTAAAGAAATAAAAATTTATGTCTCACATATTCTTTAAGGATTATACTTATCATTATAAAATATTCACCTTTGTCAATTTTAAGTTTTTCTTAATTTTTACTTTTTCTAATATTAACAATGCCCTCACACATTTTTCATCTAGTTTACATTTTTATTTTTTCATTTAATTTCTTATAAAACATATAACTAAATTTTAACTTTAATCTAAATCTAGGAGATTCTTTTAGTAAAAGAATTCAATCTAGGAAACAATTATGTTCAATGCTTTTCATTCATTTAACTTTATGTTTAGCTTGATTTGTTGTGGCTTATGACTCTGCCAGTCAAATTTCTACATCAGTTTAAAGACATGGTGGTTCCCTAGCCTTCTAGCCTGTCTCAGGTGTTCCTAGCTGTCGAATAGTATCATCCCACCTGGTCATCACTGCGTCCTCATACCAAACCTGTGAGCTGAATGAATTTGGGTTATGAGGTCCAGGTGCCCAGAAGATCCTTGACTTGCCCTCTTATTATTTCAGAGCAGAGAAGTCTCAGGCTCTAGGAAGCCAGTAGATGGTGTATTCATTCACCCTGGCTGTGACATCACTGTGAAGAATGCCAGGCACCAGCTGCTTAGATTTTGAGCAGAATCTTTTGGGAAGTCAGAGTGGCAAGACTCTTGCAAAAGCAAGTAATTTTATAAAGGCCCACTTGAATTATGTAACCAAGAACTGGGGTGGGAAGGTAGGGGTGGATTAGGGAAGGTAGTAGATGTTTTAAAAAGCAGAGTATTAATGTCTGCATGACTTTTTAACATATTTTTCATCATGATGTCTGGAACCTGAATTAACTTTTTGAGTCTCCAGCTGGAGGAAATTTAAATAGCATCCTTTCTGCAGAGCTTCAAGGTTTTGGACAGCAAATAATCTCCTAAAATTAAAGAAATATATTTTTAAAAGATTTTATTTATTATTTCCAGAAAGAGAGCTGAAGGGAGAGAGGCAGAGAGGGAGAGAAACAGAGAAACATCAATGTATAACAACTGGTTGCCTTTCACCTGCCCCCAGCCAAGGACCTGACTGGAGACCTGGCTTGCAACCTGGTTATGTGCCCTGGCTGGGGAATCAAATCAGTGACCTTTGGGTTCGCAGGCTGGCATCTTATCCACTGTGCTACCAGCCAGGGTAAAAAAATATTTTATGTTTTAAATATCAGTTTCATCATTTAAATAACGTCAGGAAAGTTTTGTTGTGGTAGAGCTGCCACAAATAGGAGCCTGGAGGAACCTTGGAAACATGTTACATTATATTAGTTGTGCATTATATTTATTGTCCATATTATTTGTGGTGCTGCTGGAGCCTGCTGGGGCATATCAAATGAGTTAATGACTGCACTGTAAACACATGGGAAGTGTTTAAGGCAGTATTAATTGAGATGCATTCATGCAAACATGAATGCCTAGATTGGGCTCAGGGCCTCTGAATGCCCACCCTTTTACTTGAATGGCTTGTAAAGTAATTGTAGGGTGTCTGAGCCTTTCTCACTCATTCCTAATCAACCTTCCCACAGAAGCACTGTCCACCCACCCCACAGACCAGGCCTGGCTGCTGGGACACCACTGGGGTAGGAAGTGTAAAGTTCAGCCTCACCTAGTGGGGAGATCAGAGCAGTTCCCTCTTGGCGAGACAGCCAGTTCTCTACTCAGCCAGTCCATTAGTTGGGCTGCGTTTTCTAAAGCTGTGATCTGGAATTATGTTTGGACTAACCTTCACTGTGCCATCTTTCAATCACGCAGGGGACAGGTTCAGGGAGGGGTTGAAGGGAGGAAAGGGTTCATCAGTGAAGAGGTGATACTTGCAATTGTTGAGTATGCCACGTCAGCACACGTGTATACGCACACATGTGTGAACCTCGCTGAAGTCCTGGTAAATGAGCAGGGGTGAGTGGTCATCCCCATATACAGGTGGGAAACTGACTGGCTAGTTCAAGATGACTTGGCTGACAAGTGGCTGAGCTGTGACCAGGAGCCTTGTCCCTGGAGAGTGACCTGTGGTTCTCTCAAGAACGAGAGCCTTCCCTATGGCCTGCCCCACAAAAACTTCACTACACAGCCAGCTGAGGAGCGAGGCCAGGGTATTGGTGATGCTCAGAAGCAGGTAGCCTTTTGATACCTGATTTCTTTGTAGGACAGCACAGGATGCCAGGAAAAACCCCAGTGGGCTTAGAGGGTCACACAGCATTCAAAGGACATCCATCACTAAGCATTGTATTCTTTTAGAAAATAAATGAGGCCGAAGTAGCACATGTGGTTGCATGTCCTGTAGAAGTTGTTTCATCCTTGTCCTGTTGTTCAGGGTTGTCCTTCAGCTTTGGATGGGAGGTGGGGAGGACTTGAACAGCAGTCTGCAAGTACCCTACACTTTTTCTGTCACCCTTTGGCCTGACAATCTGTCTTCCAGAGGTAAAGCAAGCCATGCTGTCTGGACTTCCTAGAGAGGCCATCTGTGCAGGTCATCGCTTGTGGGGGACAACACCCCACAGAGCCCTATATCTCCATCAGAGTCATAAGGACAGGCTGATCAAAGTTGGAGCTCATTTGGAGCTGGCTATCTGCATTGGAGGGAACAAAGAAAGTCTGTGTGATTTTCAGGGAAAAGAAATTCCACAGGGGGAAAAATATGGACTTAGGTGGTTGACAATATCAGTTCTAAAAATGCAATTTCCGGATTAATAACAGGGACGCTGTTCTAGTTGGCTGGCTCCTTCAGGACGTGTGCTTTTGACCCACAGAACATATTGTGCCCTGTGGCTCCGGCTGGAGCGCGACGTCACAGTCCTCCCCCTCTTAATGTGTGATGTCTATTAAAACAGCTGCTGCTTGTACACAGTCCTCTGTGGAAATGAGAAATGCACCTCAGTCAGTAGACTGGCTACTGGTTAAAATGCAAAGTTCATAACTTTAGTATTTGCATTAAGATAGGGAAAATTTTGCAAAAATAGTTTGGTTGTTTTATAAAACCTCTTACATGACTTGTCCATGTCTTATATGATATGTTCTACTTAGGGAGATTTTGTTTTTATATCAAGGACTCATCTCAACACAAAGCAATATTTACAATTACACATACATGCCATACATGCACACTTGCATACATACATATAGATATACACATGCATATATTTACCCATGCTATATCCTATGATTTTAGAACTATTTCATTATTTGTATCTTACTGGTCTACTCTTGAGGAAAGTAGAAAGGAAGAATAGGTGGACTTGCATTTACAGAAATTCATTTGTTATCAGTCTTGTGTTTCCAGTCAAAAAGTCAAATTTCCTCTTCAGGAAGTAATCAGACTCTAAAGGGAAGAATACACAGTAATCAGTAGTGTAAGTGAAGGTAAAAGAACTTCACATGACTGTGCTGTTTCAATTTATCTACCTGCTGCTATGTGTGGAAAAGAAGGGAAAGTACTATTTTTAAGGGTTAAAAATTAGACTCATCAGGAAAAATGAAGAAATTAAAGCAAACAGGGGCCAAGCCATTAGGACAGTAAACATAATACACAGCTTAAATGAGAAGATTGTTTAAATCTAAAAACCAATATTATCATTTTCAAATTGCTGTAATATTGAGTGAATAAAAACTGAGTTCCTAGTTTTTTAAAAAGGGAGTTTTTCATTTTACAATATTTATCCTGATCATTGTCTGTTGTTATAATGAACAAGGTAGATATTTGGACAGATAAATAGTCCCTTATTGTTTCTAGGTTCTTGGATAGATATGATATAGCTCACAGATTAATAAATACTATTTCTTTGAAAACTCATATCTTGTGAATTAAACCTAACTATTTTAGGGGAAATGTCAAACAGATTCTGAGTTTTATGGTGAACTGAAGCAAATCTTTAAAAATACTGCCCCCCCTGAGAGTCATTATGCCTAGTCTCCTTTCACCATTGACCTGATGCTCCTGGTGGGGGTGGACTCACATTTGGGCAGAGCCACATAGCCAGTGGCTGGTATAGCCTCTGCATCCACCTTCAGGGAAGCATCCAAGACCTGCCAAGGCATAAGAAGAGAGGAGGTGATTTTGTAGACAGTCCTGTCTACTTCCCAGACCATATTTAGAATCTGCCTACCTCTTCCAGTTGGAGTATTTGCATCAGTTTTCTAAGAATGGTGTTACTCTAAGTCCTAAAATCTATCCTGTTGTCATAGACTATGCTCTCTAAACTTCAAATGGAGGAGACATCCACAATGGATACTTCTGCATCCATGACTAATGGTCATGGTGATGGTCATAGATAATGGCTGTTGGGAATGGTCATGATAATAGTTATGGGAGAGGGTTATAGAGAAGGTCATGGGTGATAGTCACAAGCAATGATCATGCAGAAAAGTCACGAGAAGGATGATGGGAGCTAGTCATAGGTAATAATCATGATCATAGGTGATGGTAGTAGACAGTGATTGTTGGTAATGGTCATGGAGAAGGTTGTAGTAATAGTCATGGGTATTGATCACCAGCAATGGTGCTGGACAATGGCTGTAAGTGAAAGTCAAAGGGAACTATCAAGGGCAATGATAATGGGTGATGATTTTCAATAAAGTTCATAGAGGGTGGTCATAAAGTTCATGGGCAAAAGTTAAAAGAATGTCTTCAGGAAAAACTATACTGTTTTGGGAAACAAAGAGTAGTGTTGAGGTGGGATTGACTTTGGGGGGAATGGGTGGGTGGGGAGGGGGACAGAGGGGAGCAAAAAGGAGATGGATGTAATTCAACAACAATAAAATTAAAAAAAAAAAAAGAGTAGAGTTGTTTGGGTCTTGGGTGGATCTTTGGTCCCAGCCAGGGGTGGTTCAGTTGTATAAACATTTCAGACTAAATTTTGAGGGAGAATTGTGAAGCATGGGGCTTAAAGGGAACTGTGTATTATACAAAGACATGACTGAGCATGTCAGCAAAGAACAAAGGACAATTCAAGTATCCATGAGTTAAATTAAAAAAAAAAAATTTGGATGTAGATTTGAAAGTTTGTTGCATTTCTTTTGTGGTTTCTGTGATGAAATTCAGGAAGACAGTCCTAGAGCTACATTCTGGAAAGAAGTTCAGGAAAGTGCAAAATATAGTTACCACTGTGACTGAAATAGAATAAACATCTGAGTCTAAACATGGGGGTGAGACTGACACTTAGCAAGTGATTAAGGATATTATGGCCGGTTTTCCTCCAGTGGAAGAGGCTGAAAGAGAACATGATGAGTGAGAGCTGGACGTAGCAGTCTGGACCTTCCTTTGCTTTTCCAACCACAGCAGATGATTAGTAGGAGAACGAACATATTTAAAAAATTTGTGTCATCTTCCCAGCTCTCCAGGAATGATGGAAATAAAGTCAGTTACCCTTGAATGTAAATCCATTTCAACATGTGAGCCTTGATCTCAGGTTTCCTTTGTAAATATGCAATCTGGCAATTATTTAAAAGTTTTATAAGTCACCTATGACTTGAAAATGTACAGAATCTGCTCCTATTCAGGTCCCTCCCTGCAAAAATCCTTCAGAGTATTACAACTGGCCACCTGTCCTTCAGGAACAGTACCACAAAGATCAGTCATATTTTAAGTTAAAATATTTTGGTGAAGGATTGGATCAGAGGATCAAACAAAAGGGCAGTCTTAAACTTATTTGGATTGTAGTTTCTCTCCGAATTCTGGACTTCTAATAAGTTCTAAGTCAAATTAAGGATTTCTGAGTTACGGGTATGCAAACATTTTCTTCATTTTCCAGGGCTCGTCCTTTCACAGTCTTGCACAACAGCCAAGACAGATGTGTAGGTTTTGCTGAAACTTTCCAAACAAACTCACCTTTGTGCTGAGGCAATATGGAAAATTTCCACAAGTAGATGATTTGAAAAAGGAGGCATGGGCCAAGCAAGCGGTGATGGCTCTGCCCACAGACTCCTCCAGCCTGTGCAGGCTGATTTCACAGCTTGAGTGTTTTCTGCTTACCTGAAACCAGTGGAGGGACAAGTGAAAAGTGGGCAGAGCAAAGAACTTAAAAAGGATTTAGACAAAACAATCTGCATGAATTGACAGATGAAATTTGCTGGATTGGAAACCAGACACGTTCTACAAGGTTGCAAGCAAACATCCAATTTGGAAGAGCGTAAGTAAAATTAACCACGTAAACAGCCAAACATGCGTTTCTTCAGACAATATTTCTAAGTTAAACATAACTTAACCCCATGATTACTTTATTCACTTACGTTGGTGTGGAGATGGTTCAAGGTGCCAATGCTGATGCAAGTGCAAGTGGGTAGTTTCACATCCATACAATTCACACATGTGAGTCTGCATCTGGTGTTACCTGGGTTGGGGGCAGGAGATAACCCACTAGCACTGCTGCCAACCTCCCTCCCTCCCTCCCCTCTCCCTTCCTCTTTTCCTTTCTTGTGGACCAAAAGGAGCAAACTCAGTCTGAATGTAGGTGCCTATGTTCACAGCATCCCTGGTGGCCAGGGGACCAGGCTGGGTGGGTGATGGAGATCCTGGAGCAGATCTCACTGTGCTGGCCCCTTTGAGTCATTTGTCTCACCCAGTGTCCTGGGTGGGAGGACCCCACCATCCTCTCTTACATTCTGGGCATGTGGAGCAAGGCTCTCCTGTCATGGCCATACTCTGCCTGTACCACACTTCGATGTTCTGCCACACAAAAGGGTGGCCACCCTTTATTGGCACCAACCATCTCTTAAACCTTGCCCAGAGGAGAAGATCCACTCTCAATGGACAATCACCCAATTAGCTCACTATTTCCATTGTGCTGGTGGGTGTGTGAGCACACATGTGTGTATGTATGTGTGTGTTTCTGTGTGGATATGGGTGGAGGACCATCAAGGCGGTGGAGGTTCTGGAGATGGCACTGAGAGCAACCCAGTTCTCAGGAGCCCTACTGGGGCTCCTGTATAAGAAGCAAGGTGTTGGGAGGAAGGCAGGACTCTGGGGCTTCTGGGACCCTTGGGACCTAAGGTGCTTCAGAGCCTGTCAGGCCTGAGTCATTGTGGAGATAGTCCAGTCCCATATGATAGAACTGACTTCTTGTCCAGTGTCTTTCACACAGTGTCTGTCCTATCCCATAATCCCCTGAGTTCACACCTAGAAACCAAGTGCACCATGGTTCTTGTGTTGTCACTGAAGCTCTGCAGGGTGATGGAATGGCCCCACTCCCTCCTCATTCCCCACTCCTTCTCCATCTGTCTTCCCAGGGGAGCTTTCCACCCAATCCTCTCTCACTCTTAGGGCAGGGAAAGCCGTTTTGTCCACAACCACATCCCTAGTTTGGCATTCTGCTTCCTCCTGCATTTGACAAACCATTGTCCAACATGACATGAAACCCTCATTGAGAGAAAATTTGCATAAATAAAAGAAAGTGTGTTTGGTTTGAATCATTTTTTAAAAATGAATGAGGCAGACATATGTATTAGCAGAGCCTGATGAAGATAAATGATAATTTCCCAGTTCACTTGATCCAGATCAAAGCAGGAGAGGGTCCCTGTGTATCTGAATGTCCAACCACATGTGGATGATGGCCAGACTGTGGATTTGGCCATTTAATGCCCATAAAGACCCTCAAAGTGTCAGCAATACTAACCCCCTATTTTCCTAAAATTTCACCCCCAAAGGTAGATACTGGAACTTTTACCTTCTCCAAACAGAGTGCGGGAAGTGGACTTAGCAAGAGTGGCAGGGAACAGGTGGCCAGAACATCTAGAACTCCCAACATTACTGTGGGGCCTGCCCTGGACTCCACGGTGGCCCCCACATGACTCTTTACTTGGGGTCAGGCTTTGGAGCTTCATATGGTGCAGGATATCATGGGTGATAAATGCTTCTGTGTGGCTAAAGGAAGGCTGCTCCCCACAGAGCCCCAAATCTGGGAGAATAGAATTCCCCTTGTCAGGACTTAAACCTCAAAACTAATGACAAAGCAGAAAGAGAAATCAGCTACAATTTCTGTAACTCACAAAGGAAAAGAAAAACTAGTGTAAAAAAGACAAAACTATCTTGACTATTAAATGGATAAAATTGTCCACCAGCATTCAATCATTTACTGTGGCCCACATTTCCAGACATTTGACACATCAGTGGTGTCCACCAGGTTCATTCATGTTACAGCACATGGCAAAGAAAGCTTCGTTCTCTCTTATGGCTGATGAATACTCCCCTGCGTGTAAGTGCTAGTCTTTATCTGTTCTTCTGCCCATGGACATGTTGCTAGTTTCTGTGTTTTGGCTGTTTATTATTATCATTATTTCTGTGAATAATATTATTATTATTATCATTATTTCTGTGAATAATGCTGTGATGAATGAGGGTGCAGATATTTCTTTGAGGTCCTGATTTAAGCCAGTCACAGAAGGACAAACACTGCATGATTTCACATACTAGTGGTTTCTAAAAATGGTCAAACTCACAGAGATTGCGAGTAGAATCACGGTTACCAGGGGTGGGGGTGGCGGTTGGGGATCTGGGGAGTTGCCATTCAAGGGGTACAAAGTTTTGCAAAATGAGTAAATTGTAAAGACCTGCCATACAACAGTGTGTCTAGAACTCTGCTGTATTGTGCACTTAACATTTGTTACGAGGGTAGATCTCTGTTAAGTGTTCTACCACAGTACAGGGTGGGGCAAAAGTAAATTTACACTTGTGAATATGCAAAACAAAGTTTATTCTTGTATTATTATTTATTAATTATTGTGTTATATTTTTCATGTCAGCAACTGTAAACCTACTTTGCCCCACCCTGTATTTATACATATGTTTCAGTACATTGGTTCAAATTGCAATTGCATTTGCCAGATTGAACACAGTATCCTGTTTTTGATAAACCCACAGAGTTGTTTGAGAGCCTCCTTTGATGTGCGATGTGTTGACATTCTTCTTTCTCACACCTACACCCCTGTGGTCACCAGCCTTCTTTCCACATCAGGTTCTCAGGTCAGTCCCTTTCTTTCCCATCCATGTGGTACATTCTTACTCTGACCTCCCTTCAGCTCAATTCAAGCCCTGATGTCCTATCTCTTGTGTATGGGGACCGTTTCCTCTGCCTTTGAGATGTGTTCCCTGTGTGTCCCACAACCTGTTTTTTTCTGCCTATACTTCAAATGTGTCCCATCCTTATCAGACCTTGCCCCCTATCACCTTGCAGGGACTGGAGTTTGTCCCAATAAGCCCTCTGACAAAAGATGAGAGCATGGGGGCAGCCAAGGACATTGTTAACATTCTCAGTCACAGCCCAGCTTGAAAGTCACTGAGTAGTGCTTCTTCATGGGAGTCAACCTCTGTAGGTAAAGGTGATTGGCTGGATCGATGTCAGCCACAGACAGGGCTCTCCTTATGTTCTGTGCTCACCACAAAGCGGGCATGACTTCATTTAGCCTTCCAGCTGTTTAGGGGGAGGTCGGGGTCAACCCCCACCCCAATGTCACAGAGTGCTCTTTGAACTGCCCTCCAGGGCTGCCACCTGAAATCAGGGCTGTCATCAACCATGCTTCATTCACCAAGTCCCATTTTCTTAGAGGTTGAGTGGCTGTAAAGGAGATTCCAGCTGCTTATGGGAGAGTGGAGCTGCAGGAGCCCATGGAGCTCTAGATGCTATGGGTGGATGGGGAAAGGCCCAGGCTTGAGCTTCCCCCTGCCACCCAGAAAGGGAGTCCTGCAGCAGGGCCCAGCATGGCGTCACCCCCAGGGCCAGGGTGACCCCGCCTGGCCTGTGGTCTGTTGTTCAGCACTGGGGTGTGTCTCAGAGAAGAATCATCACTGGCCTGTGGGAGGGAACAGCAGCTTTGTCTTCGGATTGCCTGTGTCTCAAACTGAATCTGACCATGACTCTCAATTGGTCTTTAGCTGCAGGGGGAGCAATGGGCCTCTATTTAAACCCAGTCAAACATTTAGCTTTGGACATTGTGTGCCTTCCTCAGAATTTTCCTTCACAAAGCTTTTAAAGTTACTTTCAAAAACCCCAGCTTCTTTGTTTGGTTTTGACTGGTACAATAGACAACAATAAATGTCAAAAAACATATTATCTCCGGAAGATGATGTTAAGCGGTGTCCGTCTTGAAGGGCCTTGTTCCAAGGCCCTTCCTTCCCTCCAGCCAGGACCCCCAGGGAGCCAGGGAGTAGGGGCCTCTCTCCCAGACCTGATGACAGAGAACCTGGTGTCTGGGAGGCAGGAGGGATTATACCTGAGATGCTGGTCATAGGGTGGCAGCTGGACAGGCCAGTGGCAGCTCCCCCACTAATTTTCTTCTGGAAAGGACTCATTTATCCACAACTTCAGTGACTCTACAAGACAGTTTGCTAATGCTGTGGGGCCTGGAAGGCAGGAGATCCTCCAGGCTCATAAGATCTCCCTCATAGGAACAGGGGCGCACAAGGGCTGGCGTGCGCCCTGAACGGTGCCCTGGGTGGGGTTGGCTGCAGCACTAGGCTGTTCAGGGGAGGCAGGCGGGGACTCCGCAGGGGAGCGGGAACAATCAGGCAACAGTTTTCCCAGACATGGGGAGAGAAATAGGATGTCTAAAATTGGATGTGGTGGTAATTTTGGAATTCTTTCCAGCTGCATCCAGCCATCCAGCAACAGCTTCCAGCCAGAACAGCTCCTCTCCCGGAGCCGGTGCCCTGGGACATCTCAGGGCCAGGATGGAGCCAGGAGGGGGCAGGCCCCACTTAGCCCCTCCACTTCCGGACACTTGTTTCTGCTGGATTTCAAGAAAGGTCAAGTGCTCTCTTGTCAGGGCTGCTGGGGGAGGATGGCAGTGTTTTGTGTGAACTCACCTCCTGGTGCGGATGGGAGGCTGCCTGCTGGGACTTCTGTAACTGAGCACA
Organism: Noctilio leporinus; assembly: GCA_004026585.1. Classification (NCBI taxonomy): domain Eukaryota; kingdom Metazoa; phylum Chordata; class Mammalia; order Chiroptera; family Noctilionidae; genus Noctilio; species Noctilio leporinus. The sequence goes on along the minus strand of PVIW01000475.1, from coordinate 237,275 downwards.
TCCTGGGCTCTGCTCTCCCTGCTGGGTTTCCTTCTAGGGTTCTCATCACTGGCAGGATGAACATAATCAGTGTGGGCTGTGTTGATCCTTCTGGAACTCACCCTGTACCTCCCCTAGCGTCTTGGCCGGATGAGCAATGCACACATTTCACAACTTTCACTAGCTCCTCACTGTCTCCTTTGAATTCCACCATCTCCAACTCAGCTTGCCCGGACATGTGAGTGAAGTGGGCTTTCAGGAAGGAGAGAGAGAAAACAGGAACCATCTCTGCATGGAAGACTGAGAAGCTTTGAAATCCTAGTGAGAAAAGTAATCCTAACATACTAATTGTAGGACACAGGGGAACAGAATACGGGCCAAGTCCTTTGGAGGCCTTTACTATTTAAAAAGGATATTTTCACATCATGAATTATTTGTGAGTCCCAGCCAGGATTGGATGGAATTAGAAAGACCCCCATGAAGAAATCCCACGGAGGGTGCAGAGTCATAAGAACCTTGAATGCATCCATGCAGGAGTCTCTGGGAACTGACAGCCTGCAGTGAGCTGGAGTCACACAACTGCTCTAGAAACCATTTCAAGAACTGATTCCACATAAACACACATCTAACTCGCTATTTATGTAGCAAATTACCTTCCTCCATAGCAAGTAGAGAACTTGCCAAATGGCCTACCACTGTGTCTTCCTGATTTTCTTTATTTGGGGGAGGGTGGGGGTTGGGAGCTGGGCAGACATTGGGCTGAACCCCTAGTGCTATGTCTGTGGGATGCTTTTGTCCCTTTCAGTCCTCAGGGCTCATCTCTGTTGCACAGTGCTGCCTGCTCTGCAGATCCCCTTTCCCTGTGGCTCCTGCCTTTTACACTTTTTTTGTGCTGGGGGAAGCCAGCCTTCAGTGTCCCTGGAGCCCCCCTGCCCTGGTGGTCAGACGCATTGAGCACCTTCCAAGCATCAGGGAATTAATAAAAACCCAAGGCCATAGGACCCATCAACACCTTGAGAGAGATTTGTGGTGTAGAATGCTTTATTATTTAGGGAAAAACATGGTTTAACTCTGTGTCATTGAGTAGCAAGGAATGACTATGGAAGAATGCAGAGCCACAGCTGTATGGCCTGGGAAGATTGGAGGGAAATGCTGTATATCCATCCCTCTGGGTACTTTTACCAGCAATGAGGGTACATGGAGGAAAGTAGCACCCTACTTGCGCACAGGGTGCTGCAAGTATGGACTTCAAGAGGGATGCACTTGTTAAGAATCCTTTTGGTGGCCTATTTCTGTCACAGTGCCACATTTAACTAACAGTGTGGCTGCTGGTGCACCCACTTGCTCTAGCCATCTTTAGAAGACATCAAGATTTATCTTGAGTTGATTTGTAACTCAGACTGTTGTTGAAGAAGACAATAAAGGCCAACAAACTTTCCATTGTGTAAATAGTAATTTTTAAATTAATGTCTAGACAGTTGCCCTTTTTTTGTTGAGTGATTTATTTATAGTCCTGTGCATAGAATATATCAAGAAAAATAAGAATAAGTTATATTTTTAATGTTCACAATTGCAATGGAAAATGGTGTTTGAATTCCTTGGGACCATCTTGGTACTACTTAAAACATCCAGCTCCAGGACATTCAATGTTATCTCTAATGCCTAAGACAAATTCCATAACATTGGGTCTGGAGACTAGGGTGGTGGGCAAGGGCACCAGTACAGAGGAGGGAGAGGTCTGGACAGGCAGCCTTATCCACTCGAAAGGACTGAAAGCGAGTAGTTTCTCTGAACAGTGTCCTGGCCAGGCTCTGAGAACTAATAGTCTGCAGGTGGGATAATGGTGGCAAGGTCATTGGAAGGTGCTATGTGGAAGGTTTTGCACTAGAAACTCTCACACATCTCAGTGAGGCTAGGAGTTCACACTCATGGGCTGCTGTGTGTCTGAACCATCACATTATTGGTCATTATGTGTTTTGATGATCTGGTCCACAGATTCCCCATGCCCTGCTCTTGGTACTGCTGTAGCTGCCGTTTGGGGTCTGCTTTTGTGTCTCTGGAAAGAGGGGCATGGGGACTGTGGATTCTGGAACAAGGTGCTGGTGACAGCTACATCATCCATCTTTGATGGCTTGTTTAATGTGTCAGCTTGGCTGGGTCACAATGTCCAGGTCTGCCGTCAAACATTATTCTGGGAAAACAATAGAGAGCCCAACAATAAACCTATGCATTTATAGTCAATTAATGTACAACAAAAGAACCATGAATATACAATGGGGAAAGAACTGTCTTCAATAGATCATGTTGAGAAAATTGAACAGCCATGTGAAAAAGACTAAAAAGACCACTATCTTCCACCATGCATAAGAAATAACTCAAAGTGGTTTAAAGATTTGAATATGAGATCTGAAACTGTAAAACAAGAAAAAACACAGTTTATAGGCTCTTTGACATAGATCTTGGTGATGGTTTTTTTGAATCTGACACCGAAAGCAAAAGCAATAAAAGCAAAAAATGGACAAGTGGAACTATATCAAACTAAAAAGTTGCTGCACAGCAAAGGAAGCCATCAACAAAATGAAAAGGCAGTCTGCTGATTGGAGAAAAATAATTGCAAAACATATACCTGATAATGGCCTAATGTCCAAAATATATAAAGAATTCATACAACTCAATGGCAGAGAAATCTTATTTAAAAATATTCAGAAAATTTGAATAGACATTTTCCCAAAGAACACACATACAAGATAACCAACAAGTACATGAAAAGATGCTCAACGTTATCACTTATCAGGAAAATGCAAGTCAAAACCATAATAAGATATCACCACACACATATTAGAATGGCTATTTCCAAACATACAAGAAATCACAAGTGCTGGTGGGAATGTGGGGAAAAGGGAATCCTTATGTACTGTGGGTGGGAATGTAAATTGGTACAACCTCTATGAAAAACAGTATGAAGATTCCTCAAAAAATTAAAAATAGAACTACCATTTGATTTAGCAAATGGGCATTTATCCAAAGAAAATAAAAACATAAATTTGAAAAGATATATGTACCCCCAGGTTCATTGCAGCATTTATAATAGTTAAGATATGGAAATAATATGTTGATTGATGAAAGGATAAAGAAATTATGATATATGTGTATACATCAATAAAGTTATTGATGAAAATTAAAAAATGTGTTTTTCATTTTATGGAAAAAACTAAACTGACTTTTTTGCCAACTCAAAATATGCACATGTATTATTCAGCTATAAAAAAGAATTTAATTTTTCCATTTGTGACAACATAGATAGACCTTGAGAGCATTATACTAAGTTAAATAAGTAAGACAAAGAAAGACAAATACTATATGATCTATGTGGCATCTAAAAAATAAATAAGCTCACTGATACAGAGAACATATTGGTAATTGTAAGAGGTAGGGGCAAGGGTGGAGGAGCAGAATAAATGGGTGAACTTTTATTTAGTTTAAATAAATTGAACTAAAAATATTACAGGTGATTCTGTGAAGGTGTTTTTATTTATTTACTTAAAAAATTAAAACATATATTTTTAAATGATTTTTAAAAATTATTTTTCAGAGAGAGGGGAAGGGAGAAAGGCAGAGAAGGAGAGAGATATCAGTGTATGGTTGCCTTTCACCTGCCTCCAGCTACAGACCTGGCTGGAGACCCAGCTTGCAACCTGGTTATGTGTCCTGACAGGGAATTGAATCAGCGACCTTTGGGTTCTCGGGCCAGTGCCTATCCACTGAGCCACCAGCCAGGGCAGGAAGGTGTTTTTAAATTGGTGAACTTTAAGTAAAGCAAGTTGCCCTTTCTAATGTGGCTGGGCCTTGTTTAATCAGTTGAAAGCCTGGATAGAACAAAGACTGACCTCTGAGCAAAGAGCAATTCTATCAGCATACAGGCTGTGGACTCAAATAACCATGCATTTCCAGCCTGCTGGTCCACTCCATCACAGTTTTGGACTCCCCAAGTCTCCACAATTGTGTGAACCAATTCTTTAAAATATATTTCTATCTATCTATCTATTTATCTAACCTATCATCTATCTACACATACACATCCTGTTGGTTGTGTTTCTCTGGAGAAGTTTCACTGATACCCCATCTTATCCATAAACATTATACTGTCTCTGAAAAAGGGTTGGGTAACTGGCCCAACTTCACAGTCAGTGAAGGATCTAGATCGAAATCACAGCTGTCTGTCTGGCTTCAAGTTGACCCCATTGCAGCAGGATGGTAAGAACAGTGGCAGACGATGCTCTGAGCACATTACCGGGTGATCATCTATGCAATCTCCATGATATCTTTGAGGAGGTATTATTACTACCCCTTTTACAGATGAAGAGACAAAAGCCCAGAAAGATTAGGTAACTTACCCCAGGCATGGATCTGGGCAATCTATGAAACCCTACTTATATTTGTCACACCAGATTGCATCCCCCCTCTACACAGGGGGACATAAGTTAAAATGAATGGATTTTATCCTATTGTGTCCAACATTAGTTTATCACATTGTATTTCATTTATTACTGTCTCGTGATTTTGTCAATCAAGTCGAGACGTTCGTAGGTATTACAGAGAACATTTTGGCTTTGATAAAGGGTGATCTACTATCTGTCTGAAACCTCACAGATAAGAGAAGCCCTGCTGCTGGGTGACTGCATGGTGTTAAAAGTGAGATGGATGCGTCAGGGATGGCAGCCAGCCAAGGGGACCCCCCTGCCAACACAGGGAAGCCTATCTCAGATAAAGAGGGAGTGACAGTAGGCTTCTCTGCAGGTAACCAGGCACTGCTGATAGTGACCAGGTCAATGTGGTCATTTGCCATCTTTCCAGTGCTTCCAGGTTAGAAATACAGTGAGGGTGTCACTGCAACAGAGAACGTTTGGCCTCCTTGCTACAGAAAACCAGGGAAGTAACAGTTCTGTTGGGGCTGCTGGTGGTGGCAGAGACTCCGTTGAGCTGTTCTGGGAGTCAGGGCAGTGGGGGCAGCGTGTCTTTTCCTTGTGTGGGTGTGGAGCACAGTGCACCTGCGTATCTTGTTCCCTGGCAAATTCTGTGCATTGCTGTTTTTGTTAGATGTTTGGTAGAATTCAGAAAAGTCTCTGTTGATAATAAGCCAGTGGTCTAGGAGGGGAAATTAGATGCCATACAAAGAAAGCATGACTTGGTTGTTCTGGGAGAATCCTCATGAGTGCCTGACACAACCAATGGGTTAGTTTCTTAAGGTTGTCATAACAGAGGACCACAGGCTAGGTGGCTTAAACAATAGAAATTAGTTTTCTCACAGTTCTGGAGGCTGGAAATATAAGAACAAAATGTCAGCAGGGTTGGCCATGTCCTAGGGCCATGAGAGAGTCTGTTCCAGGGTCTCCCCTAGCTTCTGGCAATTCCGTGGCTTGTGGATGACAGTCTCCTTGTATCTTCCTATCATGTGTCCTTGGTGCATGTCTGCCTCTGTGTCCAAATCTCCTCTTTTTATGAGGTCACTGGTCATACTGGATCAGTGTTCACTCTAATGACCTTATCTTAACACAAACATCTGCAAAGTTTCTATTTCCAAGTAAGGTCCCAATCATAAGTACTGGGGGTTAGGACTGCAACATCTTGGGGGAGGACACAATTCAACCCATAACAACCAACAGTGACATTTTCCCTTTCTCTTGGGAGACTGACTGAAGGAATTAACAGATGGTGCCCATCATCCATGCTGTTGGGCAGGCTGCCCTGAGATGTGTGTGTATCTTGTCTGGATTGTGGCCTACTCCCAAAGAAAGAAATCTTGTTCTCAAAGCCTCTTTGTTTAAAAATGTGACAGGTTCATCTTCCATCTTTCTGTTACAGGACAGAGAAAATCCTGTCTCTTAGTGTTCTGAATGGCATAAGAGAATTTCAAAGAGCCCACAAGTTATTTTTTTAAGGAACATTTTGAAAGAGGTTGGAATACACACCTTCTTTGAAACTATTGCTAGGGCACCTCAACAGCATAGCTGGGCAGGAGGAAACACCCTGTGTCTAATCCATCAGCCAGGACCCCTCAAGTTGGCCACCTGGACGGCCCAGTTCCCTACCTGTGGTTCGAGGCAGGACTGGCCGCTCTGGGAACGAAGCTATTCTGTCCGGGCCATATTCCTCAAGGTATTTTCAGTGAGGTTTAATTTGGAAAGCTTTCAGGATAGTAGCTGGCATTCAAGGGTCTCTGGTAAATAGCAGTGGGCATTCAGCGAGTAGACAGGGTATGTCCTGGGCTCTGGGGGACAGTTTGCGGAGAAGGCGACCTTGCTGTGTGCAGGTGGACGTTTAAACTGAGGCTGCCTGCTCTTCTCCTTCTAGTTTAAATGGCTTAGCTCCAGCTAATCACAAGCACTTTTAAGACCACAGCCTCCTATTTAATTATTTGGCGAGCATTCTCAGTAATGCCCTTATGCACTTTGGGGAAAGCTCTAAGCGGATTGGGTGCTGGGCTGGGTGGTGGAGGACATCAGCAATGCCTCACTGAGGGCACAACCACAGCCTCTTCTCAGACCCAACATCCCCTCATTTTCAGGCCTGAGCTTGGCCTGCCCATTCTTGGTGAATGCCCATGGGCTTGGGAGTTAATGCTGCCATCAGATAGGGTGACAGCACAGAGGAGGGCAGCTCCTGCCCCAGCTCAGCTTGGGAGGTTTGCTGACAGGGAGGGAGACAGGGAAAGAAACTCAAACAGTGCCTGCTCTTCTCTTACTCTCTGTGGGACATTTGAAATTGTGTTGTGCTCCTTGGGCCCTGCCCTCAGCACAACCTTGGAGTCAGCTTCTCCCCGTGGGTCCTTGCAGGCCCATCCTGGGACATCGACAGGCCACCAAAGGCTGGAAGCTGGAGGGCAGAGCCTGTCAGCCATGGCGGTGCTGTCTTCTTTTTTGACCTTTCTGAGAGGACTGAGATGTGGCCTATAGCCCAGAGAAAATGGTCGCAAATGTGCATGGTGGTCAGCAACTGAAACACTGATCAACTTAAAACAACAACAACAACAACAACAACAACAAAACTTAGGAACAGTTTTAATGTGAAATAAGAGGGGATAGTTTAAAGAAATTGTTATCGGTTGAATTGTGTCTTCCAAGCAAGAGATATTGAAATCCTAACCCCCAGTACTTCAGAATGTGACCTTATCTAGCAATAAGGTCATTGCAGATGTAATTAGTTAAGATGAGGTCATGCTAGAGCAGAATGGGCACCAATTAATCCCATGTAACTGTGACCGTATAAGGAAAGAAGAAGAGCCACCAAGAAACACACAGGGAGAAGGCCATGTGATGATGGATACAGGGGTTGGAGCACCCAGGACTCCTGGCACCTTTCAGATGCTGAGACGAGGTGACGAAAGAGTCCACCCCATCTCAGAGGGAGCACAGCCCTGCTGACACCTTGATCTCATACTTCTGACCTCAGAACTGGGGGAGAATAGATGTCTGTTGTTTTAAGCCACCCAGCGTGTGGTACTTCTATAGTAGCTCTAGAAAACCAAGTCAGAAACTGTGGTACTTTCATGGTGTTCATCCATTGAAAAAACAATGCCCTGAAGAAACGCATGGTGACAGGAACCCACTCATGCTACAGTAAATTTAAAAAAAAAATAAATTGAATTGTAAGCAGTGTGCCCTTGTATGACACTTCTTTTGAAAAGCAAAGCTTATAATTTAATTCACAGAAAAAAAATGACTGGAAAACATATTTAAATGTGAATCATGATCTTCTTGTGGGTGGTTTTTCTTTTCTTTTTATTTATCCTTGTTTCTAGAATTTTTACATTTCCATGTATCATTTTGATAGTAAAAAAAATTGCTGGATTTATTTTAACAAAGACACATGACAAGTACAAAAGTACGTCTAATGTGTTTGGAAGACGAAGGTTTAATGTTCTTAAAGAATAGGAACCAATAAGGGAGAGACAACCTCACAGGCACCTGAGAAAGAAGAGCACATATTTCACTCCACTCAGGTGCTTTTCCAATACAAGGAATACCACGGAAATCATTTTCTGCAACAAAGCATGGGGAAAGGAACAATATGCAAAGACTGATGGAGATGAATGAACAAAAACCTTTCCCCCGCAGGAAGGGTATCTCAGTCCACTTGCTACCACAGCAGCCTCAACAACAGACATTTATATTTCTCAGTTCTGGAGGCTGGATGTCTAGATCAAGGGGTCAGCCAATCTGGTGTCTCATGAGAAACTGCTTCCTGGTTTCTAGAAAGTGTCTTCTCACTGTCCTTACATGCTAACAGGCAAGGGAGCTCTCTTTGGGGGTCTCTTCTAGCAGAGCTCTAACCCCATTATGGGGCTCCACTCTCATGAACCTGTAACTTCCCAAAGGCCCCACCTCCTAACACCATCACACTGGGAATCAGGACTCCAGTATGTGAATTTTGGGGGTCCCTAGCAGGGAGGTGTGACTTGCAGCAGTTTTCAGGATGGCCTTTCGGGAGATGCCGTATGGAGCCCTGACACTAGTATCGGCCTCATCAGCTACTCCTAAGAGTCTTTCCTGAGAATAGTATTCTAAACACAAATGATATTTTAATGAGATGATTGGCAACAGGGCAAACTGGAAACCATCTAAGTATTCAGCAGAGGAAATGGTGAATTCCTGTACAGCCTATGTGTGAAAATGTAATGCATTTCAGCCAGCTTTGGTGAGTGGGGACCATTTCCAACATAAAATGAACCTGTGAAAGGTTTGCTGTTGATACACATGAATGCTATGATTCCAGTTAATAGTGAAATTTTGGGTGGTTGCCGACATCATCCATTCCTGTGCATTACTTTGTATGAAAGGGACTTGATCCGCTGTGGCATGTGAATATATGTGACATACCTAGTTACAGGTCAAAGATTTTGAAAAGCCTATTGCATCGATGACAAATTTTTATTTAAACTCCAATTCTGCTGGTTACTTACTTACATTCATTGACTTAAACGTGCTTGTGCCTCTGTTTTTGTGCCCGTAGAATGGGGTATTAACGCTTTCTGACTTAACCCCATCATAAACACCTGAAATGCAGGGATAACATTTTCTAAGCACTTTGGCCGACAGAACAAGCACCGAACAGGTTGTAGCAGGTGTTTTCATGCCAATCAACTCATAATTAGCTATTTCACAATGGCGGACCTCTCCAAAGTTGTCTTGAGCGGCACTCAAGAGGTGAATTCTTCTGAGCCTGTGAAAACAACAAAGGGAACATTTCCAAATGAATATTGGAGGCATAGTGTACCAATCCATGGGCCTGGGGGTGCACCAGGGGGGGCTAGGGCACTAGTATTTGGAAAGGACAACTTGATTTATCTACAGAAGTATGACACATCAAAATATAATCTTTCTTGAATGAAGGTTTTGCTTTCTGAATATTGCTTAGCTATCCCTTAAAAAACAGAGGTTAGATTTGAAGCATGTCAGCCATTCAGCCCATTTCTTGCCTGTCTGACTTGCACTCAGTCCTTGTTCTTGGTGCATTTTACAAAGTAATAGCCAAATGCTAACATGTTTTCAGGTATACTATCTTACAAAATAATAACAAAGGACAAATGCGTGAGGTCCTTGCAGCTGTGAGAGTCAGTTCTTTCATAAACTATGCCCAGGATGGGCCGGTAATTGGGAAGCCTATTTCTTACTGGCAGGAGATATTAAGAAAACTTCATGCAATTTAAGCAATTATGAAATAATTTATCAGAATTTTCACTTTGTAAACAAACTTGTGCATTAATCCCCCTCATCCTCAAAAAGAGATTTGCTCAAAATTATTAACTTCAATTCTTAGCTTGTGATAGAAGGAAAAAAACCACATGCACACACAAGAACCCCTCGGCCATTAGCGATCTCCCACCCACATTGCACACTGGTGGTAGCTGGTTGCAGAATGACAGAAAATGTAAGTGAGAACAGGGCCTGTGGGTCCATATTCACTATGTAGTAGAGGCTGATGTAGATCTGGGACCTCTGCCTCTCTGGGAGGAAGGAGCTTAGCCTCTTGCAAGAAGTGCCCATGGGTCATGAACCCTTTGACCTGGACTCGCTGCACCTTCTGCCGTTTCTCACCTGAACACACTCACCTGAGCAGCCTGCTGTTTCTGGTTTTCAGAGTTAACTCCTCTGTCTCTGCCCTCAAAGTATAAACAGCATTTGCTATTGTATTGATTTAAAATAAGGTATAGGCATTCTAGAAAGTTTTTAAACTACAAAGAAATTCAACAAATACCGTTGCATTTAATTATAATATCCCTACCTCACCATACGTGCTGGTAACATTTTATTGACAATCTTGGCAGCCACTTCTATGTATAGATATAAAAAAGGGTGTAGATCTATAGATAATGTCACTTGAGCTCTCTTTATATCAATATGTGCCCTCTTTTTAAAAAGTAAATTGAGATATGTGGTACACACTTCTGCAATCCAATTAAAAAAAATTAATTTATTGCTGCTGTATGACACTTATCTCATGTCCCCTTCCCCCAACTGCTCTCCCCTGCCTCATCCTCCCTATCCCCCCTCCCACAGTCAATCCCACATGTTGTCTATGTCCATGGGTCATTTATACTAGTTCCTTGGCTAAACTGTCCCCCTCTTCTTTGCCTCTTTCTCCCCCTTCCCCCTCCCCTCTGCACACTGAAAGTCTGCTCCTTGTTTCCATGCCTGTGGTTCTATTTTGCTTGTTTGTTTGTTTTGTTCACTATAGGTGAGATCATATGGTATTTGTCATTCACTGACTGGCTTATTTCACTAAGCATAATACTCTCTAGTTCCATCCATGTTGTTGCAAAGGGTAGGAGTTCCTTCTTTCTTTCTGCTGTGCGACATTCCATTGCATAAATGTAACAAAGTTTTTTGATCCAATCATCCACTGATGGGCACTTAGGCCATTTCCAGCACTTGGCTATTGTCAATAGTGCTGCTGTGAACATAGGGGTACATAGGTTCTTCTGAACTGGTGTTTCAATCCAACTTTTTTTTTTTTTTTTTTTAAGATTTTATTCATTATTTTCAGAGAGAAGGGCAGGGAGGGAGGATGAAAGGGAGAGAAGCATCAATGTATGGTGCCTTTCACTTGCCTCAAGCTAAGGACCTGGCTTGCAACCTGGTTATGTGCCCTGACTGGGAATTGAACCAGAGACATTCTGGTTCTCAGGCTGGCACCCATCCACTGAGCCACACCATAAGACAACTTTTAAAACATGTAAGATATCATATGTTCTTCAGCAGGTTTATTCAATGGAAATGCATGAATTTCCTTGTCAAACCACATTATTGGTTTCCTATGAGTGTAACACTTTAGTATTTAAACATTTTGGCTAAAATGTGGATATCCTCCTAGGTTAATCTGTGCTCACATGCTCAGTGTTTCTTATCATTTCCTTCTTGGCGTGTCTATCTGCATATATAAGCTGCAAAGATCAGGGTGTTCAGAGAATGCAAATTCTCTTCTTGTCTGAATGTCCCCTCCCATCCCAGAGACCTCTGCTGCCAACTTTTATGTGTTCATTTGTGATCCCATAATCCCGGCATGGGCTACTTCCCTCATAAAAAAGCTCAGCTCTCCCACCCTGTGAGTGGGTTCAGGAAATTGCACTCCTCTCTGGGAGCTTGAGGGCCCTGCTCTCACGCTAACCCCCTGGGAGGAACCCAATCCTCCTCTCAGCACCTGTTAGAATCCATTTAGTTGTTTGCATGTCCATCTTCCCTACACACATCAATCCTTCTTTCCAGCTGGTGCTGCTTCTGATGTCTTCCATACCCCCACATCTAGCACTGAGGTGCTCAGTTAATGTTTTCAGGTGACCAAGAGGTGCCAGCACGGATCCAAACCAGGACCACTGTCTTTCATCCATCTCACCCAGCACCTGATCACCCTCAGGTGGTCTCTGCGGATGTCAACCATGCTTTCAAAAGTTGCCATTTTCCCTGTTGTAAGGGTAAAACCTTAATTAGAATGGAAGCTGTTGCTCTCAGGGGTCCTAGAACATGAACTCTACACCATTTCGGGCACAGGCGTATTTTGCTTTGTTTTATATCATGAACACCTTTACCTTCAACTCATGTCTGGCTATTGGAGAACTGAATAGTCAAGCTTGCTTTCCTCACTATTCAGGGCTCAATTATCACATTGTCTGAATTATTTCCTGATTTTATATTCTAACCTGGCAGAGGCTCCATCTCTAAATGGTCAGTCAGGGCTGACCCCATGGACACTCATCCCAGGGCAGCTTGCTGTCAACTTGGAGGCAAACACAACTCTGTGCTTTCCTCCCCGCACCTCTGTGCTCCCTTTAGAGGTCTCCTGCAGAGAAATCAGGCTTTTTTCATTTATACACTATTTGTTGGAAGCAAATAAGCACGAAACATTCATGCAGTAGTGTCTCCTCTCTGACCCTAATCTGCTGCCGTCTGAGTGAGCTGATATCATCAATGTCAGTGAAAACACTGAAATGTCATTCATGGAAGCCGAACTATTCACTAAAAACCATAACCCTTCATGCACAAGGCTGAGCTATATATGGTAGGTGTTTTAAATAACAGGCACAAGGTGACCAGTAACAGGCAAAGCCAAAATGCAAACCCCTCCCTGCCTGACCCCAGCCCTGCCTGACCCCAGCCCTGCCTGATCCCGGCACCTACAGCGGGGACATTCCCCTAGGCATGCCCCTAGGCTGTACTCGGCACATTTGCCATCACTTTTTTTTTTTTTTTTGCCCAGGATGCCTCCCCATCTCCTGGCAAAAGCTGACGCTCAACCATGGAGAGTCTCACTTCTTAGCTACAGAATGGCCCTGCCCATCAGCCCTTCTATTTTGTTCTCCAACACCTGTTGGATTACTTCTAAGGGGTGAGGGCCTCGCCCAATGAACCCAGCTGTCTTTCACCTGGGGTTTCAGAAGATGACTCCAGGCCAGCACAATTTAATTTTTGTTAACTTATTTGGCCTTTCTGGGTTATTTAGTGAGACAACATAAATCCATACAGAAGCAGCCAGTTCTCTGCTATTTGGAAAAAGTCCAGTGGTTCCGGGACAAAAGGAGATCACTAGGTAGAGGGAGGAGATGATGGCTAGGCAGAGAGGAAAAAGGTGGAAGATGAATTAGAAGCAGCAGGAAGGGAAGGAGATGGGGAGCCGCTCTGCTTGGGGTCGGTGTGACAGCCACTGCACGCTGAAACTTCCCTGTTTCTACTCCTGGGTGACCTGGGGTTTCTGCACCTTGTAGCTCAAAGCTTTACACAGGCCCTCAGTCCTCATCTAGATTCGGGGACAGTGACGGCCTGGGCCCCTGCCAGAGCCTCCCAGCTTCACCCTTGTCAGGACATGTGATGGGCACTGGCCCCATTGCTATAGGACAGTTGCTGGCAGGGACCTTTGGTGGAGGGGACCTTAAAGGAAGGCAGGCCCGGTGGGGGTGGGATTCTGCGGCTCTGCTGGTGAGGTTCTTTTCCAGGCATTCTCCCTGAGGCACAGCTGGCTGCGCAAAGCTGCCCTCCCTGCTTGGCTCCCCACCGGCATGCCTGCACTTGTCCAAAAGCCCTGCTGCTCTGCACCTTTAGCAAATCTTTCCTTTTTTGGAGAAAACTAGACCTGCTTGGTCCTCCACTTCCACACAAGCTGGTGTTGGCTCCTGGCTCCCACAGCCTCTTTGCCCTTTACCTTCAGCCTGCTTCATTAGGTTATTGCCCTCGGCACCTTCGGCTCCCTACCTGGAAGTCATCAGACCCACCTGGGCCCCTCCAGGGCAGGGGCCTTATACAGCAAGGGAGAGGTGAGAAACTGGCCAAGGAAAACAAGCCCTCCGAGCGGGTGGGACGCACCCTGTGTGCTTTTGTACAATGGACCAGAATGTTCCCTTGGAACGCTTCCAGACCTGTGAGCGCACAGTAGAAAATGGGTCGAGGGAGAGCAGTTCATTTGGCAGCCTCTCTGGTTACGCGTAAGTGCAGGACCCCTCTATAAAGTGCAGATTTCGGAGCGCTGTCTGCTTACAAGAAGAAACCAAAACACCTCGAGAACTGAATTCCCCAGGAAGCACATGCGGTCTGCTTCCCTGGAATAATACATCAGCCTGAAGCCTGGAATCTTACTTCTAACAAGGCAATTGAAAGCTCGTGTATCAAGTGCCATTATTAATAACAGTATAAAAATGTACCTTTTTATAGTGTTTTCCTATTTTCCAGTTGTTTCAATGAGAGATCACTAGAACAGAACAATATTGAGATTTAGGGAGGCAGAGGCCACTGTGCAGAGACACTGCTTACATATCCATAAAAACAGATGAGGAAGTTCCATCAGAACTCATGAAAGTCTGTAGAAATTAAAAATAAGATTGAAGTATTAGTTGTATTGTAACACACACCCTGGGCATTTCAATGTTGATTTCATTTTTTTTTCTATGTAATTATACTGCAACATGAAGATAAAATGTGCTAATTTGGGTTATAATTATCTACCTCAAATGAGGCAATACAGTACCTTTCAAAGCATAATTTTCTACTTTCAAAAGTAATTTTTACTCAAGAAAGGGTTCATAATACTATGCCTTTAACTAGTCAGCACTAACACCTGAAAGTTTTCTGGGACACAGCAAGACAACACATGCAGTGGTAAAATACATGTTTCAAATACATCTCTGAATTAGTTCAAACACTTCTTTATAGGCAGTTTTCACAGAAAATAAACAGTTTCTGGAAAAGACTCTCATTCACACCTTGCATTAGCAGCCATCTGCGGGCGCTGCTGAGCTGGCACTGCAGCCTGGGATGTCATCTCACTGCCACCCAGAATCGATGATGTGGGAGTAGCCATCGATGCTTGCGACAGGTGGGCGCTGACGCAGCTCCAGCCTGAACTGCATAAATTGGTGCTGGGGGCGGGGGGCGGGCCAGAGGCGTGAGACCAAATGCAGGGGAACCTGGGCCTTGTGCCAGTGGAGCCACAGAGCAATGGGAGCCAGTTTTAAGGGGCACCTCTTAGTTGGTTTTCCAATCACCTTTTTTTTTTTTTTTTCTCCCTCTAGTAGGTTTGTTTGCTTTCTGTTGGAAATTTAAATATTAGGGAAACGATTTGGGATTCTCTGTCTATGAAGTTATCAGCTCACAAGAGGTGTTTGGAATGCTCCCCTCCGAACCTCCTCCAAGGGCCAGGCTTCCAGCTGAGGCCAGAGCTGCTCTTAGCCACGAGGAGGCTTTTTATAGCAACACAACTCCAACAGCAGGCTTGTCGGGTTTGATAAAAGCAACTCCTGAAAACAGAAACCTGGGCCAGGGATGTTTGCTGGCGGTGGTGTTAACAGGCTGTTTGAAAACCAACAGTCTCTTACAGGTGTGGCAGAGCTTCATGGCACCACCCAGGACGGTGCTGCCAATGGGGTCTGGTCACCATTCTGGGCCAGGAGGGGGACCAGAGCACTGGCCCACCAGCAGACTGCTTGGCTTTCTCTCCTTGCTGAGAGTGCCCCAGGTAGCACAGAAGCCAGCCTTTAACTGCTGAAAGCAACTGAACCATAATCTCAACTTCCATTTGATCCGTGTTCCATCATAAACTAATGCATTTGCATGCTCAGATGACAATTCAACTCTGAAGAGTACCTTTCCTGACATTTAAAAATGTTTTCTTTCTCTTTTAAATTTATTCAGTCTAAATATACATAACAAATTTGGGCAATTAAAAGTTGGTAAACTGATGTGTTGCTTTTTTTTTTGCTTTACCTAGTGTATTTTAGCATCTAAATGCTCAGAAAATTGTTACATGTGTAACCCAATGTATACATTTACAGTAAGCTGACTGACAAATACAAAGAATTCAGGTTTTTCCCTAAAGATCATTTGATTGTGTAACTAATATTCAGAATAGTCAGTGATCTAGTTGGAGATACGTAAGGCAGTTTAGATGCCTAGTTTTACCTTTATTCTAGTAATAAACAAGTTTTCACATCTGTGATTGAATGGTAAGCTGTCCCTCTTCTCTAATTTACACTTTTGTGAGTGAGGGTGGCCTGGGAATGTTGGGGGGCATGGCCTGGCACAACTTCCTTTGGGGTGTGGTGGCCTTGTGGCCCCAGCTTTAGTGCTGGGCATTCCTGGGGCTCAGCATGCGGTAGGGCTTTTCTAAGAAGGCAGACTGCCCTGGATCCTTGAGCTGGTGCCGCACTGCTCTCTCACTGAGTGAGGATAGGCTCCAGGCCCTGCTGATCTGGGCCCTACAATGGTCACGGTGGGCCGGGACCAGGAACAGGAGCTCTGCTCTGTAAGGAGGAATGTGCAGAAACCCCCAGGACCTCTGAAAGCAGCAGCTGAGCTGCAGGAAGGGATGGGGTGACATGGAGCCCCAGAAGGGCTGCCCATCTGCAAGAAGCTTCCTGCCCAGAGCAGAAGGGGGTGTCTGATTCTCCCACAAACTGTAAGAGGTCATCCTGGACATTCATCCAAGACAACACAGGACTTATTGGGGATGAAGGCTCATGATTGGGACTAAAACACTTCTTGGGGAATGTTAGGTTGACCAACAGAAACAGATGGAGAGGATACACCAAAAACAAAACAAAAAACAAAACAAAAAACAAACAACCCAAACAAACCAAAACCAAAACCAAAACCCAAAAACAAACAAACAAAAAACTGCCAGCTCTCAGAGGAAAAGAGATAGAGTAATGAGAGGAAATGAAAGTTATCCAGAAGCTGACTAAGGAAATTAGATCTATAAATAAAGAAAATTCCAGAAGGAAAAACTTCAAATTTCAAATTCAGGTGGGCTAAGAATTACAGAACTAACAGAAGAACACGGAGAATTTAGGTTGGAACAGGGAGCACAGGTGCCTTGAGGCCCTGGCTTCTCAACTGCAGGCTGCCGAGGCCCTGCTCCCATGTCTACTAATAGCCCTGCCTCACACTTGCACGCACACGCACTGCCACCTCCCTGCCTGGAAACTTCAGCTCAGCCTGCAGGCCTCAGTGTGTGAGTCACTTCTGGGAAGCACCCTCCCGCCTCTCCCTGCAAACTCTCTGCAGGACTACTCGATTCCCAGCAAACGCCTTTGCTAGGTTGGAGCAGGTGAAATTGATTATTAGTGACCGCATCTGATGAATGGCTGAAGTATTGGCAATTTCCTGTGCTACTGGGTTCTCCTCGGGACACTACTGGACTCCAATGATGTCATTCACCATTGGGTTCCCCCTGGAGTCTACATATGAACCTTAGAGGGCTGGGGTGCCAAGTTAGTTTATATGCCATGCATCCCAAGTGTCCAGAATTCTCTCTGGGATAACGAAATATCTGTCAAATAAATGGATATTTATTACGAAAATTCTTAAAATGGCCTATAAAATCCTACAACCTGCTGGTGAGGAACTAACTGAGACCACATGACCAACTATGCCTCATGGAAGTAGGAGAAGTTAACAAATGCTACCCCCAGGTGTGGCCTCTAAAACTGCCCATAGGTTCTCCTTGACTCTCTTTTTTGCTCAGCCCCTAGCTGGGTGCCCAGCCCTGGGAGACTCATGAACAGGGTGGAGTCTGGGGTTTACTGTGATGTGTGTGACAATTGATATCTTTGTCTAAATTTTTTTTTAATTCTTGCTTTTATATTTTAGCTTGGTTTCATAGAGTTCACTTATCATCACAGCTTAGTACTCAGACAAGAATTGGTCAGCGGTGGTGCTAAAACACCTTGAGTTAATAAAGTTTCCATCCTTTGCCAATAAGTCTGTGTGTGAGTTTGGTACTGCACTGTTACCTTATGTCCTCCTGCCCCACCCCCCTTCCCTTCTCCCTCCCTCTTTGTCCACAGAGACCACTATTCTATTCAATACTACGTATATGCCACTGCAAATTAAGTTAGCCTATCTGGCAACTGGGTGGCCCAATCCCATTGCCTGCCCAGTGTGAGGACAGGAATGAAGCACTGCACTGTGGAGGCTAAGGGGAGGTGAGGTTGGGGTGGTCCCAATAAAGCACCATACACCTTAGTGTTGTCATCAGAGGTTCAGTGGCGTTACTTGAATATGTGTGTCTCAATTTCTGGTTTGTTTTTTATTTGATATCCAGAGTCCTGAAACAATGTTTTTGACAATATTGTTCAGTTTTGTCACTGCTTTTTGGGGAGATTTGTCTAGTGTCTCACTCTGCCATGCCAAAAGTCCCACCTACTTAGCATAAAGCTCAAGATGAAAAAAAGAGTACAAATACGTGTTAGTATTTCTTGGTTGATATGGCCACCAAAGCAGAGAGTTGGGCAGAAATCCTGTCGTATTATTGCTTATTCTGAGCCATCTTATGACTATTTCATAATATTTCTGTAGCAGGTTCAATTTCATCCAAGATTTGTTCTGAAAATATACCATATTGTAAAGCACCAAGACACAGAATATGCACAGTTCAGAATTCTAGGTATCACTAATATTTCTTAGAGAACGTGGCATTGCTAGAGGTGTTGCCCTGGAAAGAAGACATCAAGCAGAAGTTCTTCTCTCCCATTTCCAACATTCTTAAGACATGTGCTAGGAATGCCATGGCATTAGTTCCAAACAGGATGACCTCAGTGTTGCCAACAGCCTTCCTGCTGAGAAAAGCTGCTACTGTGTGTTCTATGACTGCAGAACTTGCCCACAGGTGACACACTCCGGTCATGTAATCACCCGAATGCCAATGCATAGTTTATTGTTGGACTCAAAGGGATTCACACATATATTCCCCAGACGATGGAGGGAGAATGGAAGGATGAGAATGAATCAGTTGTTCATCTCAACAGGACACAGTCTGAAGCCTTTAGTTTGCTCAGGATGCTCCTTCCAGCAGCTTATCCCACAATCAGACCTTGGTCCCTCTCCCACTGACACACAGAGCTGCAAACAACAAAAACAACAACAACAAGAACAATAACAAAAACTATTTCAGAATGGAAGCTTCCATAGAAGGGTGACTCTCTTACTGGTTTTACATCTGAATTCAAAGATTGTGACAAACCAACCTTTGAGTTAGATGTACAGGCATTAATGTTTTCATGTACAACTTAAACCTTGCCCTAGATGTCTGTGTTCCTTATTCCAGAAACATTTCTACATAAACAGTTCAGAAATTATAAATGAACAAAGATGAAACTTAAGATCAACCCTAAGGTCACCACCTGGCGATCATTCCTATTAAGGTGAGTTTGTGTCCTTAAGGCATTATAATGATATGGCACATTTTCTTTTCATACAGATCTTAAGCTTGATTCACAGCATTATGTGTTCTCTTAAGAGTCTATCTAATTTACTACTATCTGCAATTTCTTACTACTATAAATTCTATGTCAATAGCATCTTTGTTCATAATAATTGTCAGGAGTTTTGAACATTTTTAGATTGGGTACCTAATGTAGGGAATTCTAGGTGGAGGGACAGGTGATAGAGTCAAGGATTTTTGTGTTATCCAGGTGCCTTCCTGGGAGGTTGCTCTGTCCATACTTCCAATGTATTTCTTAGCAGCAGAGTTGTGCTGATTGCTTTAAAATAAACTTTATAAGACAGTTTAGATTTACAGGAAAATTGTCAAGATGGTAAAGAGAGTCCCAATAAACCTTGCACCCAGTTTATCCTATCATCAATTTTTTTCCTTTTAGAATGGTACATATATTACACTTAATGAACCAATATTGACATATTATTAACTCAATTTCATATTTTATTCAGATTTCCTTAGTTTCTACTTAATGTCCTGTTTTCTGTTCCAGGATCCTGTCCAGCATACCACGGTGTGTTTAGTGAGCATTCTTGACTTAACTCTGCAACACATCACAGGTGAAGAGCTTAAGGAAAGTTTTGGTAAAAACCTCATAAATATGTTTTTAGAAAACCATTGCCACGTTCAATAAGATGTCTGGTGTTAGGTTTGCATCAGAGGTGAGCATATGCACTCAGTCCTTTTCCCAGCATCTTTCCTGAATGCTGAATGGCCATCCCACTGGCCTGGAACTTCAGAATTGCTCCTGCCCAATGCCCGGAGGTAACAGGCATGCTCAGCTCTGTCTCACAGCCTTGGAGGAGATGCGTGAGCAGCGGCAGTGTGCAGTGGAACAAATAGTGACCTAAAGTCACAGCATCAGGACACAAAGCTTGCTCTGTAGGTAGCTGCTGAATAGCCCTGGGAAAGCCAACTTGCTTCTCTGAGGGTTATTCCCCTTTTCTAAAAGTGGCAAATGTTGAGCATCACATTCTTTAAGCTCCAAGTTCTGCATATCTGTTCTGTCTTCATTCTCACACTGGCCCAAACTCTTGGGCTCTTTCCAAGTGAGAAAAGGACATGAGTGACTGGGATGACGTCTGCAGTTGTATTTCTAGCTGCCTTCAATGTGAGAGTCCCATCTCCTATGCCCCTTTTATCTTTGGTGATTTGATGCTCTTTCTCAAGGGGAAGCAAAATGAATGGCATTATTGATTTTCAGAAATGATTCTTCACAAACCTGATTTGAGCTGTACTTCAAAAAAAATCTTTACTTGAGAATATTTTTTTCATTGCTTTTTTAGAGAGAAAGGGAGAAGAAGGGAGAGAGAGAAAGGTCAATGAGAGGAGAAGCATCGATTGGTCACCTCCCATGTGGGCCCAGGATAGGGCTCATATGAAACCAGACCAGGGATCAAACCTGCAACCTAGGTCTGTGGCCTAACTGGGAATCAAACCTGCAACCTTTCCATTATGGGACAATACTCTAACCAACTAAACCACACAAGCCAGGGCTTAAGTTGTACTTTGTTGTTGTACTTTGTGTTCATTGAGTTGGTTCTATGATTTTTTTCTAATAAATTACCAGGCATTGTTATTAGAGGAGCCAGTGAAATCTAATAGGGCTCTTACTATTTGCTCAGTAAGTTAAAAAATAATTGTGTCCTTTTAGCAAGCGTATTGGATTTTATCTGTCATGAGGATTTTACGAAAATACTATTTAGAAGCCATGTAATGACTTAAACTAATTCCTTAGGGACTATTGGGTCAGAGATTAAAGGGTTAAAAAGAAAAAGAAGAAGACAGGAAATTTTTGTCTTACTTCTGAGACACAACTTGTTCTTTTTTCTGCTGAGAATTAATTGTCTTCTATTTGCATCTCGAGGAACAATACCTGGCACATTTTCCCACCTTTGAGGAGGGAAGACAGTAGAAAATGAAGAAACAATTTTTATGGAAGTTGTAAAAATTTTTCAGTTCCCAGAAATGGTAGAAAGAATTCACATCCTTACAAAGTAGAAGTGAAATGTGATTTCTCTTTATTCATGCTTACACCTGGCTTATGTCAGTGGCATTGGAAATGACTGTTTAAGTATGTTTAAGCTGCCACTTCCACCCAGCAGTTGGGTGCCATGTGTCCATCTGCCTCTGAACATGTAATATCCTGGAAATTATATGCCTTTTCTTTCATTCCATGCCTAATCAATTCCACAATTTCTCTGCATAAAAATTACCCCTCTGTTTAACTTTCCATCTTGCCTCCATTGTGCTCTCTTAAATTGATTAACTTTTTGTTCCCAGATCCTAGCACAACAAATGGCACCTAGTAGGAGCCTATTAGTCTTTTAAGATTAAAACCTCAATAGGAAACATTATTGCGACCTTTCATGTATCAAACACATCAGCCTGTTGTGTAAAATAAACATATTTAATCTTCACAGCAGCTCTAAATAATCATTCCCATTTTGCAGATAGGGACACTGAGGCTTTGTAGAGGCCCACACCTTGCTCAGGTCCATTGCCATGATGAGCAGAACTGGGTGTGAGTCTAGACACTAAGCATGACCCGTGACAACCTGCTCCCTCCCTTGCAGGAGTATCTGCTCCATTGAGCCTTCTTTGGGTCTCTGTGCTCTTCTTTGGGTTTCTTTTCTTCTTTTTCTTTTTCTTTTTTGCATTGCCTCTGCCATTCCTTTCCTTCAGGTGACGATCTTTTGTGTTTGGCTCAGGGCTACCCTTCACCCTACTATCCTCCATCCTGGGGTCCTCTGCTGGACCACTTATCTAACAGTCTGTCTGACATCTTGATTCCTTAACCTCCTTATGTTCAGCTAGCTGCCTTCTCCTTCTTCCCTTGCTACCCACTCCTATGTCGTGGAGACCAGGTCAGCACCCACTGGTCCAGCCCTCACCGAGCCATACATCCAAGAGTGTAATCCTTTGATACTATTTTGTGGCTCAAAGACTTCTCTGTGATTTCAGCAGACCCACCCACTGCCAGCTCCATTCTTTCTCCATCTCTTTCTTATCCAGCTTAGATTCCACATTCAAGGGTTTCAGCAACACTCTAGGTCACAGGTTCCATAGCAAAGTGCTTGTGGGGAGAGTCCTACAGTAAGGTGGCTTGTGCCCCTCACTGTTCAGAACCACCAGCCTCCAGCAGGCCCTGACTCTTCCCCAGAGTTCTCCTCTGTCCTCGCAACTGCTTACCTTCCACCTCTCCTGCTTGCCAAAGCTCCCTCCACAGTGTTCCTGCACCACATCATTCCCTAACATCAGAGACAGAGGTCCCAAGAGAACTTCATCCCTTCACACTGAATCTCATCGCCTTCTGCTTTCTGTCTGTTCCTGTAAAGAAGTTGCTGTCTCCATCTCCCCATGGATCCCACCCCTCTATTCAGGAGCCTTGCCCAGTACTTTGCATCTTTTTTGCTTTTGAATACAGAGCCTGTCCTCCACGGTTCTTTTCTGTCATGCTCTGGCCTCTCCCATGAAGTGGTGTGGAGGAATTCTTGAGACCACCCATCCCTGCACCTACTGTCCCATCCTGCTTCCCTCATCTTCATGGAGAATTTCTAAAAGATACGCTTACATTAAATCCTCTCCATTTTGTCATTTCATGTTTACTTCCCCAATCAACTATATATTTTTTCATGTTCAGCATTTTAAAGTATTTCTTAGCATCCAGATGTCCTTGACTTATGGTGGCCTTTTTACATTTATAATTTTCCTGTTGTCTTTTTAACTTTAAAAGGTACTAATTATAAAGTTCTCTGTAGGTTTTTTTATTATTTCTATTTCTTTGGGAGTGAATTCTACCATTTGCACTTTCATTTTGTGGTCTTTTCCCCTCAGCATGTTTTATAAGTTGGTTTCCAAGATGGTCTCTTGCTCTACTTCTCCATGACAATTTGTTTAGTGATTAACTTTCCTTTCCCCCTCAAGAATCCAGTTTAAAACCCCTGTTTCAAGTGCACTTTCTACTTTCTCTCTGTGAGTAGCAGCCAGCATCTGATGTAAACAGGTTTCTTCTCATACATCCAACATGGAGCAGTGACACTAAATGGGAACAACTGTGATATGCAGTCTCATTCAGTAAGGGGAAGAATGGGCGGCCGTGGCAGTCACAGTATTTCTGAAACCCTGCCAGGGACACATCACTGTGTCCTCAGTCCTTGCCCTTGGGACAGAGGCTGCACAGCTCTTGATCCTTCCCTCGGGACTCCCAATTCTGCCTATTCCGTAAGAAGTGGGTTGTGGTTGTACGGGACAGTGTTCTCTGCCTGCTTCCTGAGCATAGAAGTTTGGGGAACTCCGAAGTCCTCTTCTTCTTACAATTATCTTGATGCTTTTCAGTCAAGTATAATTCCTTTAAAAACTCAATGGGATTTTATGTATTAATCCATCAGAAAAAAGGTATATTCATACATCTATGCAAGATAAATCCTTCTTTGCCTTGAGTACCTGTGGGGCTCCATAGAATAATGTCATCATGGGTCTTTGAAGCACTAAGGTTTAGCTGAAAGAGCCTTGCAACCTGCCACTAAGACTTTGTTTAATGAAGAGGGTACATAATGTTTTACCTTGAACCACTCTTATTTTAGGGTATAAGAGCTATGCTTTGAATTCCATGAGGCTACAATTTACTGGCAATGCTCTTAATTTGATCGGTGCCCAGAAACCATGTCTCTTTCTTTTATTTCATTCATTGTTAACTCAGAGCTCAAACAGATGGAGCACTGAGGGTTTTTTTTAGGTTTTATTTATTATTTTTAGAGAGAGGGGAAGGAAGAGAGGAAGGGAGGGAGAGAAACATCAATGTATGGCTGCCTTTCACCTGCCTCCAGCTAATGGATCTGGCTGGAGACCTGGCTTGCAATCCAGTTATGTGCCCTGGCTGGGAATAGAACCAGTGACCTTTGGGTTCCCAGGCTGGCACCTTATCCACTGTGCCACCAGCCAGGGCAGAAACCATCTCTTAATTGAGAACCTTTGCTGGCTGAAGGGCCCAACCTGGACACTTCACATTCTATGTGCCCTCTGCTCAAAAGCTAAATAGTTGTTTTTAGTTAATCTCTCTCCTCTCATTTTATCACAGGCAGCAAGAAGAAGGCAGGTAGCACTTTCAATATTCCACCTAGAAATTTCCTTAGGGAGATCACGCTGAATGTTGGGTCTATTTTTAATGCCCTGAGTTACTACAGGCAACCACATAACAAGGGTTTCCTTTCCTCTGGCTTCCAATAATATTTTCTGACTTCCCATCAGGCCTTTCCAACAACCTTGTCAAGGCCATTCAAACTTCTCCTTAGCATGTGGTCTCAAAACCAAGGTCACATGTTCCAGGTTTTACTTTGGCAGCATCTCACCACCAAGGAACATATTCTATTGTAGTTATTTATTACTACATAGCAAGAGACCCCAACATTCAGTGATGTGAAAGAACAACCACTTATTGTGGTCGCGGTCTGTGGGTCAGAAAATCTGGAAGGATTTGGTTTCGTGCTCCTCCCTGGGACTGTTCCTACGGCTGTAGTCAGGGGCAGGCTGGCTATTGTCACCTGAGTGTGCTGCTGGGCTGGACATCCCAGGTGGCTCACTGGAGGCTAGAAAAAAAATGATGTAGGCTGCTACTCACAACACGGTGGCCGGGTTCCATGAGACAACATCCTGAGCAGGAGTGTCTGAAGGGAGTGGACCTAGAGACTGAGGCAGAAACAGTGGTCTTTCCTCACCTGGTCCTGGGAGTCATATCATGTTACCTCTGCACATGCTTTTTGTTTTGACGGGACCATGGCCAGCCCTAGATCAAGAGGAGAAGAATCAGACCATGACTCTGCCATGATGTGTCCAGCACCGCCTATGACTCTCTGGGCCACCAGCCAGCAGAGGTGGAATCTCACATTTTTGTGTGTGATTAGATGGTAATATCAGTTTCCCACTGGTCTCTAGTTCCTTTACTTTCCCCTATTGTTTGTGATCTCAGCTACTGGCAGAGAGCTCAGAAAATGTTAAATATTCAATAAGCATTTGTTGAAGAATGGATGGCTATGCTTAGGGAAAAAGCTCTAAAAATGCTTCTTGTAGTGTTTCCTTTCACTGCCTACCTTCTGTTTCTCTATACTTGACTCAAGTCTGCACTCACTTTTTGTTCTGAATCATCAGTTGACAAATCCACTGCCCTCACTGACCCAGGTTTCAGTCATCTTGCTTCTTCTAGTGCCCAGTCCTGTGTCTGAAACTTTCCATAAACGCTGGCTGAATAAATGATGACAAAGTGACTGCATAATGCTGTATCTTCTTTCATTGATTTGTAGAGCTTTCTATAAATAATAATGCTCTTTCTTCACACTGTTTTTGGGCTGTGTGGTTGAGAAAGGAGCTTCCCTATTTGCCTGAGGGTAAGTTAAATTTTAACAAGTTTTTCTTGTGAGTTGGAGTGTTGCCATCCACAGTGCTACCTGAATCCCTAAACCATGGTGCCCTGGACAGTAGTCTGTGCACGTTCACCTGGCTCCCTACTTGTCTAGACATTTAGCAACACATATGTGTTTATGCATTTAGACTGAATGGGCATGTCTGTGTTACCTATCATCCATCCATCTATCTATCAATCAATTATCTATCATCTTCATATCTATAGAGTGGATATAGTACTATAGTGCTATACTGAGGGTCCTAGTGTTTTAAAAAACTCTCATTTTTTTACCACAATTAATAGCCTCTTTAAAATACTTGACCATAATTACTTATAATGCAGTGATTTCCTTTTTTTGAGCATATGAATGTCATCTTCAAATATTCACTTTTGCCAAGATTTCCAGCCATCTTTAAATATTTCTTTATTGCTAATTATAACAACCTCAAGTTATGGTGGAAAGTCTTGTATGTTCTCCCTGTTCTAGAAACATGATTTGTCATGAATAATAATAATATCTTCTGCTGAACTATTTTATAGGAAACTCATATGAAGTCTTTCATCACCAGATTCTGACTAGTTGCTCTGTTAAAATGGCTAAAGAATGCCTCATCTTCTTTACTTGTTTATGTGCATGGGGGTATACATGGGAGATGCTATTAAGAATGCTGTAATATTCATTAATTATTAATGACATATAAACCCTAATATTATCTTTAGGATCCAATTAAATTACTGAACTTGGATCCAATATGGATGTCTTACTGTTTTAAAAAATAATGTTCCCCTTTCTCTGCACTCGATTTCATTGCAGTCCTGAACTCTGGCTATTGTTTGCATACCTTATTTAAAAAATAAACAACATTTTTCTTTAAAGATTTTATTTATTATTTTTAGAGAGGAGGTAGGGAGAGAGGCAGAGAGGGAGAGCGACATAAATGTATGGTTGTCTTTCACCTGCCTCCAGCTATGGACCTGGCTGGAG
Source organism: Noctilio leporinus (assembly GCA_004026585.1). Lineage (NCBI taxonomy): Eukaryota > Metazoa > Chordata > Mammalia > Chiroptera > Noctilionidae > Noctilio > Noctilio leporinus. Next base: position 210,657 of record PVIW01000475.1, on the reverse strand, counting down.
ACCTGGCTTGCAACCTGGTTATGTGTCCTGGCTGGGAATTGAACCAGCGACCTTTAGGTTTGCAGGCTGGTACCTTATCCATTGTGCCACCAGCCAGGGCTCATACCTTAATTTTATATACATAACATTGTAATGTTAGGTATGTATATAAATATATTATATACTATATAATATGTTCTTTTTAAACAAATAAATATCTGAAAAGTGTATCTCTATCTATAGATATATATAGATTATATATAAAATATAATAATGAAAACAGTGAAATTCCTCCTGCTTTCTTCTACTCCTTGCATTTGTACATTGTCTCTCCCGCTACATTGTTGAGTTATGAGATGTGTCTTCACCTTAAAGAAAAGAGATAAATGCATTTAGCTCATATATATCAAGTTCTATAACAAAAATATATACCAATAAATATGAACCACTGGAGAATATTCATTGACCATGGTAATAGATATAACCCTTGTAAGTCCTGCTTTCTTTGGTGATGGGGAGGTAAAGAAGTATCTCACACTAAAGTATGAAAAAAAAAAAAAATGAGAAGGGTATGGGGAAAATGGAAAAATATGCAATGGTTTTTCTCTCAAAGTGAAGGTGTGCTTTAAGCATTTTGTATTTATCCTTTAAAAATATACAATTTTTATTTCTATTAATAAGGTATCAACAGCTATAATTAGAACACTCTTTCATGTTTTTGTGGTACATACATTTCATGATGAAAATATATTTTTGTCTGAGAAAAATTAATGCTAGAAAACCCCAAATCACATAATCACACATCTAATGGATAGGACATGAGGGCAGGGAATATCCACCTTGTTCTCTATGTTATTGTGTAAACTCTTTTTTGGGCAGAATGTGAACAGAACCATGCCTCTCATTATCTTTCTAGGTATTTAGGGGTCTGGACTAAATTCTGTGTATCTTCAAACAAGTATCCTATTTAAGATAAACCAAATATCTGAAGAAAAAATATCTGGCCAAATTAGTTTAAAAAAAAAAATCATTGTTTGTAAATCTAAATCCCCTGTAGTTCTTTACATCTATGTCTAGCTCAGGTACTTTACACATATATGTTGTAGTTTACATGTGTTTAAAAGTGTGCTCACTAAAAAGAAGATGAAAATAAATGTACGTAGAAAATAAGATGATATTATTTATAATAGTTATTTCTTCCCCATGAAAATAGTGCATACCAGTCAAATCTTGACCTTGAAAAAGACTCCAGCTAATCAATTTGCTAGTGTTCCAAAAGACTAGATTTAAAAAACATTTTCTTCTAAGTTGAGAAATATTGCAATAGTGAAAAGAAATACATATTTATTAAGGTGTTTTCCTTTTTACCAACCTTCCTAATGCCTTTATGGTTGGGAAACCGTCATCCGGTATTTCATTTGGGGCACTCTCCACAGCAGGCCTTCTGTATCCCCAGGGTGGGGGCTCAGAGCCCTTCACATGGGTCACCCCCGGGACGAGCCACTGGACCGGTACCACGTCGCTGCCACCGAGCGGCTCTCTGCAGGCACGTGCAGTGTGGGCGTGGGGCCAACAGGTGGCAGAAACGCATTTGACTTGCACTGCGCGCTGCTCTCCACAGCTCGGACGCAGCAGCCCCGGACCCCTGCCTAACCCTGGCCCGGCAGACACGCTTTCCTTAGCACCTGCTGGGTCTGGGGTCCAGGATCCCGGTCCGGGTCGGTGGTCCAGGTTGGGGTTGGTTGGGGTCCAGGACCAACAGGCAGGAGACACCAGGCGCGCCTCTCGGAGATGCGCCCTCTGCTGGCAGCTCTTGGACTCGACTCTCTAGTCCAAGCCGGTGCCGCTCTCCTTGCGTGCCTGGCCCGGCAGGTGTGGACTGCACAGGTGCGTGGGACTGGCAGGGGTTGGGTGGGAGCCAGACAGGATCTGGGCATTGCTTTGCGTAGGCCAGGTTTGGGGAGAAGTGCTCAGGCAGTGGGGCTGGTTTTGGCTTGGCAGAGACTTCGCAGGGCTGGATGTGGCTCAGCTCCAGGAATTTCCTTCAGGAACACCACGACGGATCAAGGATCCAGAATAGGAAGCTTCTCATTCTTCTCCTATTATTCATCATGGAAAGACTCACTTAAACAGCTTCCCTCGTTTCTTCCTGTACGTAGTAATGGGAGAGTTGAGAACGTGGCATTTTAGTAAAACCGCCACATCTCCCTGCCCTCTTTCTCCACCCCCTTCTTCCTGGAGGGCTCCTGTCTCAACCGCTGTGTGTGGGAGGGAGGGCAGGCCTGTCACTCCGAGGTTCCAACTCACTGGAGAGGAGCCTCTCTTGAACCTGTTTTTAATGTGTCAAATCACAAAGTCACTTCCTGGCAATAAGGTGTGAAGGGGTTACAGCCTCCCCGGGGTCCCCCAGGAGTCTGTGCAGCTGGAGTGACAGGCCTGCTTCCTCTGCACCAGGCAGGCAGGCAGCGGCCTGGGCATCTGCTGCCCCATCCCACAAGTTGTCATTTAGAAAGCCTCTGCTATGGATTTTAACCCCATTGTTATCACCGTTAAAGACGCCTAGAGTTTGGAAGGCACCTCACGATTCACTGTGTTCCTTCCTCTGCCTGTCTCTGAAAGCCTGGCTTTGTGAGGGATGCCCTTTGGCCTTTCCAAATGCCCTGGGTCATATGTTCATTCTCCCCAAGCCTATACCCAGGAGGTAATACTATCTGTTCTGGTCTTGTGGTGTTCTGACCGAGCAGGACAGAAATTTAGACTTGGTTCATTTTCTGGCTTGTTGTCAGAAACACCTGAGATTTGCCCCTGTAGGACTCTGGTGTCGTCCCCTGCTCATGGCTAATGAGCATTGCTGCAGTGCCTTCGGGAGAGATGACTGCAGAGCCCACCTTTACAGAGGGCCTGTTCCCACTCAGGCACAAAGCTACCTGTTTACCTGTATAATCTAAGCCTCTATACCTAATAAAATGGTTCTCCATTCTATGGATGAGGAAATTGAATCTTTAAGAGACTAATAAGCTTTCCTGGAGCTGAGTGGAGCCCATAGTCTGGGAATGTGCACAGAAGACCCTGGGCATTGCGGCAGGCTGACATCCTCCAAGAAGAAGAGAGGAGCCTTGAGGGCACTAAAGGGAGGGGTCAGCCCCCATTAGCCTCACATTAGGGTACATAGAACCCAGGAACTTCAAATCCTGTCCTGTATTAGAGATGAACCGCCGTAATCTCCAGTGGACTTCCCTGGGCCACTCCCGGCTTCCCTCTGACCCCCAGATAATTGTCTTTCAATCTTGACCAGGGCTGGGGGGTCTAGGAGAGGACCTTCGACAGAAGCAGAGGACATAACCCCTGATTCCAAGACAGGGATGGGGGAAGTTGTTTTAGGGTAAAAAACGTCTATTCAATAAACCTTCAGAGACTAGAAATATGACTCCTGATTTTATCCACACTGAAATTATAAGTGCTTTTCACATTTTAACCCAAATTTTATTGAATCTGGGAGAAAAGTATGTAAGTGGAATTTAAAAAGGACAAAAATTAAAATATTTGAAATTTTATTTTTGCATCTAAATTTCTGGGTTTTGAAGGACAAGAACTGGAAATGGTCCTTTGTGGGACTGTAGCTCAAGGCCCAAATGTCACCATGGCTAAGTGAATATCTGTTGAGTGGTGACCGGCATCTGAGTTTGACTAAAGGGTTGAATTTATGAGGTTGACATTTTAAGAAGTCAAAGTTTTAGCTCATTTCAAAACCAGTGGAACATATCTAAAACTGTGTTGCCTTCTGGTGGCAGTTTGTCCAAACTGAAGTCTGACTTTGAAGTAGGGTTGACCTTTTAAGAGTCTCTGGAAAATGCAAGGTGGAGAGGCTTGGGGAAAGCACACAGTCAACTCTTTTCTCCTTTAATTGATACCATTTAAAAATGCTATGCCAAGACTAGAAGATTAATTGGCAATTGTTTTCATAGACGTTGGTAAGGACAACGTGAAAACCAAACAGAAGGGACATGAACCACCCAATCAAGAAGAAAAGTCCAGTTGGGGGGAGGGGGGAGGCAGGGGCAAAGAAGGGGAGCAGCTTAGACAAGAACCTAGTATAAAGGAACCATGGACATGGACAACAGGTGGGATTGACTTTGGGGGGAATGGGTGGGTGGGGAGGGGGACAGAGGGGAGCAAAAAGGGGATTGTTGTTGCAATACAACAACAATAAAATTAAAAAAAAAAAAAAAAGAAGAAGAAGAAAAATCCAGATCATCCAGTACACATTTAAGAACCTTCAGCCTCATGGTGAGCCAAGACATGCAAATGAATAAACCGAAAAAAAAAAAAAGGAAATACCACATTTCCCACATCATGTTGACATACATCCAGTGTTTCATAGCTGTCGGTGCTGGCCGCGGTGCAGCGAGAAGGGCCCTTTTGTGAATGGGTGGTCAGTGGACGTATCAATCAGTTCACCTTTAATGGGAAACAGGTTGGCACATTTATCAAGTGCACTTTGTTTAATGGCTTTGGCTCGGTGATTCCTTTCTAGAAAAAGGGGAAAAATGCGAGGAAACCAGAAAGGCACACAAATACTCTCAACATAGTATAGTTTATAATAGGGAAACCTGGGAACAGCCCACTTTGGCAAGAGCAGGACAATGCCAAATTCCATTTAGTGATAAGTATTCCCACTGACTGAGAAGGTGTTTGTGAGGTTCAAAGGCAGAGACCATAAAGTGTTGGACCATAAGGGGAAAAACAAGATAGGACATTGTAAAACTGGGACACATATAGTTGCAAAAACCATATCTTTACCTCTTTATCGATCTAAATATCTACCTTTTAGTAGTGATATCTTGGTGAGGAGGTTTAATGGATAATTTCAAAAGATTTATTATTTTGTATGTCCCAAGTTTTCAAAAGACACGTTTTGTTTTTATAATCACAAAAGCTGAAAACGGTGTTTAACCACAGAACAATTTGCCCACCTTTGCACCCTGTCCTGGCAGCATTCTTAGGAAACGCCATGTTTTAATATTGCCATTGATTCAGCATCCTCAGCCACATTCCCACATCTCTTCCCTGACAGGCAGCTCACAGACCATCTGTGGCACTCAGAGCCCTGAAGGGCCCCTGCACAGGCAGTCGCTGATCCCAGGATGCACTTGGGCCATGAAGGTCCCTGCCAGATGCCAGGGCTCAGAGTGTGCTTCTGTAGCTCAGGGTGCCCTGGACATCAGTGGGATCAATCACTGAGCCTCAGTCCCATGTAACAGTCCAGTGCGTCCTGACTTCAAGGCAGAGGGCAGTCAGAACAATGGCTGGGGGACTGGCCACAGCTTGACTGCCGGTATTGAAATGCTCACCAAGAGGCCACCTTGGGAGGGAAGAAGACAAGCAAATGTACTTAGCTGACTTGCCAGAGTGGCCCTGTTTTAACATGTGCTTCAGGTTATATCTATCCACCAGTGTCCCTGTGTGTGAATGTAGATGGTGCAATGAGACTTCTGGGCCCGGAAACAGAAAACAAGTAGCCTGAGAAATGTGATCGCGGGGTGACAGATCACTGCTGTACATCAAGCCCATGGAGGGCGCTCCCATTTGGGGAAAAGGAAGAGAAGACAGTGGACACAGGGCCCTCCCTCTTTGCTCATGTCTCATCTCTGTTGCCATTTTCTGAGCCTCTCCACTTGAAAGTCAGGGATAAGACCAGCTTCTTGAGCTGACTGTGAGTGAGGGACCACATATAAAGGACCCAGCCCAGAGCCCGGCTCCTCCTCCAGTCCACGGTCAGCGGCTACAGCCCAGTTCATCTGGTGGTCTGTAGGTTCCAGGAGGTCAGTGTCCATGTCCTGTTTGCCTCTGCACCCCTATTTCATAGCCCGATGTCTGGCAGGAGCTGCTCTGTCCATGTTTGTTCATAGCCCCGGCAGGGCAGGCACCTTGTCCATCTCACTTGTTCTTGAATTCACTGGGTCTGCAAGTCCCCAGAAGCATCCCCTGACAGTGGCTGCCCACTCCCTCTGTTGCCTGCTCCATTCATGAAGGTAGCTTCACACAGTTTGCCCCCAGCAACAACTACAGGCTCTCACCTGAAATTCAACGGGAAACTGAAGTATGAGCTGGGATAAAAATAAGCGTGGGGCTTGGAAAAGGAACTGAGATGCAGTTTAAGAAAAACTGACATATGCACGTGTTAATGTCTAACTGTGCTTTTCGTCCAATAAATTTTCAGTCATAAGACTTCCCTGGGCTAGTTCTGGGCCCTTCCATGAGTCAGCCAGCTTCTTACGCTAGGCAGAGTAGCAGGCCAGCTCTGAAATGGCACTTCCTGGCCTCAACCTGCCACAGCAATTGACCACATGCAGAACACTGGACAGCTCTGAGCCTCAATTGCGAAATTCTAATGCAGGATCATTTTCCAGTCAAGTCTGGCCTGGTAATTGCAGTCAACTGAACTAAAGACACCTTAAATGCTTCATCTCCATTTCAAACAAGCATAGGCGCTAAACTGCCAATCTTTTAATGCAGAGTCCAGGTCTCCTCTTTGAACACCAGTTCACAGGCTGGAGTGGAGCAGACTTCACCTTCCCCTTTTTACACATGCCATGAACACAGTTTGTATGTTGGGTTTCTTTCAAGTGGGTCAATAACATAAAAACACGCACAAAACGAGCAAGAATTCTTGACTCCTAAAAGATTACTCCAATGTTTATGGTTATTTTACCCGATATTAATTTCATTGTAACCATTTTAAGTCACTTTTCTTGCTAGCAGGTTTTCCCCAAGCATTTAACTTGATTTTCATAAAAAAAAAAAAAGACTCTTCACATCCAACAGATTGCCTAACATTTAATTAATTTACATATTTACAATAGAAACATGATTGACATTAAGAAATTTTAGAAAAACTAAATATGCCTTTTGGAAAGCTTACAAGTCATGAGGTGGTAGAAAATGGACACATAGTTGTGACAGAGTGGCTTTTAACTGAGACAGGGTCCTGGTGGTGGGGTGTTGGGGGAGATGCTTTACAAAGGGATTGTAATCTAGATCTGAGAAATGGGCGTGTGGAAATGAACTAAGAAAGTATTGTGGTTGAATTGTGTATCCCCTGAAAATGTATGCTGAAGCCCCAACCCCCAGCACCTCAAAATGTGAACTATTTGAAGATAGGATCTTCACATAGGTAATCAAGTTAAAATTAATCAAGGTCATTAAGATGGGCTCTAATCCAGTATAAATGGTGTTCTTACAAGAAGAGGAAATTGGAGACAGAGGCAGACATGCACAAGAGAAGAGGATGTGAAGAGACACAGGGAGAGGCCACGTGAGGGTGGTGAGTGAAGTGATGTGTGCACAAGGCAAAGAATGCCAAAAAATTGCCAGAGGTGTGGGCGGGATCCTCTCTCACAGCCTCAGAAGGAATCTACCCTGCTGACACTTGGATCTTGGATAACCAGCCCGCAGAACTGAGAGAGGAACCCATGCAGTTTCAATGGTTCCTCCTTAGTCTTCAAGGCTCAGCTTTTGAGCCTATTCTTTTCTTCGTCTATGTTCTTTCTTGCTTAAATATCCCATTCAGTCTTGTGGCTCACATAATATCTATAGGCTAACAACCAACAGCTATGATACCAGTTCAGACCTTGCTCCCCAAATCCAGATCAATATAATCAGCTACTTATTTGACACTCTTGATTGTGGTTCTAATAAGCATCTCAAACCAAACACGTCAGCACTGAGTAGTTGATCTCTCCCTTAAACCTGCTCTTTCAAAAGGAATCAAGGGAAGCATCTGGGGGATACTTAGAGCCAGAATGCAAGCATATGGAGGTTGGTGCCTTCCAGGAAAGCCCTCCTCACTTTGGTTTCCATTATGATGATGTGAAGTCTGCTGGTTGTCCCTAGGTGTGTCATGATCCAGGGAATAGAACAGCTGAGCTTTGGAAGAGAGAGGACATTTAGGGATCAAAAGAAAACTTTGAAATTACCTTTAATATCCTCAGAAAATTCAAGAAGATGGTGCAGCTTTCAGAAAAAGAACATCTTTTCAATAATCAAAATCCAGGGAACTTAAGCTAGAGAACAGTGACCACAGGCTTTGAATTTCCAAGAGAAAAGAATTATGTACCTACTGAGGCAGACACTCTTTGTGTTCCCCCACACCCTCTGCATGCACCTGTCCTGGGTATATTGGTGCTTTGTACCATGACACTTTCACATCTTGGCTGAAGGGTTTTCTCTGGGTGATGGAGCCAACTTGCAGGTGGAAAGTTGCAGGCAGTTAACTCTCCTGGGAGCAGCTGTCACACAATTCCTGATATAATTTTTTTGGCTAATTAGTCTGATCTCCTCTAGCCTTGAATGAGATAACCTGGAAGATGTATTATTAGCTTCCCAGAGGCCCTGCTTACTCAAAGAGTAACCTGTACATTAAGGCACATGGTACCACTTTGTTTGCTTGTTTTTCTCTCTTTTCTACCCCCTACCAGAGAGCTATGTGGGGGTACCTCCCAAACCAACAGCCTGTAGTTAATGCCTTATCTCAGGCTCTCTTCCAAGGAGAACCCAACCTTAGATACAAACCAAACTATCATTAACTATAAGAATGATATAAATAGAATGCAAATGTGTAAACACTCATTATTGTGCCTCTTGCATCAAACTTTTCTTGTATGAGTATGTACTCCAACAAAGTGATGAAGACATCAGGAATACATACGGTCAAGAAGAAATCAAGCAGACCTGGGAGACAGATCAAGAAGAACAGTAGCTACAACTCAGGACTGTGAGAAATTTAAGTCCTGGATCCTAGGCCTAGAGAGTGAAATTCTCAGGAGAACATAAAGGTATAGGAAAGTCCCTGGTGAGAAAAAAAATAATGATAAAAGGAAATTTCATTGAGTTGATAATGACTTTAAAATATTAGCTCTCAAAGACCAGGTAAAAACAGTACATGCAAGAAAAACGAGGTGTTTAGAAATTCCAGGAAAACCAAAAAGCTATAAATAAAAGAAAATGCAATCATAGTGTATGATTCTATGTTGCAGTGAATAATATACAATGTCCATTATATAACTATGGTTCACTAATTTTCTAAACTTTAGAATTAATAAGATATAAACCAGAGTGTAATAAATCATAGTTATGGAATACAATGCAAGTGCTATCAAATTTGACAATACAAGTAAGATATAAAGAGAATTTGGGAAGTAGAAATAAAGGACAATGAGGAAGTGGAACTATGGGGAGGGCCACAGTCTCATCTTACGAAGTAGGGAAGAAATGTTCACTCAGTAATGGAATAGGGAGTAGAATTCCAACTGTAAGATCTAAACGGACAGAAGTAATCAGCACAGAAGCTAAAAATGGTCAAATGCGGAGAGGGAGGGGTAATATTAGTGAGCTAAAGTCACATCTCTCATCATAGGAAGTCAATAGAGAATACCAAAAACCAATATTTAAATAAATTGTGCTATAAAGATATTAAGAGATACAATAAAAAGAAACAAATAAAAACAAACAGAAGTGCTAACGACAGGAATAATTAGAAGTGGCCTTTCCCGGTGAATGCGTGGTTGGGCTGTGGGGCTTTGTTGCTTTTTCACTCTTTGATGTTAAAGTCAACATTCAAATGTATTGTTTTTGTGACCATTGAAAAACAAGTTAAAATTTGGGTCATCTAATCATGTACAAGTTGCCTTTTTTTTTTTTGTTTCCACTGTGCTATGCATTTCAAAGCTAAATGTACATTGTTTTTAATTGCCTGTCAGTCGGGGTTGCTCCTGCCACTGACCTTCTCTTGTGATGGATAATTGAGAACTGACTCTGTAAACGGACAAAGAGCTTAAAATAACTGACATACAAGTAAATGACACATCATCACAACCGGATAACTAATTCCCAATACAGAATATTTTCATGATGACATTTCCCCGGTGACACCTGCTTTTCAATGACAAAGAGGTGTCTAAACGGGGAGTAAGTGGCTAATGGCGTGGTTGGTGACATTGCCCTACCCGGTCTGCTGTCACGGAGAGCCCCCTGTGCTGGCGCCGTCAGCTGTGGGGGCCCCACCCCTTCATGCCACCACTTTACATAATTAAACCTGACCAGAATCGTCCTCATTATAACCACATTTCCTGATAACTTCCGAATTACTTGGCTCCCCAGAACCCTGTGGTAATAAGGAGGTCCTGTTCTATATTTGGCTTCTATCAAATGAGGCACTTTTCCCAACCTGCAGAAATAGACAAATAAAAGGCACTGACACAAATCAATCCAAAAGTAGAGGCTACAGGAAGTAATTGAGAAAAGCCCTGGGCTTCTAATTTCGTAGTATGAAGTTTAATGACATATAATACTAGTGCCTATATAACATTGGCATTTGAGTCAGTGAGATCTCTGAGGTCATTAATTAGGTGGAAAAAAACAATTTTTCATCACTGGTAGCAAAGTGCTTGCCAAGTTACAGAACTAAGTAACTGGAAAATAACTTCTAGTTCCTTCAGTCCCATTGCCCCTTCCTGAATCAGGGTTACTGGGGCCCACACCCTTTTCTGTGATGGCAAGCTAGTCTTAAGTCACTGCAGCTGTTACGAACTTCACTACTTGTTTGAAAATTGTATTGTTAGAGAGTCAGAGCAGACATATGAAAGTGGTTCCTGCCTTTCAAGCAGTTTGGTAATCATAACTCTTGTAATGCAAAGGTTTTTTTTCCCCCCTGCCACATGGTGTTTTGTGTAAGAATGGTGAACAGCAAATTGGACACATTGTAAAGCTAGAGAAGACATTTCTTGGGGAGACAGTGTTGCCAGGGTGTAACCCAGATAAGTCTGGAGGTCGGACAGCTCCATGACCAATGATCACTTGGCTTTGGTCAAGTGGTAACCTCCTTATGTTTTATGTTGTGAGGGTCAAGCTGTTGGAAGATGATGCCGGAAGACAGCTCCTGTGGTCTCCAGTGCTTAAAGGGAGATGAAGAAGTGGTTGCTGAATATTTGAGAATTCTATGCTTGTTTAAAACGAGGAAAACCCATTCAGCATCGTGTTACCCACAGTGGTTGCAGGGTCATGTTTTTCCCAGCCCATGGTGGCCTTGGGCGATACTGACTATAACACATGGGCAGACTTTGAAGACAGGAAGCCTGGGATGCTAAGTGCCTTGCTGAAAACCATCCCTGACATCTAGAAGAGCTGTCCAGTGAGAAATGGGCACCGGGAATCATATACCCTGGGGCCAGGAGGTGTCCACTGGAGCTGATACTGACCCGCTAAAGCCGGGCCAAGCCTTGCGCTATTGGTACAACATAGGCAACGGGTAGCAGGCCACCCACCCAATGCTCTTTGTGAGCAGCTAGGCTCCCTTGTGCTGCCCTTTGGCCTGAAAGCAGCACACTTTCAGAGGAATGACCAGATGAATCTGCTTATCTAGTTATAAGCCACCTCCTGCTCATGCAAAAGACAGGACAGCAAGTCAGAAAGTAGAAGGCCCCTCCTGGTACTGTGTGCATCATGAAATGCAAATTCTGTGATGCTCCATGTTCCAGAAAGGCTTCACTCTTTGCCATTTTATTGTTAGACAATTGAGAAAATACAAAAGTTATTGTCACCAACACATTTTTAAGAAATATTTACTTCTAGCATCTCTCAGATTTATCTTATAAGAGTTTAGCATCAAGGTTATAGAGCCATCATGAAATAATTTGGGAAGACAGCTTTCTCCCCTGAATCTCCTAAGCCTGGAGTTCTGTGTTCCTTAAAAGCTTGAAATATTTCAATAGGAGAACCCCCCAGCATGGTTTATTTCTGTTTTAAAATAATGAAAACCCTTAAATTATTTATATTTTCTTTGAATTCATTTTAAAAATGTGGTTAGGGATTCTCATTTTACTTTTTAAATTAGTGTTTAAAGTTTATATTTATTTTCTCTTTGAATAATAATTTAAGCTTTTGTTCTCCAAGTTTATAATTTATTTTTTTAAACTCCTGTTATTTGTGTCTAATGCAAGGTCCTCCACTGTCCTTAAAATGTGGTGCAAATGCACCATCCAATGAATTCCTTAAGAATTTGTTTGAAAACAGGCATATGATTATTTCCTATAAACATTGGATTGTTATTCTAAGTCTTTGTCTTTGGAAAGCAGTTTGCTGTGTAGATACTGATTTATTTATTGTGCTTCACAGAGCCTATTGTTTTATCTATTTGATCTGTTGAAGGCTGAGAAATGGGTTCACCTCTGAAAACTCTTGATATGTTTAAATTTCTCTTTGTAGTTTAACAATTTTCTTACTGTAATATCTAGCTCACTAAAGTTTGTGACAACTACTTCTTCACTGTGTACTACATCATCCTGTCAGTTTCAAAGTTCCGTTTCAGCTGTGGGGTGCTGTTTGGGCCTGCTCCTAACTCTGGTGACCGTTAATAGTGACACCTAGGTGTGCAGATTGGATGACTGCTCTGGTTTTCCACCCTCCCTGGGATGGAGCTATTCCTTCGATACCTATGATGGCACCTCTTCCAGTGGCTCCCACAAAGGTTCATGGAGACACTGCTGGGCCCATTGACTTGGGCTTGGCCTCACAATGAGCTCTGGGTCCTGGATGTTAGAATTGAATTCTGTGGCTCAAAGGGACCTCACTCTGCAGCCAGAAGCTGAGGCCCAGATGAACAGAGACCCAGAATAAGAGATACATGCTGGTATTTTAAACGGCTGAAATTTTAAGATGGTTTAGGCAGTATTATGTCGGCGTAAGTCGGATTAAGTAAAATAGGATACTTTCATATTATTCTAAAGACCTTTGCCCCAGACGGCCTAAATATTTAGGTGGGTTTGTCCTCTCAGGAAAGTAAATCCTCAGCGACTCAGAGCTTGTGTAGAACAACCCCCAGGTATGCTGAATTTTTAAAGATACTGTTTCAGATTTTAAGGAAATTTCATCAACTACATTGTACATGGAGCTTCCTTTTTAAAGAAAACCAGTTGGTTTAACTTGAGTTACACCAACTGACAAAAGAAAAAACTGAAGGGGGATTCTTTTAACTTGATGGTTTACATTACACATGGAAAAGTGATAGTTACAAATAAGACTTATATCCATAAGGGAATTGAGGCTTTTAAATGCATAACTATGAATTTTAATATATTATATATTATATTATATATAACATAATATATTATGTTATATTATATTTTTATAGATGTTATATATGTATAACATAATATATTAACTAATTAATATTATAGAATATATTATTATATAATTAAATATATTTAACATATTGTTATACATTAAAATATATATTTAAATATATAATATATGTATTAGATATATTATAATATATAGCATATTATATATTTAAATATATATAATATATATAATATATTTTTTATATATATATATAATATATATTAAAACTTACCTTTGACCAAGTAGTTATAAACAGTTAGTTCTCTGCAAGGGAGCCACATGCTTAACAGCATGTCCCTGTCCCTGTCCCTGTGCAGCCACTGGAAAGAACACAGTGTGGGCGGGGCCCAAGGTGACCAACACTCCAGGTCATTTTACATTCAGTGAAGTTCTCTACCCCTTTGAGGTAGAAAGCTCAGCGTGGCCCTGGGAAGTGGGCTCACAGGGCTCTTTAACTGTCTGTGTCACTCTTGCTATGGCATTGAACAGGCACATGCACACCGAATCATGAGCAGTGGTCATGTCTGGTTGTGGTGGATGTGTGTGGGACTTTTACTTTTCCCTTTATAGCATATGTATTGTATTTTAGCTTTTAAAAGTACTTTCATATGCAGTTCTCTAGCTTTTTCATTTTTTTTAGGTTTAATACAACATTTTATAAATCAAAAAAACTGATTTAGTTCCTTCCACCTAAGTAACTTTTACTTCTCACTTTTGCCGTCTCTCCACTTTGCCTCTCATCAAATAATACCTTACATTTTAAATCCACCTTTAAATTTAGAAAAATGTCCTGCTTATGTGATGGACCATGCAATTTACTACCCAAATTGGGACAATCAGGACATTTTTTAAAGGGAAGAGATTAATAAAATCTGTGGGGGTGCGTGTGTCTCACAGAACAGAACAGTTCAGTAGACATAGGTGCAGACGAAGCTGGATTTGTGTCCAAAGGGCTCTGTTCCAGTGATCATGCTCACAGGCTCCGTGCACACCTGCAGCCACACCTGGGAGAGCTGCAGAGGAGTGTGGGTGACAGCCCCCTTCATGACTTCCTCAGCAACACATTCCAGCTGATTAAAGGAGCAGGAGCCTGGAAAGAGCTGGAATGGCCTGCTTTGTCTCATGGGATGGTTGTGGCCCCTCACAACGTCCTAAGCTCCAAAGAGACCAAGGTGCCCATGCCTGGAAATCAGAAGATGGGGCCTGGTGGGTGTGGGTCTCCTTTCCACTCTGGCTGCGGGTGCTGGCCACGAGCAGGGGTGCTGGCCAGCAGTCAGTGACGCTGGAGCTCACATGGCATCTGAGGGCCCTTTTAACAACAGAATAAAAACCTTTTCATGTGGGGGGAACTTATGTTTCTCTGATGTGAAAATTATTAGCAGATACTCACTGGGTTGCAGCTGGGAGCCCCAAACTGCAGCCAGGCTGTGGGTTAAATTAGTGGCTGATTGCAGATGAAATGTGTTTCATTTTTACCAGCAATTTGTGGAACCCGTGGTGGCGATCCAACAGAGATAAACCACTTACAGAAACCTTCTCCTTCCTTCCCGTTTTCCTGATATTTATATTGCCATTTTCTTTTTGACTCTGGTTGAAGTTGATTGTTTAGAGTTATTATGTTTCATATAAGATTTGTCAACAGAAGCCCCAAAGTAACGTGTTTGAGTTCACCTAATACCACCAAAAAGGAGGCCTTGTGCTGATTTGCAGTTAGTGAAAGGTTTACTTTTTTTTAGGCTAGCCTGTGGCCTTATCCACCTTGTGTTTATAAAAGCAAGAGAGAGAACCTGCCACAATATGTCAGCAAGAGGCAGACTTTGGGTGTCACCTTCATTTGAAAATAATTTTATTTTCTAGCACTTACCTAAATTATTTTCACTTGACCCTATTTTTCCTTATCTGTTTGGTGACCGGTAAACTATTAATTCAAACTGGTTGAGTTTCTTGTGACCCTGAGTACCACCCTTACTCATTTATAACTGCTTTTACAACTCAGGCAAGTTCTAGAAGACATGTGAGGCATGAGCACATTCAGATGGGGTCTCCATTCATTCCCCAGGAGGCCGACCCAGTAAATGAAACAAGAACCCACCGAGTTCCTTGGCTCCTCACCACTAGCTTTGGTTTTACACCCTTTGCTTCTGCTTTACTGAGTATTTCTTCCAATCACTTATCAGTGATTTCCTTTGACTATATAGATAGTCGAGTGAAACAACTTCCCCAGACATGAAATGAACTACTGGTTCTTAGCAAAAGTCAGCAAAAAAGCAAATATGAGATAGTAATTACATGAGCCAAGTCAGACATTGATATGAAAATAATAATCACTGACAGATTTATTTTTAAAAACTAATAATATAAAAGATATAAAATATTAAAGGTGATATGTCATAGTCAAGCATGATCCTAGGAAGAATAATTATCATCCTATGATTTTTATTATGAGTAATAATTTTTAAAAGGCTTTTCTCTTAATAAAACTGTCATTGCAAAGATATTGACAAATGCTAGGCTTTCAGATGTAAGACAGGGAAATTGTACGCAAGTTGTGAAATTTTTGTGTAAGTCTCTTATCTGGAATAAATATTAAGTAATGTGGGAAAATATAGGATATTGTTCAAATAATCAAAAGATTAGTGTTAATGACAAATGTAAGTAAACCCTTGTAGATTAATGAGCTAAATATTCCTCCTTATCTGTGGTGTTTAGAAATCAGGGAGAGACGCAGCATGCACTTCCGGCATTTGTCAGCAAAAGCCTTTATCCGTGTCTTGAGGTTTCTGGCCTCCTCTGCTGATCGGGTGTCTATTTAACTCACATGAAGGAGAACTAATACTCCTGTCAATTGTCCCCTCGAGAATCTGCTAAGAAACTGACCAAGAAAGTCCAAGTGAGGAAAGTATTTTTAATAGAATATTGTAACCCAAAGTTAGTGGGATGTGCTGAGCTTCGGAATGATGGTCATTGGGAAAATGTGCTGACTGGTTGTCAAAATCACCCATGAATTTCAGGTCAACATGAAGTTAGAGAAAAAAAATGGTTCCATAGAAATGTGATCTTGAATGATCGGTCTTCTAACACTTCTGTCCCTTTTGAAATTCAAGTGAAAATGGTCAAGTTGGCTCAGAGGCATGAATATGTGAAGGAAGTGGGTATGCAGGGACAGGGTTATTCACTCCAGCATGGCCTGAGTCAACTCTCAGTAAATAAACCCAGGAGAGAGCATAGAACCCTCTGTATAACCCTACATTTCCTTTTCCTTGAGTCTTCTTTGCTGGGTGATCAAATGGATCAGGTTTCTTAGGCAGTAAGCTTTTTTCTGTCTTCTTTTCACACAGTGTATTGCCTTCAGTCTTCTCTTTATTCAGGTGGCGAGAGGGGATGGGTATCACTTTGTTTTAAGCAACTATGAGCTACAATAATAGGACACCCCATCTACCTGTCTTTGGGTATCACCCTTCCCTGAATTGCACTTTTGGCAGAAAGAACCCTGGTGTTTATAGTCTCTGTCTCCTGGGACAGTGTCCTGCACTCCTTTAGGAGCATACTGCCCTCTGATTGTCACCACACACTTGCTTGTCCTTGGTGCCCACACTCCCCTGTGCCCTGATCACTGTCATCTTTCCTTTCATGGTGCCTCCTTTGGTGCCTTGACTTCTTTTTTTTTTTTAATTTTATTGTTGTTGTATTACATCCATCCCCTTTTTTGGCCTTGACTTCTGAGAGAAAAAATGGGGGCCCTGATGTAGTGAATGGGTGCAGGTTTAAATGACACATTTCCGAGTTAACCAGAGTCAGGAAATCCCCTGGGGGCACTTTTAGGAAGGCCTACCTTGCCTCTGAGAGCTCATCCATATTCCTGACACTCACTTCTTGTCTGAGCCCGGAGAAATGGCCAATCACCATCCCAGTGCCCATGGAGTTCCCTGAGCTTCTGTTCATCTACTGGTCCGAAGATCCACCCAGACGGGACTCAGGGCAGAGAAGTGTCACCTCCTAGAATTCAAAGACTTTCTCAGAACCCAAGCTTGGGCCTCCAGATTCTGACTCTTCAGTCCATGTGGGAAGTCAGGATGGACATATGATTGCGTTTATGTTGAGTTTACATGGAATGCAGTTTGTAACACGATCCCCTTTTACTGCTGAATGCAGACCTGGGTGAGAGACTTGCAGTCGGAACAAAAGAGAGACCATGTGGGAGAGACAGGAGCAAGTCATCACAGGAAGATGACTTTTCCTCCTGAGAGCAATGACAAACCCTTCACGAACAGATGTTAAAGCCACAATCTCTTCGAAGGCTGCAGGGAGTGAAAGAATGCAGGAACACGCTGTGTGGTTGACCCTCACAAAAGGAGGAACTGCAGGGTTTGATTCAAGGTTACTTGGCTTTTCACAGGAGGGAATCCAGTTCTGTACAGGATGGGGTCCCTGGAGCCCAAGGGAGGGCCACAGGTTTGCTGAGTAGGAGTTAGGAGACACCTTTGGGAATGCGAGGTTCTAAGAGGAGAAGGGGAAATCTCCAAAGGAGGAACACCAAAAGGGACCCAAAGCTGCATTATGTGTGCAGAAGCTGACAGCTCACCCACTGACTCTCAGGGATAGGGGGACTCCAAGAATCTCAGAATAAAAAGAACGTGGAGACTTCGATGGCTGTCCCACAGTGGGACAGAAATGGGGATGTGAGTCCAGCCACGTCAAATGTCTACAGGAAAACATGGCATCAACCATCAGAGAAAACAGTTAAAGCAGTGCTGAGAGAAAGTTTGACAGCAATGAAGCATAGATTAGAAAAGGAGAAAAGTCTTAAATTAATAATATAAGTTCTTGTTTCAACAACCTGAATCCTAAGCCTCTATAGCAGGTGGTTCACAATGTCCAGCATTTAGTAAGAAAAACTGGGTGAGAATCAGAAAACATGATCCGTACTTCAGAAAAAAAATCAAGCTGTGGAAACAAAACATGAGATCAGTTAGGCATGGGAATTAACCAACAGCAACTTAACACAATGACTGAGTATGTGATTTAGGACTTACAGGAAAATGTAGTCATAATGAAAGGAGTGATATGCAGGTATAGAAACTCAGTGGAGAAAGGGAACTTCAGAGAAGAGTGAAGGTAGACACACCAGAACTGACATGCATGCAATACCTAATATGAAAAGTTTGTTCAATAGGTTTTTTAGCAGCAACTAAAGATGGCATAAACAATAACAGGGAAGTTCTACATTTGTCAGTGGAAATGACTCACAGGGCAAGTATTAACAAATAACAAACACAGCGATCTGTGGACACCATCAGTTAGTCTATATATTATACTGGATTCCCGACAGAAGACAGAACTGGCATAAATAAAAAAATAAGGAGCAATAATATGCCTAAATATAGTTTTAAAGTACCCATAAACTTATAGGTCCAATAGTCTAGCAAACCTCATGCAGTATAAATAAAATAACAACAGCAACAACAACAACAAAAAAACTGCACTGAAGCACAACAAACTGCTAAAAACCAAAGAAAAAGAAAACAATTTGAAAATGCCCACATGTAAAAGGCACACACACTAGTTTTCCATGGTGCAGTATCACAGTTCTGGAAATTAGGATTAGAATGTGGACATCTTTGCATTATTTGCACTATAGTACATTTCACACATAAGGCAATTGGTTTCAAATCCAAAAAAGGAACCAGGAGACAATGGAACATCATTTTCTCCCTGACTTTCTATTCCCTGCTGTCTTCATGAAGGAATTTAGCTGTGAGACCTTCAACAGCTGACTTGTAGAAACCACAGGTAAGCCTAACATACATGATACTGGACCTTTCTTGATTTTTCTCCATTGTTTTTCTGTTTTCAATTTCATTGGTTTCTGTTCTTTATAACTTCCTTCTGCTTTCTCTGAGTTTATTTTGCTGTTCTTTATTTAGGTTGTTGAAGTAAGAGCTTATATGATTAATTTGAGACTTCTTCTTTCCTACCACATGCTTCATTGCTGTAAGATTTCCTCTCAGCACTGCTTTAACTACTTTCCACAAATTTGGTTATTTTTATTTATTTCGATTTTTCAAAAAGATTTCTCATGATGAATTTTTGAACAGTATGGAATAACATGAGCAAGTGAAATTTAACTTAATCACGCAAGGTTGGTTTTCACACACACACAAACAATTATATAATTCACCATCCTAACAGAATAAAGGAGACAAAACAGAAGGTCTTCTCAACAGATGCAGAAAAAAGCATTTTGCAAAATTCAGTACCTATTCATATTATAAACGCCAAGGACCTAGAAATATGAAGCAACTTCCTCAACATGATGAAGAGCATTTGTAAAGTAAAAACACATCACAATTAGTGGTAAAAAAAGTAATTTTTACCTTTCTGAAACCGGGAACAATGCAGAAGTTTCTGCTTATACCACTGAGGACACTACTGCATTCCAAGTAATATGAAGCAGTAATAATCAGAAAGTATGGAATTAGTTTAAGGATAGAAAAAAAGAATCAGTATTACAGAATATTGAGGCTAGAATTAGATCCATATACATATAGCCTATTTTTGGATAAATGTTAACTTAAAGACTATATAATCTCCAGAAGAAAATTTAGGATAATATTGTTATGACTTCAGTGTATAAAAAGATTTCCAAGGAATGGCACCAAAAGCAATAAACAGAAAATTATGAAGAATTATGATACATCAAAGTAACAATTGTAACTTATCAAAATACATTATAAAGAAAAATCATAGGCAAGTCAGAGACTGGGAGAGATATTTGAGTAACATATATTTGATAATGGACTAGTATGCATAACATGTAAGAAATTTCTACAACAGAACAATAAACAAACAACATGATAAAAAAAGACAAACCATTTGAAATGACACTGTGTAATAATCACTTGGCCAATAATTACATGAAAAACTGTTTAACATCATTTAAAAAATCAGGGATGTGCAAATTATAAACATAGTAAGATAACATTACCCAGACTTGAGAATAGTGAAAACTAAAAAAAAAAAAAAAAAAAAAAAAAAGAAAAAGCCAATAGTAAATGAAGGGGCAGCTCAAATGCTCATGCAATGCTTGTGACAGTGTTGAAATGCCTGTTGGGAAGATGTTTTGGTGGTTCCTGCTAAAACTAAACCTACAATTACTTATGGCTTAGCAATTCCACTGCTAGTTATTTACTCACAAGAAAGACAAGTTTATTTTGACAAAAAGGACTTGTACACAAATGTTCACAGCAGCTTTATCTGTAATAGCAGCTAACTAGAAACAACCCAAATGCTTATAAAGAGAATAGTGGATAAGTAAATTGTGTATATCCGTATGATGAAATAAAAAGCAGAGGACAAGCGAAGAACTACTTACACATGAGACAGTAGGCTGAGAAAAAGAAGTCACAGAGGAATGAGCACAGGCTTCAGGAACTTATGAAGTTCTTGGGCAGGTAACACTAATCTCTGGTGACAAAAAATAAAAACACAGAAAAGCTGGTTTTGTGGTGGCGAGGGCTGACTATGAGGCATATAAGGGGATTTCTGAAAGTGATGAAAATGTTCAATATTTTTATGGGTTACATGGGCTTGCATCTGTCAAACTCCATCAAATTGTACACCTAGAATTTGTGCATGTCCCTGTATATAAATTGTAACTAAAAACAGAAAACCTGCAAATTTTGAACTCTGGTTATAGACTTGCTTTTATCACTTTTGTGGATTCACATATCTGAAACTCCTTTCTATGTACTCCAGGGCTCAGCCAATGAGTAAGTTTCTTGAGCACAGTTGGAGCCAGAGTTCCTCACCGGTGGAGAAGAGAGCTCCTTGTATCAAAAAGGAAAAGGCTGGAACGTTTCTAGGCTTTTGGATTGGAATTAGAGGTATTATCAGTAAACTTAGGGTTTGGTTTTTGCTAATGGAGAAACATAGACATGTATTTATGCCTATCTGGATCGGAATCTGTGTCTATGTCTTGCTCTATCTGCTGAGGGAGCTTAAAAGTGATGACACATGGGAGCAGTGAACACCCTACCAACCAGCTCTTGGTTTCTAACCACCTTTCTTCTCGGGAAGGAAACAGGACACTTGAAAAACAGGCTGAGCTTGGCTGAGGCAGCAAAACCCCAGGCATCTGGTTCTTCAGAAAGTAAAGAAATTGCCTAAAAAATTCCAAGGACTCCTCCAATCACATGTTACTTTGTAACAAATCATTTTAAAATTTGGCTTACAATGACTAATTATCTTCCACTGTGGCGTGGAGTGTGGACAAGTTGGAAAATTCTCATTTGGGTTCTTTGATAAGATGGCGCTTAGTTGCCAGCAGGTTTTTGAGATGCTTGTTGCAAAGTTGCACAAACACAGTGGCTCAAAAATGTAGGCTTTCCTTTTCTCACATGAGGAGTGGCCCAGGGGTGAGCTTAGGTTGAGTCACCCTGGGACTAGAATTCAACCTTGTGCTGGTGGACTCATGGGCAGGAGACAGCAGCCAGGCTGTGGGCCTCACATTCACGCTCAAGGGAATGGGAAGGGGGAGGGGTATGCCAGCCACCTTGTACCTGTCCCTTTGCTGGGAAGTGATGGGTCTCCTGGTAGGCCCCAACTGCAGTCCTCTCCCATACCTTGGCTAAAGCTGGTACCACAGAGAATTTTCCTTACAAGAAATATTAGGGAACAAACTAACAACCTTGAATTTTTCTCTTTAATGTGGGGAGAGAGGGGAGAATTGGAAATGAATTTGAGGTTGACCAGCCAACGGTGCCAGCTTCACTTGATAGTGAAAAAAAATTAAAAAAAATTAAAAATGCTAATAGTAGTAGCATCAATAGTTTTAATACAAAATTGTAATAATTCAAATAAAGTGCCTTTTGGATCGGGAAGCAAGGAAGCACAGATAGGTGTAGTTAAGTGCCTCCTTCCTTGTCCTCCACCCCCCTCAGCACTTCTCCGGTTTGGTGCAGAAACTAAATTCTCCCGCTGGCCAGGCCTTCCCACTGCACATGCACCTTTCTGGGAAACTTGAGAAAGTTGACATGGAAGTCTAACAGAATCCAGCTGCTGGATTACGAGGGCAAGGTAGGGCGTGTTTCCACCTGAGTATGTTCCCGTTAGCCAGGAGGGTCAGGTTCAATCTCTTTTTTTGTTAACACTGTGCTTTGCTGTTCTGCTTCTGGCCCCCTTTCCTTCCGGCACCAGAAGGAGAAAATAAAGCGTGACAAGAACAAGTGCCATCATGAGCATGGGTGTAAGTTGGGTCAATTTCTCCCTGTTTCTATGTCTATCTCTCTGTCTCTCTCATGCTCCTGACTATTCTTTGCCGGCTTGCTGGTCTCTTCCTCCTGGAAGCTGAGAAAGCAAGGGCTGCACGATGCCTTCCAAGACCAGCCCTCACTGCACAGCTGCTGTCTCAGGGCTCCTTCCACACACATTTTCCATCTCTTCTCTGCTTTTTGATCCCAAGTTCATCTTTGTTTTGAATGCCTCACAAATTATAAAATCTTGACATTAGAAACTTGCTATAATATATCACGAATGAACAATAAAACATAGCAAAACAAAAGACTCGGTATGCAATAGAGTTTTAAGAATGTACACATATATAGCCTGGTTTCTCTCAAGATGCGTTCTGTGGTCTTTTTTGGTGACTGTTGCTAATTTTAATGTCATTTCTCCTAAGACAGACAGTATTCATCCCTTTACTCTCCACACTCCTCTAAACACCCTGAGCTCTCTGGAAAGAAGCTCTTGTGGAAATGAAGAGAAGCCTACTGTGTGCAGAAGGGATGGGGTGCCCCTGGCCTCACCCCGGTTCCAGGCATTGTACGGTTGGTTTTTGTACCTTACCTGTCTGAAGCCAAGAAGCTGAACCCATGATGTTGTCACTACGGGCCCCTGAGAAGATGTGAGATTTTACTAGCTCACCTTTGAGTGTTTTTCTTAGTTTGATATGGAAACAATCTGGATAATAATTTTTACTAAGAACACAGTGTAGCTATTGGGGCATTTCAAAGTATCAACATTGTCGCTGCCCTCACCTTTAGTAAGGTCCAACTTTCTCTTTGCTCTGTCTTCCAGTTAGCAGGCCTCAGAATCCTGCTTTCTTTACATTTGAGTGTGTGTCTTACCTGTTTTGATGAGATTGTAACAGGCAAACTACAATATCAGCAACAGACAGTGTGTGAAGGCCATGAAAGAGAAATTTAAAAATAACAGTGACTTAAGAAGGGTTCATTTTCTATTTTCAACCCCAACTCTAAATCTTTTCCTCTCAGATGTATAATTAAAAAATTTTTTTCCTTGGTCTATCCTGACCTGGTCCTGGGAAGGGGGCAGCCCCCTTCCACCTGACCTGTCCTCCCCCTGAGGCCCTCCCTGACCTCAGTCCTGGACAGGAACCCCTCCATCATACCCTTCACCAAAAAAAAAAAAAAGACTGTCAAGCCAGATAAACAAGCAAGATCTAACTCTATGATACAAAGATACTGATAAGTTGAAAATATAGAGATAAAAAGACATGAAATATGAAACTAATTTTAAGGTAGGAGCTATGTTGGTAATAATACAACACAAATTAAACAGACAAGAAAGGATGGAAAGGGAGCAGGACAATGATAATGGGGTCAGTTCAGTAAGAGGAAAAACATTTTAAGTGTACATGCTTAATGATGGAGTTTCAAAATATATGAACTCAAAACTGACAGTTGAAGGAAAAAGAGATGAATTCACGGCTACATTTGGAGATTTCAATATTCTCTCAACAATTAGTAGAAGATGTGGACAGAAAATCAATAAGGATATGGAATACTCAAACAACCTTATTAACTGCCTGGATCTACTTGATGGATTGGAGCTAGAACATGTGTGCTTGTTAAGAACATATAAAATATTCACCAAGAGAGAACACATGTACTGGGCCCTAGCACAAGTTTCAGCACATGTGCAAAATTTAATCATACAGAATGTGCACTCTTACAACAATGGCTATTAGTTAGAAATTCTTAGAACTCAGTAAGATGGGAAAAATAAATCCCATTAAAATGGGTAAAATATTTGTGAAAGCATTTTATGAAAGATCTATGAATAGCCAATATACACACAGAAAAAGATCATCAGTCACTGGAAATGTAAATCAAACAATAATGAGCTATGACTAACAGTTGATCAGATGCCAAAAATGAAAGTGAGGGGAACACCAAGTGTTCTTGAGAATGGGGAAGAAGTGTCATCCCCAAATTGTGCTGGTGAGAATGTGAAGAGGTTCATCTGCTTTCAAAGCCAGATTAGCATCTTCTTTCACATTTCAACATACACTTTACAGATGATCTAGTAATTCTATTCATAGATACTTATCTAAAAGCAATGAAAACATGCATCATCACAAAGATTTATGCTTGAATCTTCCCAGAAGTTTTACTTGTAATAATCAAAACTTGGAAACAGTTCAAATGTTTTTCAAGAGACAAACAAACAAATTATGGTACAGACATACAATGATATACTACTATTCAGCAGTAGAAAGAAAATGAACTGCTAATATAAACAATAGAATGGATTAATCTCAAAATCATTATGTTGAGTGAGGGAAGCTGGTCACAGAATAGTACATATAAAATTCTAGAAAATGTAATATAGAGAACGTCACTCAATCAATGGTGCAGGAAAGTGGAGAAGATTAGCAAGAGCTCCAGGGAACCGTTTGAATACATTATTTCTCTTTATCGTGGTAGTGGATGTACAACTGTATACATATGTCAAAATTAACTGATCTATATATACTTAAAATTAGTAACTTTGTGGTATGCAAATTACACCTCAATAAATCCTAACTCCACTAAGATTTTGTTGAACGTTGTAAAATGTCTTCATTAGTGACAACAGCAGAAGATTCAGGCAGGTAGGTGGCCCTTAGCCTGAGAAAGTGTGGAGTTGGTGTTGCTCTACCAGTAATTGGAGGGAGTAGGGGATTGTCAGGGGCCACAGGCCTGCTCTGTGACTTGGCTCAGGCAACTCTGTTTTTGTGCATTCTCTCAATAACTTGGAACTTGAAGAGGCAGAAACAAACAAACACAAGCAAACAAAGTCTTCCATACATTTCTTTATACTTTCCTGCTAAGACAATGTTAAGTAATCAAAAGTGTTTCTCACTTCTTTTTCCTGGATTCCAAATCCCTGAGCAGGGAGGCCCCCAAGTAAGGAGGAGGTGCATCTAGCCACTATTGGAAACACTAGAAATGAACAAGGAGGCAGCTTTTCTCTAAACACAGAGACAGGGTCATTTTGGGCCTCATTTCTTTTCTAAGCTTTTCTTTCTTCCTCTTTCTTTTCTTTCTTTCTTCCTTCCTTTCTTTCTTTCCTTTTTTCTTTCTTTCTAAAAAGATTTTATTTACTTTTTAGGGAGGGAGAAAGGGAAGAAAGAAACATCAATGTGTGGTTGCTTCTGGGGACCTGGCCTGCAACCCAGGCATATGCCCTGACTGGGAATCGAACCCAAGACCCTTTGGTTTGCAGGCTGGCACTCAATCCACTAATCCACACCAGCCAGAGCTCTAAATAACTTTTCTAAGAAACCTTTAGGAGGAAGTGTCCCAGACCCTGGATGCCAAACTCTGAGAGTCTAACTTTTTGGAATGAAGGGTTGATGCGTAGCAAGCAGACTTGAGTTCAGGCTTTGCATGGCCAGGTGAATATCATGGGTTTCCACTGGCCCTGACACTGGACATGGAGACATGCTATCCAAAGGAGCTCAGCTAGGCCTGGTGCAGAGACCAGGTTCTCATGAGTCACCATGCTGGTTCAGGATGCTGGGCGCTTAGCAGATGTTCTCAGTGGGCGGAGGTCCTTGATGCTCTGACTGAACTGTGCTGAGGCCAGGGATCCTGCCTAGTTTCCCTGACCAGGGGGGTCCCACCGCTTCCTCCAAACACAGGTGGTGGATGGACCTTTGCATGAGAACCAGTCAGAACTCCTGGAACTTGACTTCAAGGGCCCCATTCCCCGTGTTTCTAATTCAGCAGGCTGGCCACCGTTTTCTTGAGGAACGCTGAGTGGTGGCAGGTGTAGGGGCCACCACTCCATGCTGTCAGTGGTTCTGGAGGCAAGAACTCATCCTCTTTGACATCAAAACTTGGGGCAATCCCAAATAATAATAGTAAAGTATACATGGAGTCTATTTCTTACAACAGCATGGTCAACTTAAAATTATGTCAATACAAATTTGAGTTAAAAACATAAATAAATATTAATTAAACATGCATTTAAAAATGAATGTTTCCTCTGGGCTCTTACTTCTCCCCTTTGCCTCATTTCTCAGCTCCAAAGGACAAAGCCGGTGACTTCCTGGAGTCTTGACAAGCTCCCCACAAGGCGAGGTTACCTTTAACCAAAGGGGAAGGCGTTTAATGACAGAAACTGAGCAGGTCGCTGGGGAATTCATCTTGGAAAAAGGTTTTTCCTCAAGATCTCATCTCCTAACATTTTCTGTGTTCCAATAATTTTACTCAAGGTTCTCTCTTGAAAAAGGGATTCTGCGAGCCTCCCCTTCAATGATTGACCATCTGTATTCTTGATTCTTCTTACTATTGTTGTCAGTCCTACCGCAGCTCACACCTGCCAGTTGCTGTAGTCTTTGCTAAGGCATTTGAGCAGGAAATGTGGGACCCCTGCCCCCCAGAAAATAGCCACATGGCTCCTGGATTGCTTTAGGCCCTCTGGAGCTAGGTCCTCCAGGCTCTGTCCTCCAGGAGCACGGATGGGGAGTGGGTGAGTGTACTTTAAGGGAAGGTGACAATTTATCATCTCAGACCCCCCACTGTCTGCTCCCTGAACAGCTGAGGTATCGCTTTGCTCTCTGGTAGTCAGGAAATGGCGCTAGCCAAGGAGAAAGCTTACGTCTGATGCTGGGATGCCGGCAGGGCACATCTGTCACCCTCATAGTGACTCCACTTAGCATCCAGCGGTAGCCTCCCTGACCCCCCACATACATGTCTTCAGGAGTCCCACAGGCTCCCTCCTGGCTGTTACCTGCCTGTGATTGATGACCTCGGCCTGGGTGCCCGGAGGTCATCTTGTTAGGACCCATAACCTGAAGTTGCTGCACTGCGCCGAGATGGGAGCTGTCCCAGGGTCGCCAGACACAGCTGCCCCCCATTTATCTCTCAGGACCTAGGCTTGTCATCCAGTTGCCATGGCATCATGCACGCCCATGTAGCCAGTAGCGTGTAAGCGAAGTGGAGACAAGGGCATCTCACACCATCTTGCTGTGGCAGAGTCGCTTACCCAGCCCCTTGCCTCACCCCTGCTGCTTCTGAACCACTCCTCCCACCTCCTGCTCATCTCTGACGCTTCAAGTACCAAACCTGTCACCTTGTTCATAGCATCGGCTCGATAAGTATTGACACTTAGAATTGGATATTTTTGTTTAGTGCTAGGCTCCATTTTTATTTTTGGCCTGGACCACTATTGGTTAGTAATAGAATGTTCCAACTTTTCCAGGTAGAGTGGGACATGACTCCACTACTGAGCATCCTTATATCATGAATAAGCCACTGTCACCTTTGCAGCACCTGGTCACCTCTGTGTGGGTCTGACCATGCCTGCTGCTCTGCATGTCCCGCCATCTCATG
Source organism: Noctilio leporinus (assembly GCA_004026585.1). NCBI lineage: Eukaryota > Metazoa > Chordata > Mammalia > Chiroptera > Noctilionidae > Noctilio > Noctilio leporinus. Next base: position 182,881 of record PVIW01000475.1, on the reverse strand, counting down.
GAGGCATTGGTCACCTTCTGTTCCTAACGTCAATCACCAGCCCCGAAAGGCTGCCTTCCCCCAGGTTTGCATGTTCAGAGGCTACAAGAGCCCAAGGCAGCCAATATGGTGCCTTTTCTGCTCTGCTCACCCCTCTGTGTGAGGACAGTCACCACGGCAGACACTGCCCAGCATACGTTTTACAAACTGTTATCATGTCTCATGGAGTTTCCACCCACTGCCTTTCAGAAAAGGGGGGAAGATGCATTTAGTGTGGGTCACTGCTCAGTAGCTCAACAATGACGAGGAAGGATCTTGGTCAAGCCTGTCTCTGGGCCCCGGCCACCTCGGTCCAGGCCCACCAATTCTCAGCTGTGGGATCTGGATGTGTTTCTAACCTGGCTGTAAAATCAAAACAATGATGTTAATCTGCCTCACAAGGTTGTTGTGAAGATTACATGAGTGAATGCAAACAAAGCCCTTGAACAGTGCTAATGCATAGCAAGTACTCAGTGAATTTTGTGATAATTATTTTTCTATGGGGTCAGAGGTGTCTACACAAAGATGACTGTCAGCTTGTCAGTAAGCTTTCTGGTTGGACCTTTTTTTTTCTGGAAAAGTCTCCCTTTTTATCAAAGGGGTTTGCTGAGGGGCTTCAAGAGCTCTGACTCACCGACTTCTGGGAATGTCCCCAGGGGCGTTCACCTGCTTTTACAGTCTACGAACTCAACTGTTGTATTAAAGAAGATGGGTCTACATCATCTCTTAAGATGTCATGGATGTGTGACCAGGGACCTTCATTGTGCTACTTTTGTTTATTGCTGATGGACTATCTAAAATTACCCTGAGATGGTATCCCTGGACCTCCTGTGTACCAGTTCCACTTCATTTATCCAAGCAAGGCTTTTATTACTATAATGTACCACGCTCTCAAAATGAAAGTGAAACAGAATCCTCACCCAATAGAAGGTGCTATGGTTGTTGCCTTAATTGCCCCCAGGGAATCTCACCTCCAGGGTCCAAGCCGGTGTCTTCTGTCATCAGTGCTCTAGGCTTGCAGTCCATGGTGTTGGGCAGAGAGGCGAGAAGGTACTGGTGAGCCCTGGTGAGGCCTTGGCACAGCTTGTCCCTCTGGAGTACCGCTCTCAGGTTGCTGCGCACACTCCTGGTTTGCCTCCAGGGGACCAACGGCCACATGGGGAAAAGCCAGCAAAGCTCAGTACCAGCTGATACTCCAGGGCAAAAGAGCCCCACAAGGCAGCCCAAGCGGGACTAGTGGGGGAATGGTCCCGCTAAACCACTAATCCTAAGAGATGAATGTGCTTTCCTTTGAGTCACTAAGTTCTATGGTGGTTTATTAAGCAACAATCCATAACTGCTCAGTTGACATCAAAACTAAGTGCATATTAGCATGTTCTACTGAATAAAAGTTTGAATGATTTTTATAATGGTTATTTAACAGGGCAAATATATTAAAATATGAGTAACATTTCAAAAATTAACTTCAATTATATTCCAGTTATGTCCACCTTAGTTGCTTGTTATGTGATTTTGGCTTCGAGGTATATGAGAACTCTGGACTATTTTCACAATTTTATGTTAGTCTAAAATTGTTCTATTGACAAAAATAAAACATTATTTTTTTTAAAAAGAGAACTCCCCCTTCTTGCCCATCAGTAACATAGACTGGATTTACGCTTGAACCTGAAAAAAGAAAAACACAGGAAAAATATAAAATATAAATTTTGAAGACACAGTGAAAAACACTGACCCTAAGATATGGGAAGCAAATGAGATGATCCTAAGGTTGTCTTAGCTTACTGGCTAGAGAGTTTCTGTTCTGTGACATAGGGAGGGGGCCCAGGCAGAGCTCATTCATGATAGTAAGCCAAATAATAGTAAATGCATATATATAAGAATTATAGTAAAGAAGATTACAGATAAAAGCTATGCAAAGATTTGGAGGAAATAGAGCCTGTTCCTACCAGGCAGAGACAGAAAGAAAACACTTCACAGGATATGGAATGAGCATTCAATTCAGTGTACTCCCACCAGCAGGGAACATTTGACTTACACTGAGTTCCACTCCATTTCTGCTTAATAAATTTTAACAGGAGACTCAAAAGGATAAAGCTTTCGAAGGAATTTAATATGGTTTCAGACCAAAAGTAATTTTAGCAATACAGAAATATCCAGTACTCAAAAAGCTAAAATTCACAATATCCCTTATTTAATAGAAAAATTACCAGTTATGCAAAGAAGCAGAAAAATCCAACCCATGATGAATAGATGCAGATGTTAGAACTAGCAGATGAGAATATTAACTAGTTAAAATTGTATTCCAGTTGTTCAGAAAGTTAGGTAACACATTGATGGTATATAATAGATCCAAATGATCTTTTTAGATATGGAAAATAAATGCCTAATATAAAAATTGCACTAGGATGAAATCAATATCAGATTAAGCATTTCAGGAGAAAAGATTGGTGAATTGGAAGACAGTGATTGACCCTGTCTAAAATGAAACACAGATTGTAAAACAAGTAAAAAAGTGAGAATAACAGAGAACTAGTAAACTCTGAAACAAACATAGTCAGTCTAATGTACATGGAATATTAGTCTAACATATAAAATTAAAGGAAATTAAGGGAGAAACAAATTTGGGAAGAAAAATTATTTTCACAAATTGTTCATATTTTCCAAATGCAAAATAATTATAAGCATACAATTTCAGGAAGCCCAGCAGACTACAGTCACAAGAAACATGAGAAAAACTATACATAGCCACATCAAAATATAAATGTACCCAACAAAAAATGCAAGCAAAAAGAAAGAATGGCATCATGAAAGTTCTGAAAGAAAATAAATCAATCTAGAATTCTATAGCAAGCAAAAGTATCTTTTAAAATAAAGGTCAGCATAAAGGTGGACAGATGATAGATAGATAGATGATTTGAAAAATGGTGTCTTAATTTACCTAGTTTGTATTTATAGAACACACCACAAAACAATACTAGAATACACATTTTCTCTTAAGCAGACAAAACATTTTAGAATCTTAAAGTTTCAATATTTTAAGAATGATTGAAGCCAAGTATTCTCTCTGTCCACAATGGAATAAAATGAGAAATAGATGATAGAACCAGCTCTTGGGAATCTCCAGATGTTTAGGACATAAGTGACACACTTCTATATATCCCATGAGTGAAAAAAAGAAATGAAAAGAGATATTAGAAAGTATTTTGAGTAGGAAGAAAGTAAAACTACATGCCAAAATTTGTGGGATGGATGAAAAGTAGAACACAGAGGATTATTTACAACATTAGATGCCTGTGTAGACTAAAGGGAAATCTCAAATCAGAGATCAGCCTTTATAATAAGAAACTAGAAGATCAAATTAAATCAAAAGTAAATTAAAAAAAGAAAACAGAAGAAGTCAATAACTAAAAACAGAAAAAAATAGGGAAATTTAAATGAAACTAAGAGTGGTTCTTTGAGAAGAATAATAAAATTAATAAAGTTTTGTCTGGTTTATTAGAAAAGAAATAAACCAGACGAAAGGTTACAGGTAAAGGTTACATTACTATGGATTCTACAGATATTAACAGAACAAAAGGGAATATTATAAAAGTTTCTTCCAATAAATTTTACAACTTAGAGTAAATGAGAAAAATTCTGAAAAGTCACAAATTACCAAATCTCATTCAAGAATAGATAATGTACATAGCTGTAAAAAGGTTAAGCTTCTGATGTATGTGGTTTCACATTTTAATTCTACCAAACATTTCAGGAAGGAACAATATCAATCATAAAAAAACAAAACAAAACAAAACTATTATAGAAAAATGGAGAGAATACTTTTGAACTTGTCCTATGAAGCCAGAATTATCCTCACACCCAAACTTAACAGACACTATGAATAAATGAAACTAGAGACCTATAATCCTCATGAGTGTAGATGCAAAATTTCTAAACACAATTTTAGGTAAAGTACTACTAAGGATGACCCAACACTAAAACACTATGAATTAATAGATATAATTCATCATATCAACACACTATAAAAGGTAAGACTGTATGGTTATCTCAATCCATGTCCATTGCTTTTTTAAATAAAATTCAAAAACAATTCCTAATATAAACTCTCAGAATACTATGAGTAGAAGGGAATGTTCTCAAACTAGTAAAGAGCATATAATAATAATAATAATAAATCAAACAAGCAAAATTTATACTTATATTTGCTGGTGAAGTATTTACTAAGTGCTTTCCACCTAAGATCAGTAATAACAAAAGAGGTCCTCCTTTGCCACTTTTATTCAACGTTGGACAGTTTAGCCAGTGTAGTAAGTAAAAAATAAAATAAAACAAAAGGAAACAGAAAAGAAACCAACCAAAAAACAGATAAAAAGCATTTCCGTTGGAAATGATGAAGTAAAACTGTTTTTATGATCAGATGACATAGTCAGCTGTGTAAGAAATCCTATGGGATGTACAAAAAAGCCACATAAACTTGGATGACAGTTTAGCAGATAACAAGATATAATATCAATGTATAAATATCAATCATTTTTTTATATCCTTGTAATGAACTATTGGAAACTAAAATAAAATAATTACTATTTATTACGGCATTGGAACAAAATGGGCAAGACCTGGATACTAACAACTATAAAACATTGAAAAATGACATTAAGGAACTACTAAACAAATGGAGTGATGTGTTGTGCTCATGGGTACAAATACCAATGTTGCTAATATGCCATTTCTTCCCAAGTTGAAATATTCAGTTATTTCATTAAGTAGTAACAGGCTTTTAGTTTTGTACAGATTGACAAACATATTCTAAAATTAATTTGCCATTGCAAATGGTTTTGACTTTTTGAAACAACTTTGAAAGTAAAGAATAAAGTTGCAGAATGAGCACTGAGTTACATTAAGACCTAAAGCTACAATAATCAAGAGCTTGTGACTGGCATTAAGTTAGATAAGATAAATGGAATAGAGTACAGAAAATGATGACAGCATATGTGAAGAACTGTTTTCTGCAGACATGCAAAGAATTTATCGGAGGAAGACTAACCTTCTTAAGAAATGGTACTGGAACAATTGGGTGTCAACTTGCAACATACAAACTTTGATCCATCGATGATACAGGAATGGATCATAGACTTAAATGTAAAACCCAAAGTTATAAGAATTTTTAGAAGTGATCATAGAAGAAAATCAATGTGACTTTGAGTTATGAAAAGATTTCTTGAATATGATATCAAAAGCATGGTCTATAAAAGTAAAATTTGATAAATCTGACTTCATAAAAATTAAATACCTGTTTGTTGACAGATACTGATAGGACACTGACTGGGAAGTTATTTGCTAATACTATATTGACAAGGGACTTGTATCCAGATTATGTAGATAACTTTCACAACTGTAAAATGAAAACAACCTGATTAAAAATGGACTAAAGATTTGAACTGATGCTCCCTCCCTGCAGATATATAAATGCAGGCTGCACCTGATAAGATGATCACCATCATTACCCATTAAGGAATTGCAAATTAAAACGTCAGTGAGGTAGTGGTGACTAAGATTCAAAAGCCCCACCAGGCTAAGTGTTGGTCTAGAAGGGGTGAAACTGGAATTCATACAGTGCTGGTGAAAGCATAAAATGTGACAACCACTGTGGAAAACACTTGTGTAATTTTTTTGTCTTTTTCAAATTTAACATCCTTGATGCCTTTTAAAGCCTATTAATGATAAAGGGCTATTGCGTAATTATGAAAACATTTTCATACAATAACTGACATAGCCACCATGAATAATACACATATCATAAACTACATATTACACTTTGTAGATGCTCTAAGGCAGTTCTGTCCTGCCTCTCACATTGTACAATTGTTCGGTATATAATTTCTCATTGTCCTCCATTGACTTGCTCAACTGGCAGCTTGCTTCTCAGTCTTTAGAATAAGCCATGCCATGCTGGTGGCTGCATGAAGGGACCCTAGACACTCTTGTTCGAAGATGTGAACAGCCACATTCTGTACTTGAATGAAAGTGTAATAATTGTATCAGAAAAGACTGAGGAAGAGAAATACACTCAGCAGGTGTTGAAGTGCTGTAAATGTGTCGTGCACATGGCAGAAACTAGGGTTACCAAGTCCACGTCAGCTATGCAATGAATTTCTTCATATAATACCTGTCAGTTGTTAGTTGTGATCTTATATTTTGTGTTTTTGTTGAATTTTTAGTTTGACTGTCTTTTGTTTTCTATGAACCAGGTGAAAATTCATGAAGAATTGAAGAATTTGGAATGCCAGGTAGAGTCTGACGGGGATGTGTTTAGTGAGCTATCCAAACATACACTGAGTAAGTTTACCCCTGGCCCAGTTAAACCAAACCTCACTGTATGACTCCAGATGTCACTTCGGTGGGTGCATTAGTGAGACCTAGACCTTAGTTGATTCTAAACATCTGAGTCCTAGGGTGTCAGAGTGAGACTCCCCTGGCAGGGAAAATATTGTAAACCTTGATAACCAGTTCAAATTCTCTTTTGTTAGGGTACGAGATGAAAATACATTCCAGTAGGTTCTTTCCAAAATCTAAAATTGTCCATGGGTCTTGCAGTCTTCCAACTGAATGGGCATATGAGTAAATGTTTGTGACCTTCCTGTGACCTCATCTCTTGCTCGCAGCTTTTACGGGTGACAGGTGACTGTTGCCAAGACCATGAAGCTGTCTCTCTTGGAATGTGCTCAAAGCATGTCCTATTGGGTGTCCTTTTCCTTACGTCCTACCTCTGCCTAGGTGGGAACAGATAATACGTGTATTCATGTAGGGGTGGGCGTTTCTCTCTTTAATAAAGCTGACAATCCCTCCTCAGCCTGGCATGGAAAAATGTGCCCCAATGCTGCCTCTGCTCCTACCCTTGGCAGGAGTCTGTCTGGCTGCATTCCGGGGTTGCTGGGGACAGTGGCTCTGAGGGGTTGACATCTCTATGCTTTTGTCTGACAAATCTGTGCACTGGCTTGTAAAAAAATCAATACTGTTTTTCCCTGGTACTTTCTCCACAGGTGAGTTGATGGATTATCACATCTCTTCCCATGTCCCCTCCCCCCAATTCTGTTATCAGTTTGTTTCTCTTGCTTCAGGGTTGAGCATCTGATAACATCTCAGTGGGATGACACCAAAAGAAGTTCCTCGACCTTATCCCCCAGCGATCATGTCCCTGGTGACTGAGAGCTGGCCTCAGCTATAAAGCAGGGTCGTATCTCACAGGATCTCCTGGCCGATTTATGAGGAGTGTTACCGCAGGGCCCCTGGAGCCAAGAAGGGGATGTGTCCGTGGCTGGGCTTTTCTGCCAAAGGTGCTCATGCACACTGCTCTATTACCTGTGTTTAAGAAGATGTACCGCCGTTATATCAAGTCGTCTTTCGAAAAGTGATTTACTCTTCCTGAGACGGGGTTGGGGGAGATGGGGTCTGCAAGGCAATGAAGCTGCAGCCGATCAGTCAGAGGAGGAAGCTGCTTATCTGGCAGGAAGATCATATTAGTTAGAAAAATGGGGTTTTTCCTTGCTCTAGGTAATTTGTGACTGTCTGACGGTGTTCAGACCCCCATCCTTCTGGAGCAGGTAATTGATTCTGAGCTGTGCCCTGGACCTCTTTGGGGCCCTGTCGCCCCTTTTCCTGCGGAGGGAGTGAGGCCCAAGGACATCGGGGCAGGAGCACAGGTTTGATGACCTGAAGCAGAATTCTTTCCTTCTCTCCCTTTCTTGAGATGATAAAATCCATTCTCATCTTCCAGGTGACGTGGCACAGATAGTACTGCCATTTAAGCCTGGGTTACTACATTTATTCCTAAGTAGCCTGGACGGTCAAGTGCTGTTATGGGTCTCTCTCTCTCTCTCTCTCTCTCTCTCTCTCTCTCTCTCTCTCTCTCTCTTTCCCCCCTTGTCTCTGGTCTCTGTCTCTCAGTCTTTCTCCCTCTTACTCTCTCTTGCTGTCTTGTCCATTTTTCTCCTCTCTCTTTAACTATAAGCTATAAACTAGCTTGTCTTCATTTGATATTCAACTGCTGGCTGATGCTGAATTTTATGGGCTATTTATGATGAAGATATTTGCAGATGACTACAGAGCATTTAGGATTCTTTGTCGTAAATGTAAGCAGTCTAGCAGTAAGAAGTGCACGTGAGGATTTTATGGGTATTTAAAATATGACACATTTTCACCCAAAGTGCTGCTCTTTCTGGTCACTCATCAGCCTTTAGTGACAGGAGATAGACTGGCTGTCCCTTGAGTTCTTGTAACTTATCTCAGGTGCTCAGTTCTTGCCCTCCTGAGGTGGGGCCAGCACTATTGTGGGGTGGGGGTGGGGGCCCACATGCACCTCACACCCTCTAGGTCTTTCTGACTAGATGCCTGCAGGCCTGTGTCTTTTCCAGTAATTTTCTGAAATGCTTCCCTTTTTGAGAGTCTTTGAGATCAGGGGTCGCAACCCCTGGGCCACAGACTAACACTGGCCTGGGCCTGTTAGGAATTGGGCAGCAAGCAAAGCTCACCCCACCCTGTTGTCATCTCCCACCAACCGGCTCATGGTGCCCAGAAGGTTGGGGACCACTGTTCAAGATGACTTCATTAAATGGGTGATTCCCTAATTTTAAAAAATCACTGTTGCCACTGAGTGCACATTGAGGAAGGTCCCATCATGGTGACGTTTCCCCTTGCTTCCTAGGATGGCATCGACCTCCAAGGGCACTCGCATTTAAACTTTTGGCCTCTCAAATTATTTTAGTTGGGTCGTATGCCATGACTCCTACATTTTTTGCCTTTTAAAATTGTGGTTCTTTTATAGTTGTCCCAATTTTGCCCCCTTGCTTTCCCCTGCCCCTCCCCGCCCCACTCCGCGCCACCTGGCTAGCGTGTGCCCCCCTTCTAGCTCAGGGTGGACTTGGTGCTGGTTTTAGTTAAAGGTTACTCATCAGAGGTGAGCCCAGGCAACGACCCTTCTCTTCTTTGACTGCAGGTGGGCTTCAGGTGAAGGGTCTCCCTCCTCCTGCCACACACCAGGTGTGCCCAGTGTCTCTTTGCATGTGGACCTCTTGCGTGGCTCAACGGGGAGCTCCTGGGCCCAGACCAGCAACTAGGGCACATGGGCTCTAAAACTGTTGATGGGTCTAAATTCATGCTCCTGTGGCACCAAAAATCAAACTGAGACCCAGGGAAAGGTAATGGGCCCGTCACAAGGTAGGGGATCACAGGGCTGGGGGAGGCCTTTCCAACCCAAAGCTTTGCCAGTGAGTCTCAGCTCTCAGTAAATGTTGTTCATCCATGTCCCTGGGTTTAAAGCCTCCCAACAGAAGGGGAAAAGCCCCATCCTTCTTTAACAGGGCACATGTGAAAGTAACACATTTCCTGATGCTCCTGGATTACACACGCTTTTAGGGCTGAGCTTGTGCATCTCCTCCAGCCAGTGCCAAGCAGTGAGGGGACTCCAGACGCATGTCTACAGAAGTAACTTACGGGTGAAACTTCTAGTGTTTCATTTCTGTTGCATTTTTACTAAAAAGGGGGCAGTCACTTTTGTGTTTTCTGTTCCTTCCTTTAAAAAAATTTTTTTTTCCTCTTAAGGCTAAGCTTGAAGTAAAAGAAAAAGAGTAATTAATTTGTTAACATATAAAATCACTTCCTTTCCAACATTTAATTATTGATCAGGGCATGTCTGATTTTTGGTTTGTTTTGTCGACTCTCCCTACACCTCAAGGTCTCGCTGTTGGAAAAGCAGAACCCTTTCGCTCCTCAGGGTGGGTCACTCCTCTGGGAGGTCATTGCATCCTGCCAGGGAGGCAGGAATGGTCCACAGATGCCTGAGCAGGGCAGGCTCACTTGGTTTTTCTCTGTATGCAAAGTCCAAGGAGGTGCTGGAAATCACTGCAGCAGTGGAGACCACATGATGGATTGGAGAACGGAGGGACGCTGCACTAGATAGCCACCGGCCTGGTCATTGAGCCTTGCTTTCCAAAACTTTGGGATTCAATGCTGGTGAAGTCACGGAGGGCTTCCACCTCTTAATGTGCGTTCTGCGTTCTGTGGAGGTCATCTCACTGGTTCCTTGCCATAACCTTTGAGTTGATATTATGTCTATTTTGAAGATAGGAGAACAGTTTTTAAGAGAGTAGCAATTTTCCCAGGTAGCACAGCAGAGCTGGGATGCAGCCGTATTTGAACTTGGACTTACCTGACCCCAATGCAAGATGAGTTGCGATAGGACATGGCTTATATACACAGCACATTGGAGACCACCCTGAGATGTTTGGAGTTGGTCACTGGGGTCTCTTTACACTGCTGTGCCCTAATCACTGGTGCAGTTCTGGGCTTACTGACAGAGTGTGATTAAAACTTGTAGATTAGTAAAGGACCAAGTACGTACATGCTTTTCAAAACAGCATAGATTGGACTCAGGTAAATGACTATGATACAGATAATTGAAACTCCACCAAAATATTTCTGTGCATATGTCAATGACTGTTATATTTGAATTATCAGTTGGTGTCCAGATGTAATTTTTTAAATAGCTAGTTTAACAATTCCAAGTTAGAAATGGTCTTGTGTTTTAGGCATTTTCTGCAGTGTGAGACACAAAGGAAGTGCATTCTTGGTTCCAACAATTTAACTGCAATATGTCAGTTTCAGGCAGGAAATCCGATCTGAGTTTGCAACCCCTTTCTGCCTTTCTGAGAGTCGATAATTCACCATTTCAGGGCAATGGGCCCATTAACATTGAACAGCTTGAGAATACACTCTTCATTGATCAGATAAACAAGTCATGAGATATTTTATTACAAAGTGATGGACCAATTTAGCCATCTTTTCACCAGCAATGGACTTATATTGAATGTGAAATGGCAAGAAATTTGCTTCCCCAGGGGACTATCATAAGAAAAACAGACTGAAAGCCTATCACTAAAATGGCTCATCTAAGTGGATTTATATTGAATTCAATCCAGATTTAAGTCAGACTTCTGATCAGCAAAAGTTTTACAGAATGGTGATTGTTTTTTCTTTGCTAATTTTACTCTAAATCTTTTGCGATATTTTACAAATGTTTTGCACTTATGTTGTTCTACACTTATGTCATTATTGGGGCCTTTTCTGGATGCTTCTTATTGAAATACATGAACTATGTTGGTAACTTACATAAGTATTATTTATCATAGTTCTGAATTTATCTTAGGTAAATGGTTGAGCAATTTTAAATTCATTTGATAATGGACATAAATTGAGTGAAAGGAAGGAGAGAAATCAAAGGGGACACCTGAGATGTTGACCTGGTTTCCACCTGAGAAGGGGCACTAGTGTCACCACTGTCGGGGTGGGAATCTGTTTTGAATGTGCCCATTTTGTGAGCAGCAAGTAGCAGTTATGTCAGTAGACAACTCAGGGCAGGAGGTGGGGTGGGATAGAAATTTGAAGCCCACCAGCTCAGAGACAGCTTTAGAGCCCAGAACTAGGTGGTGTCACAGAGGAGCTTCTGTAGACTCAAAGAAGGAAGACCTAGCCTCGTGAGAAGCAGTCTCATTTGCAAGATTCAGTAGAGAATTTAAAAAAAGGCAAAAATGTGACCGAGAAAGTAGCCTGTGAGCATCTATAAGTTCTTCTCCTCCTGAACATCTGAAATGTCACTAGAATGTTCTGACTTTGTCTTTTTTTTTTGAAACTTAAAAAACAAAAAGATTTTAATTCATTATTTCCAGAGAGAGGGGAAGGAGAGGAGGCAGAGAGGGAGAGAAACATCAATGTGTGGTTGCCTTTCACTTGCCTCTAGTTATGGACCTGGCTGGAGACCTGGTTATGTGCCCTGGCTGGGAATCGAATCAGTGACCTTTGGGTTTGCAAGCCTGAGCCACCAGCCAGGGTCTGACTTTGTCTTAAATATTCAGGATGCCCTATACCAGGAGGGTTGTTTCCAGTTGAAGTCTTTCTTTTCTTCTAGCATGTCTTAAATCATAGCCTCCCCCATATTTTCTTTCTTGTCTCTCTGGAACTTTATCCTGGTCAAGAATGTTTCTTAATTCATTTCTTGGTAACTTTTCCTCTGTAATATGGTGGGTTGTTTGACCTTTCCTCAGGTCTCTGACAGTGTTGGGCTCTTCCCTTGTGTTTTACTTCAGTAATCCTGTTTTGAATTCCCACCAGTTTTTAATAACCTCTAAAAACCTTTCAGTCTTCTTCTTTATAATAACACCTTCCTGGGATTCTTATTAAAATGTATGTCTTTTAACTTTTCTTCTATTCTTTAGATTACTTGCATTCTCCAGGGCTATTGAAAGAGTGTTCAGCATCATCCTCTCCCTCTGGGATACTATGGTATCTGCAGCCATCCAGTGCCCTTTCCTGCCCTTCCTCTGGCCCTGAATTGTCCTGGGAGCCTGAGGCCCCCCAGGAAGAACGTGATGTCCCTGGATACAGTTCTGCGCCAGGGCTGTGGGAAATACTACTACCATAGCTTCCTGAGAACACATAACCCAATACCCCTCCCAGGGGCCATCCCTTAACCTGGGTCTGCCCTTCTCTCCCAGCAGTAGGGTGTCTCAGCATGCCAGCTAGGAGGAGTTTTCACCATTAACTGTACCCGCTCTGTTTCATTCTCTTCAGAGGTGAGACGTCCTCACCTGGTATCATCTGCCCACCCAATCCCAGGTTGGCAGCGGTGCCTCTATTTCTCTCTGCACCATTATAGTTGTGGCTTATTGTGTACAAACTCTTGGCTCTGTCAACCATGTTCAGTTGGAGTGTATTTGTATGTGTGTGTGTGAGAGAGAGAGAGAGAGAGAGATCTTAAAATCTCAGTCTACCAGGCCCTGGCTGGTAGCACAGTGGATAAGGCGCCGGCCTGCGAACCCAAAGGTCGCAGGTTCGATTCCCCAGCCAGGGCACATAACCAGGTTGCAAACCAGGTCTCCAGTCAGGTCTGTGGCTGGAAACAGGTGAAACGCAACCATACATTGATGTCTCTCTCCCACTCTGCCTCTCTCCCTTCCCCTCTTTCTGAAAATAATTAAATAAAAATCTTTAAAAAAAAAAAAAAAAAAAAAAATCTCAGTCTACCATTTTAAAACACAAATCTGTAAACTTGGTTCATAATTGAGTACATGACTGATAAATAATTCTGATCAATGTTGGAATATTGATAATCAATTTATAGTGCACACAGGAATTCCTTTTAGTCACACCAGAAGGAGGCATTTGTATAATGTCCCTTGTAAAGTGTCTTTATTCAACATGCTCCTCTGCTAGCTAATGGACAAGTGTTCTTGGAGGTGCTGCAGCTGACCTCACATGCTACAAACTGCTACATGGTCCTGAGGTCCTCAGCCTGGAGGTAGTCCCTGGGTACTGCTGGACCCCATACCTGGACCCCCACATGCCCACCTTCACCAGCCCGGGCCACTTCTGCTGCTTCCCTCCCTGAGAACAACCTATGGGAAGGTTTTGGGGTTTGTATTTCATATTCTGAGAGTGGGGCAGATCCAATGTTGATGCTTTTCTCTGTTGCTGGCTTCTAGCTTTCTAGACCCCAGCTCTCCTGGGTGCTCACACCTCCCCTCCCATGCTTGTACTCTTCTCAGTTCCTCCAGAACCGAGCACTCTTCCAGGACCTCTTGAAGTGTGAGGGCCCATTGGCCACATGATCCATAACAAGCATGTCATAGCACTCTGTGTGTCTGTGGGGTGAATAAGTGGACTGAATGCATGGGAAGTGCCTTCCCTGGATGCCAGTACACCACCAGTGGCTGCTCCTCTTCTCCCTACAGCAGGCTTTTGCTCTTTTCTGATGACACACCCATTCCCTCAGGGCAGTCCCTTGGTGTGGCCCCTCCAAGCTGGCTCGGTCTCTCCTGGGCTTCTCCCAGGGAAGCTGGAGTCCACTTCCTATCACTCAGGGAGACAGTTCTTGGCACACAGATAATAGTCATGTGAAACATACATTTTTCTTTGCTCATTGGACTCATTTGGAATGTGAATTGTATTTGTGGGAATCTGAAGGTATGAATTCACAAAAATGTCTCATTCAGCAAAAATGGTCGGCAAGTTCTTGACTTGGAAACAAGGTTCGCTGTTACATGGAAGCTGTTAAAGAAAACAAAATGAATTAAAAATTATGATTCCAACTCATATGATATGAATTGTTTTTCTCCCAAGCAATTCATGGCATCACAGCATTTTTGAAAAAAGGGAACATGGTTTCCTTGGATTCTGAGTTTGTTAGATATAAGTAATAAATGTGGATGCATCTAGGTTTATGTACTAATGTTTATTATAAATTGGAAAATTTCTCAGGGGACGCACAACATAAATTAATCTTGTAGTTTTTGATGTCTTAAAGTAAAAAGAATGAATTGAACAATAACTCATTGATATTTAGAAAATGTTAGACATATCCTGCAGTTTATTTTTTCTATTGCTGAAAACATTTGGGATTTGAACAACTATTTATTTTAAAGACTAGACAAAAAAGATTGTACTTCTGACAAGAAGACTCTGGGGAGTCAGAGCCTTGCTGGCGGAAATGAGTCTCGCCTCAGTCAGGGCACCTTCCTGCCTGCTCTCCAGTGGCCGTCTGGGTCTCTGACCCTCAGCTGGCCAGCACGCCAACGTCTTCCTTTACTGGAAAAGGCATTTCAGTGTCAGCAGTGGGAGATGCCACGTTCCACCTCTAGGAGTCCTTCTCAAATCTTACTTGGGTTAGAGGCATCTCAAGTTAACACTGATCCAACCCCCAATTTCAGTTCCTGTTGTGGCCTTGCCGGTGAACTTGGCTTTCATACTGCTCTCCAGCACCATACTGAGGGCATCCAATCATGTGCACAAATGTACCGTACTGTTTACTGTTCTGGCTAATGCTCTTTAATATCTATTTGTTTTGCTTTATTTATTTATTTTTTAAAGATTTTTAAAATCTATTATTTTTAGAGAGAGGTGTAGGGAGAGAGGAAGAGAGATATCAACGTATGGTTGCCTTTCACCTGCCTCCAGCTACAGAGCTGGCTGGAAACCTGGCTTGCAACCTGATCAGGTGCCCTGGCTGGGAATCACACCGGTGACCTTTGGGTTTGCAGGCTAGCGCCTTATCCACTGTGCCAGGGCTCTAATACCTATTTGTATTGACATTGTTTGGGTTTTATTTTAGTGCCCTTTTTTTTTTTTTTTTAACAACTTCAAAACTGAAATGATGCAACAGATTAATCTGGATATTTTGGTCATTCTCAAGATCAGCAAAGTCGGTTTCCTGCCCCAATGGTTTGTGGGAGCCTTTAGATGGTGCAAATGATCAGAACTACTACATCATATTGATTGCAAACAAATACAGCCTGAACTAGCCTGCTCCTAAAATAGAAAATAAGGGAGGCAAGATGGACTACCGTGTAGTTGCTTTAGATACAAAAATCAATAGGATAATTCAGAGTCAAAGGAGAAATACTTCATTTGTCAAATTCACTTATTTGTATTTCTATTTAAAGTTGAATGAAGTTTCAATTGCTCATCTTTACTCTGCGGATTTCTAGCAGAAGCCAAGATTTTTCCTTAAATGTAAAATACAAATAAATTTCAATTCATAAGTTGGCCAATGCGTTAACTGTTTTCAAAGTTTCAAGTGTAAACAGTTCTTAATGATTACAAGTTGATCATTGTGGTGGAAATATATTGAACACTGATGCTAAATATATAGTATAATTATAACATAACCATTGGTTTCAATTTGCCCCAGGTAGAAATAAGAAAAAACTTTCTCCTGTGGCAGAAAACAGCCATTGTTGGGTAACTTAGGCAAGGTGCTGTGGCATTGGGGACCCAGTGCTTGGGAGGTGGCATAAAAATGCTCCATGGTTGGAGGGGCTGTTTTCCCATGATTCATGGGACACTCCATCATCTAGACACATGGCCCTAGGACTGACAACCTATTAAAAACGCAGGTCCATTTACTTCCCAGGTGAGCTTCATGGGCAGCACAGAGCTTAACATGGATGAATTTCATTTCCTGATGGGTCACCTTGGTTGTGGACGCTGAACAAATGGGTTTTATTTTCATGGCTGCTGATTCACTGAGAGCAGGCTCTTCAGCCCATTTTAGCCCTGGTTAAGCACTTCACCCTCAGCAGACTTCACCTCTGAGAGCACTGTACGCTCGGCCAGGACACTTCATGTCTGTTCACGTGGGGCCTGCAGGATAGAGCATGAGCTCTGTCTGCCTATAGCCAACTGCCATGTTGCTGATGGAATCCTTGGAAAACATTGGGGCTTTGCTCTCCTTGAATTCCAAGGAGCTAGAACACAACAGCTATAAGCTTGAATACGTAATACAGGAAGTCTCAGCCAATGGTGAAGGGGTTAAGTGTCTGTCTTCCAAATTTTTCTGGTGATTGATTCCAGAAGGAGGATGGGCCCTCAGGCTGTCATCTGGTTTCATTACTTATAGAGGTAACCTCTATCTCGGCAAAGATGACTGTCAAATCTATGCCTCTTGGATCAGTGGGCTACAGCTCTTGCTAACATGATATCAAGAAGTGGCAATGCATGGGAGTGGAGTGCCTAGATGATGGGCATGGGTAGGAGGGAGAACAGAGCATTCCAGCTCTGACCAACAAGGGCACTGCTGGTTTCCTGTGGACAATCTCACCTTTGGCATTTAGGCCTGGTGATGCTCTGATGTTGCATGTGGACATCCCATGTGGAAGTCTGCGAGATGCATTTGTTGGAGCAACACTTGCTTTTGGCCAGGCCCATCCATCAGTGCATCAATGTGATAATGGAGGCTCTAGAAGATTAAATGAGCGATGTTCTTACAGACTCTGAAGTGAGTTTCTAATGGGCTTTCACTACAGATGGTTGATTTAGGACAAAAGGCTTGGAGAGGAAGATGTGGGTGGAGTGAGAAAGAATAGAACAGAGGTGTGTGTATGTGGGTGTGGACAGCTGAAGCCCATGCTCAGCCCACCATGAACAAGAAACAGGGGCCAAGAATCACTTGACCATGACGGGAAAGATTTGGCATAAAAAAGGATCCAGAATGGGTACCCCATGTCATGGTTATTTGTGCACGTAGACCATGCATGCACAGGAATGATCAGACACTGGTGTACTCAGGACTTGGAGCTGTGGCACTGTGGGCACAGGCTTGTTCCTGAGCAAAGGCCTTTCAATCCCTTCCCTTCCAGAGTGGGGTGATCTCACAGAGGAAGGCACAACTGAAGGATGCTGAAGCACAGAAAGATATAGACTGAAGAGCTTTCCTGTTCTGATTCAGGAAAGCTTATAGTGTGCACCTGAGTCAGCACTGGGAAATGGGAAACTATTCAGGGACTTTTTCATAATGGCATTGAAGAACATTCTGGAAATGTGTGTCACTGAGCTCCAAGGGGTCACTACACAGTCATAAACATCTCCCACAAAGACACTGCCCACACCACGGAACTTTGGACAGAGCCTCTTAGGGGACAGTTCCCATTGGAGGTAACTCCAGTGACTGCCAGGGAACATTCTTCTTCATTCAGCACTGTCTGAGCGAGCCTGCTGGGCTCTGCAGAGAGGGAGGGGAAGATGGCCAGTATAAAGTCCTAATGAATTAAACCATTATTGGGTTCATCCACTGACCTATCCTGGTGACAAGTGGCTCCTGTGAATACAGCAGGGACTTCATGGGGACGCCGTGGATTCCTGCCACCCTCAGCTGCCCTCCCTGACCTACTGTCCTAGCTGGTGGGTGCAAAGCTGCTGAGTGCTTCACAGAGAAACACCTATTTATTTACTTGTTTACTCCTGCAAAATAAATATTTTTTCAAGTCAAGGTGCAATAAAGAGGAACTGATGCCAAGGGCAAGGAGCATGCCTCCTTCCGGTCCAGTGGCCTGGACTGGGCATCGATCTGTAGCTTTCATAATGAACTCTAATAACAGCTCTATTACTGCCCGCCTGCCAATTGGCCCGAGCGCCCTCCAAATTAGCCACAAAGAAGCCAGCCTGTCAATATTAATTCCACCACAGAGATTACTTGTTGTGGGAGAACAAAGGTGTTCTGGCTTGGGCAGAACAACTTAACTCCTTGTCTCATAAAATTTAAGCTGCTATTGATCGCATTCTTCTATTGTATGAAGGATTAAACACACACGTGCACACGTGCACACACACAAACACACAGACACCCCCCAACATACACACAACTGCGGCGGGGTGGGGCGTTGCACCCCCCACGTCCCCATCACTCATGCAGGCTCAGCCCCTCCTCCCTGCCTACAGGAATCATTCAGCAACATGAAGCAAATTAAATCAATGAATTCATCCTAGCAGATGGCCACTTTAACACTCAGTTAGCCTTTAGATAATTGAGCGTTGACTCCGGAATCATAAAATGGATGGCTCGTTTGTACATTTTACTGAAATAGATCGCCGAGGTTAAATAAATGAAATCCCATTTGTCAGGCAGTAATAAATGGTCTCCCCTTCTGCAAACAGCTCTGTTTGGCCTAATAAATACAGGACGTTACAGTGCTCCTCCCTTGATAGGGTTACAGCTTAATGAAATGGTCTTCCCTCTGCTTGTTTTTGCCTCCTCCTGCACTGTGCGATAAGTAGCGAACCAACGAAGCTTGTAATTACAATCTTACAGAAACCCGGCCAATCTGTATATAAATCTCACCCTCCAATTACAAGATGTAATAATTTTGCAGTCAAGCTGGTAATGAGGTCTAATACTCATGCCTGCGATAATCCCCGCTGGATGCTGACTCTATCAGATGTTAGCTTTGTAATTATACTGGCAGAAAATCATTATTTCATGTTCAGCAGAAAAATGAGGTTGGTGGGAAGTTAATTTTCTCTATGCTCTGTGAAGCATAGACAAAATTTTAATGATTTAATCATTATGGTTATCCCTTTTGCAATTGACCCACGTTACTTGTGTAGAAACATTGGCACATTTAAAAGTTCCTGTTACCCGATAAAGCTTGCCAGGTATGCAGCTTTTAATGTAAGAATAGCTGTATACAATTAAACTATTACCCTTCTGATAGGGAAAAGTCATTTTTATTTTTAGTTTTCATTATTTGTGTGTATGATTCATGGAAATGTTTGCATCTTGCCCACACTGTAATAAATGGCTAATTAAAAAAAATTGAATTATGCTTTCCTGATTGTGTCAACCCAACAAAATATCATCATAAAAGAGCAATGCAAGCAGATGATTTTTATGTGTGGGCCTGAGAAGTTATGGCCACCATGTCTCTCACAGAATAAGGACAAAAAGTGGGGAGCGGCCAGTATCCGATTTTGGGAATGCGATTTCTCAACTATAAGATTTCATATTTTTTAATTTGGATGGGTGGGTGCTTAAAACAATGCCCTATTAAACACAATTAAAATAATTTGCTTGTATTTTTTTCTTGGCTTGGTAACACTTCAGCGACATAAAAAACATACAGACCACACACAGACATCCTACACACCCCAGAGTTTCAAGCCAGTTACAGACTAAAAGAAGATGAGATTACTAGCACCACACTCTGCAGAAGCAGAATAGCGATAGCTTTTTGAAAACATAAAAAGCACCTTCCTCCTAGTGGTGTGCTTTGTGGTAAAACTAGCTTTGTCCTGACACTCCTAAAAATGGCGGAAGAGTGTTTCTGCTGCCAATAGTGCAGCTCCTTCACTTGTGCCTGCACCAACCTGCTTTGGGTGTCAATGGCGCCAACCCTGTACAAACTCACTCACGTGTGGACCGACTGGTCTGAGTAAAGCAGGTGTTTTGGGTATGATTGTATTCCTAGTTCTGACTTAACTTTCATTTTGTTTATCCTTTTCTACAAAAGTTAAATCTCCTGAATCAGACTTGGTTCACCTCCCTAGGACCGTTAGCTGCCTAGGATGGGCTTCTGGAGCTCAAGCAGGCACAGCTATAGGAGAAGAAGCCTTTGCCGGAAGTAGATCAATGGTGGATTTGGGAAGGAGAAAACTCTCAATTGGCAAATTAGCCTTTTGAACATCTTCAAAATGGAAGTGGTTAACAGAACTACATTTGGTGGGAGGGATGGGCTCTCGAGGGTAAGAGCAACAACAAAACACAGCTCAGCCATGCTGCTGCAGGTGTGTTCTAGGTTACAGTGCCCATAGAGTTCATGTTAAGTGTCAACATGACTGGATCATGGGACACCCGGATATCTGGTTAAACATTATTTTTGGGTGTGTCTGTGAGGGTGTTTCTGGAAGTAATTAGCATTTCAATTGGTGGATTGAGGGAAGCAGATGGCCCTTCTCATTGTGCTTGACATCACTGGATCCTTTTCAGGCCTGAATTGAAAGAACAAAAGGTGGGAGTAAAGATCATTTGTCCATCTGCCTGACTGCCGAGCTGGGACACTGGTCTTCTGCCTTTATTCTGAGATGTACACCATTAGTTCTTCTGGTTATCAGACCTTTGGACTAGATTGGAACTACGTCACCAGCTTTTCTGAGTCTCTGGTTTGCAGATCGAAGATCTTGGGACTTTGAGTCCATAGTTTTGTGAACCAGTTCCTTATAGTACATCTATCTATCTATCATCTATCTATCTATCTATCTATCTATCTATCTATCTATCTATCTATCTTGATATCTATCATCTATTATCTATTATCCAATTACCTATTTATCTAATTATCTGTTATCCATCATCAATAAATCACTTACCAGTTTATCTATAAATTTAAATATCTATTATCTATCATCTGTCTACTTTCTATATAATCATGTATGCTCTATCTCTATCTGTTTACCTATCTATCTATCAATCATCTATCTCCTATAGGTTTTGTTTCTCTGGAGCGCCCTATCTAAAACAGTGGTCATAATTCAATATACATTTTTCTGTGAAGGGAACAAGAGTTAAGCTGCAGAATAAGTGAATTTTCCATAAAGTGAGGAGGCTTAAAAATTGACTGGCTTTTGAGTCTGAAAGCAAGGAGAGGTGTGCCTGAGCTGTTGGGTGTGCATTGAGCAGACCCAGGGGATGCATCCCAGCTTCCCCACCAGCAGCCTCCAGGCTGTGGTCCTTGGCAGCCATCCTCAGCTCCAACATTTCTTCTGTAGCTCTGAAGGAAGGTACTTTAGTGAGTTTTGACACCAGTTTTACTTATGTTTCTTAGGCTGTTTTATTTTTTTGTAAATTCCTTCAAGTCTTTTATGGAGGGAAGAAACATGCATGTACATAAGTAAAAAGGAAACAGTAATTATAATGAAAAATGAGATGTTTATGTGACTGTGGGATGCTTGGCCCAGATGCCTGGCATTGACATTTGAGGTTACAGAGGGCACCTGCTCACAGGACCCCCACTGTGTACTCCTTGCCCTGGGAAGACCTCGCCTGGAGTTGATTACAAGGTGAGGCTGAGCAGTCAGGCAATCTGGATTTTAGTCCTAGCTTGACATTTTATTCTGAGATTATAGGCCAGGTACATATTCTCCCCTGAACTGGATAATGAACACTTAGCCTCATTTTTGGAGCTCTTATGAGGATTAAGTGCATAACACCCTGCCTAGAAAATATTGCAATGGCAGTTCCTTAGAAAATGTCATCTGTTATTTAACCTGAATTTGGGATTAATTTTACCTATGGATAATGATGTAATAATGTATCTTCTAGTGAGAGGGAACATTCCAGAAGCATACTGTTGGTCAGGTACACCACTGCAGAGATGGATGTGGGGCAAGGGTTGTGGAAATGGGGAGGAGATGAACTCCATCCCCATTAGGCACACAAGATAAAGTTCCTCTTCTCTCCACCAACCAGAACCATAGTTTTAGGTACACCTAATACATATGTTGTGATCAGGCTCTACTGCCACCTTGACTTAGATGTGCTCATAGAGCTGAAGAATTTCCCAAGGGTTTTGTATCTGGGAAACAGACAGAATTCAGTCAACTTTCTCACAAAATGAAAATCATCATGATGAGACCATTAATTGATTACTATAGTCTGAAGTTTGTAAACATTGGTCCTTCCGTCTACAGGCACTATGCTCCCATTTCTGTCAGGGTTTCTGATTTCTTAAAGTCTGTGGCTACAAAGCATCCCTCCCATATCCTGGAGTGAGTCAACTAGATCCCTTGCATGGCCTTCCCTTCAGGTCATTGGTGAACAGCACACTTCCAGATTTCATCCTTCCCTTCCTCCTTACAGACTTACGATGCATCAAGAGTCAGAGAAGAATGTCCTGACTCCTTGAAGAAACAGACTACTAATTTAACATACTTTCAATTTTCTTTGCTTTTAAAATGTCCATCTGTTCTTTGCTGCTCTATGGAGGAAATGTGATGATAGGCGAAATTTTCATTAGCTTCATCATATGGAAATTTTTTCTTCCTATTTACTATAAAAAGCCTAGATTTTCCTAAATATTGAAAAAATAAGAACACATGTTTATAGCTGTTCTTTCTCCTAACATCCTAACAATATTTAATGCCACTTTTTCCTTGAGACCTCTTCTGGTGCTTGACCCCATGAAGGAGTGGTGAGAGCTCAGGACCACACCCAGGTGCTTCTGACCAGTGGATGGTAGGTAGGGTGCATCTCTTATGCTCATCAGGGTAGGAAGGTTCCCTCTACTCTCCACTCCACAGCTTTTTGTTGGTTGACTTGCAGCAGTAAAATGTTGTAGTTGAAAGAAGCTGTAGACACATAACAAGTTAAGTTTCCAGGATTTTAGTCTAAATCTCGATTTTGCTGGGAGAAATTATCTGCTGTGTAATTGAAATAGTTTTTGAAAAAAAGACAGACTTTGAAGTAAGAAGGGTTCTTTCTCTTCCATTTGCTGGCCTGTGACTCAAATAAAGTTACTTGAAGTCCTTGACTCAGTATCTTATTTCTAAAATACAGAATTAAAAACTTCTGATAGCTGTTGTAAGCTATCAGGAAGAAGTTAGTAGCTTACATGAAGTGCTAACCAGAGAACTTGGCACTTAGAACATAATTGAAGAAGACAGGAACCTGAAGAAAAAACAGGGTTTCACTCTCCTTCCTAAGTTCCATTTCACTAGGATTCTTCATTAGACACACATTACTATACATACACCTGTATATGCACACACTCACACATGAATGCATGCATGTGTACACATATACATGAATCCTCACATACGCAAGCACATGTGCCACATACAAACATACACACATACACTGGCACAACACCAAGCTTATAAAAACAATGCAGGTCTTCTTGCACACAAATGGAACTTTACTGAAATTTTCTCAATTCATGGCAGAGGACAAGTTTATACCACTTGGTGCTCAACAAACCATATGTCCATGTCCTTTTTCGTTAAGGTCTCAGCCTCCTAGATGCTTCTTTCTGTTCCTCTCCCCACTCTGGAACCATTTCCCTGCTGCATTTTCCACTATGGAAATCTCACACTGTCTTATGCAGAACAATCTTCCATCCTCTCCTATGGTTACCCATGTATAGACCCATCTGCCAATCCAAGAAGGAAAACAAAGGAGCATGCACACATCCTTCTTAGGAGGTGAAAGGAAGGGATTGCAAATACTTCCATGTTTTTGTACCTGACACTATGACTATCATGATAAATACATTCTTTCAACATACTCATATTTATATCAATTTCTAAAATATGTTTTCTATCATGTAATTGGAGAAAACTCTGTGGTTTATAATCACTAAATTAAAAATCTATGCCCTGGCTGCTGGCACAGTGAATAAGGTGCCAGCCTGCAAACCCAAATGTTGCTGGTTCGATTCCCCAGCCAGGGCACATAACCAGGTTGCAAGCCAGGTCTCCAGCCAGGTCCATAGCTGCAGGCAGGTGAAAGGCAACTATACATTGATGTCCCTCTCCCTCTCTCCCTTCCCCTCTCTCTAAAAATAATAAATAAAACCTTAGAAAAAGAAATCTATATAAATATGTCTGTTTGGTTACCTGCTTGTTTATTTTCCATTGAAGTGAATAAGCTCAGGACAGAGGAACCAGTTTCACATCCTGAGGCTCAGCATTCTGGATTACCTGTGAAGTGGTATATATTTAAAAACAATGACCCCAAATTTCATTTATTAAGAGTTCTCCCCCTTAAAATCTGAAAATTCTATTTGCATTTGGATAGTAATAAGGATCAGATTCCTCATGTGTAATCAATTGTTTTTCTACATTTCTTTTTAAAATCATTATCACAAATAGTTATTAAAGCTCTTATCAAAATGCATTTTTGATTCTGATATATGCCAAAATATATTTTATAAAATATTTATAGAAGAGCCACCTATCAAAAACATGAACTATCAATTTGTGCTGCTCTGGACTCTACTTGGCAAGGTAAAGGATTAGGAATGAGATTTAAGGAGAAGCCAAAGGGTACATGTGTTTATGATAAATATCTTAAGTATCTGTCATAAAATGTGGCCAACCTTGTCTGCACTTTGATGACTGATTTTCATGTCTTATCCCTTCTCCTACTCCAAGTTGTTTTCATATATTTTCAAAGGAAACTACTGTGATCTTTCTTACCCTGAAATTTCTGAATCTAATACAGGGGAACTCTCTGATCACAGTGGAATTTGGAGTGAGTGGGTGAAAGAACAGCACTTTCCCAGTCAAAAGCATTGTAATGGGAAGCTATAAACAGTCCATACATTTTACAATGAATCTAAACAATGGTTTGCAACTGGATCAGGCAGGAACATTTCTTGGTACTTTGCTCATGTCATGCAATACTTTTTCCCCCTCAACATTTTGATAAGAAATAGTTCTTTTTTCTTAGTGCCCCTGCCCTAGAGATATATGGTTTGAAGTTGATTTTATGCCTCAGGTTTACTTAACTTTTATAAGATTTACTTCAAGATAAAACATTTTTTTTTGCACTTAGAATAAGTACTTATTGACATTCATTTAGAGTCTTGTTTTTAGCAGATTGCTTTCTTTCCCCTGGAGGAGATCATTTGAAATTTGAATTAGAGGAAGAGTTTGTCAAATCTGAATCCCTTTTAATCATAATAAAACATGTTGGAATGGTGTTGAACATGTTTATTAAAAATACATGCATTTGCATTGGCAAGAAGACTTTCAGAAAATGCCAAGAATTTCCAGGCACTTTTCAGATTCTCCAGATAATAAGTGATCAATTTAGTGTTTCCATAAATGTGCTGAATTGCCTCAACTCATTTTGTATCAAGAAATCCAGGATTGTGTCATGCCCCCATGATTCCTTTCATTATTCTGACTTACTTAAGATGAGGTTAAGTAGTCATGGAAAGATAAGTATTGAAAGAAACATAAGTATCATTTACTTTATTTTCAACAAAAGCAATCCAACACATTTTCAGAAAAAAATGCATCCTATTTTTATTTATATATTCTTAAAATCCTCACCTAAGGACATTTTTTAATTGTTGTTGTTGTTTTTTTTTTTTTTTTTTTTTAGAAAGAGAAGAAGGAAGAGAGAGAGAGAAAAAAGAGACTTTAGTTGGTATCTTTTTGTGTGTGTGCTAGCTGGGGATCAAACCTGCAGCCTGAGTATGTGCAATGAATGGGAATCAAATACATGGCCTTTCAATCTACTGAAAGGCCTTGTCAATCTACTGGACAACACTCCAAAACCAGAGCCACAACGGCCAGAGCAATGTATTCTACGTTTAAATACTATTATATTGAAAGAGACCTAGTATCTTTACAATATTAAATTTACTAGTGACAAATTCCTTTAGTTTTTCTTCCTCTAATAATGTCTTTATTTTCCTTTTATTTCTGAAAAGCAGTTTCACTGGTTAGAAAATTCACAGTTTATGACTTTTTTCGTTAAGCCTTAAGAAGATACCATGCCAGTTTCTTCTGGCTGCCATGGTTTGAAATAGAAAATCTGCTGTCATTCTGTTTCTTATACATGTGATATGCTGTTTCTCTTTGATTGCCTTTATTAAAAAAAAAATTCTTAGTTTTCAGAGGTGTTATTATGTGCTTGTGTGATTTTGTTTGTTTGCTTATTTTGTTGCAAACAAATTTGGGACATTTTCAATCATGATTTCAAATACTCTTTAAGCCACAATTTCTCTTCTCTCTCTGAGGTTAAAATGATATGGATGTCGGACCCTTTGTTATTTCCCTACAGCTTCATAAAGTTCACTTAATTTCTGCTCAGGATGTTTTCTTTCTGCTATTTAAGTTGAGTAAATGCTATTGATCTTTTTTGAAGTTCACTGATTTTTTTTTTTGGTATATTTACTATAATCCTAAAACCAACAAACAGTGTTTTACAAATTGGATCTTTCAGTTCTAATATTTCCATTTAGTTATTCTTTATAATTTCTATTTCTTTGCTGTGATTTTCTTTCACTGTTTTCAAGGAAATTTGTAATTGATGAAGAACTTTTATGACAGGTGCTTTAATATCTTTGTCAGATAGTTCTGACTTATTTTAGGGTAGTCATCAGCTAATTGTCCTTTATCATTCCAGTTGTTTTAATTTATTTCTTAGTATCATGAGCAATTTCTACTGTACTGTGGATGTTCTATTTTATTTTTAATTTTTTATTGATTGTTTTGAGAGAGAAAAACATTATTTGTTGTTTCACCTAATAACATATTCATTGGTTGTTTCTTGTATGTGCCCTGACAGGTGATGATGCTCTTATCAGTTGAGCTACCGGTCTGGGCTGGACATTATGTTTGTTATGTTAGGTGGTCCTTAAAAATACTTAAGTTTTCTATGTTAGGGGGAAGCCATTCTGTTTAGGTGTACCATGCAGGGCTATACCTCCCTTTGTGATATGTGGCTCTGGTGGTAGTTTTGTTCTTGGGCTACTTGGTCAGCTAGGCATAGCTGGTGCAGCTAGGCTCCCAGTAGACTCTGCTGGCATTTCCTGCTGGGTGGGAGGGGTTCCCACTCTGCCTCATTGGAGAAGAGGATTTTCAGGCCAGGAAGATAAAGAGAAGTCCCTAAATGGGCACTTGAGATTTTTTTAAGTATTCCTGATTGCCCCAGGCTTTCTAAGCAGGGGAGGAGACCTCAGTTCAGCTCAGTATATAGGGAAGTGAAGACAGACAAGGCTGTGAAGTGGGAAGAGGAAGACGACTGTATCCCACAAGTGGAAAAACGTTTGTGGGGAAGAAATTCAAACAAACAAGCTGGGGCTGGGACTGGACTGGTTTCACTGATAATGTGATATTCCAAAAACCGGAGGTTAAAGGATAGCAGGTGCCAGGAAGGCGGAAAGACATATGGACTTTACCCTGTTTTCTCTTTGTCCGCTGTTGGTGCTTCTCAACTGAAAAATCATCTGTGTAGGCAGGTAGCATTTTAATACATCTGCATGTCTCCTTTAATATGTATTTCTTAAGAGACTAAAATCAAATCACATTGTTAAGATACTTTTCTCACTTTTCAAATTACTAAAATACCCGTGGGTGCCAATGACATATTTTCCATAATAACTATTAATCTCTGGACAGGAAACATGTAAAATGCCCAAAGGGCTATCCATAATCAATGTCCTACCTTTACCAACAATGTTGCACCTGTGGAGGAGAGCATCTCCATGGCTCCACCTATAGTCCTGAAGTAGGGCAACTATCCTTATGGCACTAGAGTATGACCCCATCTAGTTTTCTTCCTATTCACAATGAAAGAACAGAAGGTAGGATGCAGTTTCCAGAGTTAGTCTGATTAACTAGCAGTACTGAGGGCTCTTGGTTTTGGGAAGGGACACTGAAGATGGAAAGAGAAGCTGTTACAGGTGTGGGGATGCCCAAGGGGGCTTCCTGACATCATGGTGTCTTTTAGGTTGGGGGGAATACGTTCCAGTTTTTTGGGGAAAGCATACAGTTAAGATAAATTTTGCATTTATAAAAATTAATTGACTATTTTTATAACAATTGTAGATTACAGAAAACTTAGCAAAAAGATAATAAGTTCTCATAAGTCTACACCTTTCCCAATTATTGACATCTTGCATGAGTATGGTATAGCTGTTCGAACGAGTGAACTGATATCGAAACATTATTATCAACAAAAGTTCCATTAGGATTCACTCTTGGTGTTGTTCGTTCTATGGGTTTTGAAAGATGTCCTATAACCACACTTATAGTTTCATACAGAGTAATTTCACTGCCCTAAAAATCCTCTGTGCTCCTCATTCATCCCTCCCTTCCTCCCCGACCCCCACCCTGGGGAGTCACTGATCTTTTCCCTGTCTCCATAGTTCTGCCAGAAAAGGAAGGTCATATCATTGGAATTATATAGCATATAACCTTTTCAGGTTGGCTTCTTTCACTTAGCAATAGATATTTAAGTTCCTCTATGGGTTTTTTGGCTGATAGCTTAATTTTTTTTTAGTGCAGAATGGTATTTCACTATCTGGATAAACTGCAGTTTATCTGTCCTTTCATTTACTGAAAAATGTGCATCTTGTCTCCCTGGCTTGCCTTTCTTTCTTTCTTTCTTTCTTTCTTTCTTTCTTTCTTTCTTTCTTTCTTTCTTTCTTTCTTTCTTTCTTTCTTCTTTCTTTCTTTCTTTCTTCTTTCTTTCTTTCTTTCTTTCTTTTTTTTTTGTGGTGGAACATTAAAGTTAAACTAACTTGTGTATTTTTAAAGGAAGAACACTTGTGGGAGATGTCTCCGGACTTTGGTTTCTATGAGCCTAAGTTTTCCAGACTGAAAGCCAACTGGGCAGAAAAATGAGAAACAAAAAGGAGTAAATATTTATGAACTGTTGTTAGGTCTATAGATGACACAAATTTATTTGACTTGCTGGTTAGGTCAATTAGCAGATAAGATAGATAAGATGCCTTGCAGTAATAATAAAGGTATGTTTAACAGACCACTTAAAAAATTTGACCATGTGAAATGAACACAGACCCGTGATAAACTGAACAAGGGATTTGCTGGAAGGCACTTCCATATGGCCAGGTCTGAAGAACTTAGGCAACGTGGTGTCTAGTTGTCTAATGAGAAGGACCAAAGAATACAAAAAAACCTGAGAAAATTTACACTGCTCTGTGCTTTTCTTCTTCAGTTCTTAGAATCTTTTAATGTTAAATTTACTTTGGCTTCCAACAAAGTTTGAGCATTATATTGAAATACATAGGACGAAACGATAATTTTACTTGTTAGTATAAATAATAATCACACTATTCTTTCATTTATTCTGTGAATAATTAATTATACAGGTGTAACAGGCTCAATCAGTCCTGATTGAAAACATGTCATCGCAGCTGCTTCAGAGGCAGGATTTTTTGGGAGGATCATTATTATTTAAAGAATAATAACTTGAACATAAACAGGTACAATTATTTCTCCCATCTTCATCATCACTATTGATGTTACATTACTTCCAGTCTAAGTAAAATAAATGAGAATTTACTTCATAAATGAAAGGAGGGTTATTCTGCAAATGAAAACATGGGTATGACATTTCGGAAGGGAGTGTCCCAGAGCCTCCAGGACACGCCACCATTAGCTGTCATTTAGATGTCGTCCGTCAAAGCCTTTTGCATCTGGCACCAACACCATGCAAAGCGTGTTGATTGAAACTTGCAGTCACACTTGGAAAGTTGAGCAGATGGTGTCTCTTCTCATTTAATTTTTTTTCCCCAATTTTTTTCCCTCGAAACTCCAGCTCCAGGCCCTCAACCCCCCAGTTCGATACCACAATTTTTTTTTTTTTTTTTTTTTTTTGTTAATAGATCTAATCGGTGGCATGTTAAACAAGAGGGGCCCTTTCTGTATGCAGTGTTAGGACAAGTGCAGGCCGGCTGGAGATCAGCAGAATAAACAACTCGCCCGATTCAATTACAATGCAGCCCAGCTTTTATCTGGCTGTGACATCATTTCAATCAAAATGTAAAATAATACAATCCAATAGTTGCAAGAGGGAGAGATAGGACACAGGCGGCTGCACTTAGTCATTTAATAAAAAGAGAAGAGGAGGGTAGGGCAGCCCTCCTCTGACAGCCGGCGAGCCTCTCAGTTCCAAAACTCCATTACCTGCTCTAATGGTATTCAGGAAAACTGAGTGAAGGAAATTGTCTATTACTTTTTATTAGTGGAAGCTGTTACGGAGGATACAGCCTGCTGCACAGTTTTTTTCTTTGTTCGTTTAATTAACAAAAGCATGAAATCTCCCTATTGGCAGCTTTTTCCACTCAGCTTCTGCTGCTTCCCCTTCCCAGCAGGGGCTTTATTTGTTTCTTTTGTCTCCTTTGAATTTTTTTTTTTTTAAACAGTGATGTTTCTCAAGACCCGCAAATCATCGTGAGTAGAAAAACATAATTCAAGGGCAAATATAGTCTCTAAAGTGCTAAGGCTGGAAAGCAATCAGGATGTGTTTCCTCCTCCTAAGCACTTGTGTATGGAAGTTTCCCTTTCAGTTCTCCGAGTTTTACCGTCCTCAGGGATGTAACACTGAGTGGCACCTGCTTTGTGTCAAGGTGATAAAAACGACAATAACCAGCTCTATCCATGTGCCAGAAAGCCAGGAAGAAAGAGAAAAGGAGGTCAGATTTTAGAAAGAGGGTATGAAGTGTATCATAAACCCAAGTCCCTGAGCCCTGGCCTATCTGAATATCGACTCTAGCCCTTGAATAGCCCATTTCACTTAATCAATGAGTTCATTGTTTTTCCTTGAACTGTATTTCGTTTAAAAGAAACAATCATTTTTAAAAGAAAATAATCCATTATCCTTCAATATTTTTGATCATTCCATACAACCAGCAAATCCCTCAAGCAAAAAACTGGCTTGAATAAGTCTTAAAATGAGGTGGCATAAAGCAGCATTTTATGATGGCCCTGAGATATTTAAGTTTTCTTCAGGAGCGTTCAGAGGACTGTGACACTCCTGCTATGGGACGATTAAACTTGACTTTCCCTGGCAGAAGAGAGATAACTATCCCAGTCCACCCTTAAAGAAGAACACAGCGTAGTGGTTCTTCTTACATTGTCATGTAAGAAGTTAAAAAGCCACATGTTCCATTATGACCAGAACCAAAACAGAACCATGTTTGTGAGATCATTAGAAAATCAGGTGTCATGCGTAACAGGAAGTTAAATGGAAATTTTCCTATTACCTCCACATGGCAGCTAAAATTCTGAGCTAAAGACGAAGAATCCTCATCCTAGAGAAGGTTTAGTCTCCCAAACTAGACTCACCCCTAAAAACATAGCCTCTCTGTTTACCATTACTCTCCTCTAACCACAGAAGAGAACGGAAGCTTGGGGAGGATTGGGGTGGGCCTCCATGTAAGTGGAACATGCTTTGGCTTTCTGCCCTATCCCTAGCTGTGGTGGAGGGTGTGCTCCCTGACCCCCAAGCCAAATGAGGGGCCTCCAAGGAAAGTACCTGCAGAGATGGGAGATGACACCTCTCTCTGGATGAGCAATGGAATTACAGGTTTTTGTGCTGTGCTGGGGCCTGAGGCTGATGTACTGAAATGACCCTTAGGAGGACCAGAAATGCAACCTAGAGACTTCGGGGAGGGCCTGGAACCTAAGAGTTCTAAAAATAGGGGGTTGGCCCAGAAGCCCATGATGGCATGTGAGCCAGAGGGAGCAGTAGGTGGGTCAGTTGTATTTCTATAGTTGGGCAGGGTCAGAATGCAGGAGTCTTTCCATGCCAAGTGGAAACAGCATAGGTAGTGGGCTTGAGCCATTTGGGTGGGTGGGCCCTTACTCTTGAAGAGGTAAGCTAAGGGTAATAGCCACATTATCCCTTCCCTATATTCATGCCCTTTTGCAATGTGATTTACATCCCCCTCCCACCAATAGGTGGCATCATTTTTTCCAAACCATGAAAGTAGGCTAAGGTTTATTTTGGCCACTACAACTATGGCAGAAGTGACAGGGCAATAGTTTTCAGCTTGGAACTCCAGTCAGTCTTGCGACCCTGAAAGCATGATGGGAACAAGCCCAGGCTAGTCTGGTAGAGCGTGAGAGGAACACAGCAAATCATGCCTGCTACCCCAGCTGACAGCCACCTGAATGTGTGGGAGAAGCCATCTCAGGCTCAGCAGCCCACAGCTGACCTGCTAGCCATTGCAGACAAATGAGTGTACCTAGCTGAGCTCAGCTAACGCTAGCCCAGATCTGCAGATGAACTATGCTGACCTGTAACCTTGAGAGCAATCTTAAACCTTCTGGTCTAAGTCAGAGTCATATGACTTATGATGCAGCATGGATAACAGACACTGGGAATGACCTGGTGGGTGACCCCTCGCATGAGAGTTTCCATAGTAAGAAGCTCCCTGTAGCCACAAACACACCTTGATGGCTACCTGATATGATGAACATGAATGTCTGGGTCATGTTCCCGGGACAAAGTTTCAACTCTGCAGACATTTAAGGCTTGGCTCTCTACACCCACCCTAGACCTTGGAAGAGCCAGCAGTGGGAGCCAGAGGAGGAAGAGAAATATGAGAAGCAAAAGGCTTTGCCTTGGACCCCTTCCCACTTCAAGGCTCTGAGCTATGGGACTGAGG
The DNA here is from genome assembly GCA_004026585.1 of Noctilio leporinus. Taxonomy (NCBI): domain Eukaryota; kingdom Metazoa; phylum Chordata; class Mammalia; order Chiroptera; family Noctilionidae; genus Noctilio; species Noctilio leporinus. The sequence goes on along the minus strand of PVIW01000475.1, from coordinate 150,398 downwards.
TGAGCAAGAGGGCAGAGGATGTTCAATAGTGTGAGATACTGAGGATTTGACTAACCTGGGGTGGATGTCTTCCTATCAGAAAAATGAGTGACTCTGTAATCAAGAGTGAGAGGGGGGCTGAGGGTCTTGGCCAAGGTGTCCACAAGGGCTAGGAATGGGCAGTCTAATGCAGGATGGAGGCAAGATTGGGAAGAAGGCCCAAGTTTAGCAGCTTCAATGATGCAGCTACATAGATTTCAGTGGAGCTATTGGCAATAGGTTCTAAACGTAAGTTTTGACCATTGAACATGGGGCCATGGGGCCATGGGGCCACTGAACAGGGGTCTGAGAACTAGTGCCTTCATTTGGTAAAAGTGAAAAACACCTGGCGGTCTTTGATGGGGAAGAGATGTGCAGAGATACAACTGCATTTTAGAAGCATGAGTCCTGCGTTAATGCACCTGTGTATCAGCAGGGAGAGAGAAGCTGTGGCATGAACCATGGGAAAACCATTATCCAGACGTGAAGAGGTGGTTCCAGGCTCGAGCTGTGAGAGTGGAGGAGGGGATGAAAACATGAGGAAGTCACTTATCTGTGGCAGTGCCAATGGTGGTACAGCCGTTGCTTTTGATTTTCCTGTTTCCCTCCTTGGACAAAGCAATGCCACCTAATAATTAAAGTAGCAACATGAAAAGAAAGAACCAAGGCACAATCATGCATTATGTCCTTAAACAAATTACTCAAACTGTCACTGCTTCCATGTCAAATGTCTGCAGTCTGCAGACCTAGAATCCATGCTTCCAGACAAACTGGACTGGGAAGGTCTCCACGTTGTCACATTCAGGTGTGCAGTGGTGTTTGGGGGCGAGTGGAAAGAATAGCAATGGAGAGCAACCAGCACAACTACAACAAACTGAGAATCGCCCGGTGGACAGTGCTCAGGTGAGCATGGCACGGCTGGATATTCTTCTACCTGTGCCATGGTAAAATGGTAGAAACCTCTTGGGGGCAACAAGTTGGTGCCCATGCTTCACAGACGAGGAAACAGAGCTCTGCTTGTTTGGGTAAACCATCCGGAACCAGATGGAAGCTCCACCCCAGCACTGTCACACAGTTCCGGGGGTGCCAGCTGAGTCCTTGTGCCTCCCGTCCTCATGGGCAAGCAGGGCAGGGTCTCTAAACTCATTCCTGGCACTGCTTCAACATCACAGGTATCATTACAGGTCTTATTACTTACCAAGTGCTTGTCAAATGTTCATTCTCTTTTCTGCTTCACAAACAGGGTCCTACTTAAAAAGAATAGTGTCTTAACAAGGGTCAGTCTCTGAGAAAGAATGATACATCATGTTGGGGTCCAAACATTGGAGACGTTCAGCTGCAGTACATCTAAACTTTCTCCTTCTTTCTTTAGTTCTGTCTTTTGGATCAGCCTTTCCCAACATTGTGCCATATGCAGGGTGCACATAACCTCTGAAGCCACATAGAAAGCACATGCTGCCTACTGGTTTCATGATGCCCACCGATCCCATGATGCACCATAGACCCATGATGTATAGGGTCACATGATATGTAGTGGCTCTAATGTGTGATAGTCACATGATATAGTGGTTGCATGATGGGTGATTGCCATATGACATAGCATGATCGCTTGGCATAGCATGATCACATGACCCACTGTGAAGTTTTAACAAAACCACACATCAGATGGACAATCTTGCCAGTTCTTGGGAGAGCGTCTTTCCTATTAACCTCTCTACCCATAAACTCTCACTGACTTTTGACAAAGAGCTTGGGTTTTCACAACATATTTCTTCTTCCATTTCACAGCAGAAATGCCATAACGTCTGTTGATTCCACCTACCATTCTGCTTCTGTTCCCAATAAAGCTCTGTCAACTCTGATTCCTCCCTGTCTCTCTTTAGTCTCCTGGTCAGATGTGTTCTCCCACTGCTCAGTAAATGGCTTTTATTTTAGGCCATATCACTGTGTGTGACCCTATCCCCACTGGCCTTCAAGTCCTCATTTTACCACCAGCAGCAGCGGCACTGGCCTCCAGAGTACCCCTCAGTACCTCCTTAAATGTTCACTCATTAGCATGTTCAGCCCGAGTTTGCTGAACTTCCATTTGCGTGCCCAGCACCGTGCAGGAAACAAACAAGCACCTTCACCCCCAGCTGTCATTCCAGGGTAGGAGGACAGGAAACACGGTAGATAAGTAAACTGTACAGTGTTAGCAGGGACTAAGGCAGAGGTGGACGGGGCACCCTGGGAGCAGAGTTGCCCCAGAGCACTGCTCACTTCTACCTGTCTCAGGCCATCTTGGTTGGCTTCCTGACTTTGGAGGCTCCAGTCCTGGGTCCTCACCCATAATGGGTTCAGCTCCTCTCAAGAAATTCAAACATCCTTTATATGCAGAGGAATCCTCGAGTGCATCTCAGGCAGCAGATACCCTCCCCAGACTGCAGACCTGTCCATCTCCCTGTACATGAGTGACCCCACTTCCACACATGGTCATGCTGCAAACAGCACCTGTGGTTTTGAGGCACCTCTTCTTCCTCCGCACCTGCTCCTAAGGAGGCCCCCAATGTCCTCATCTCAGCACACTGTGGAGCTTTCCTCCCAACTGCTTGAGTCACTAAAGCAGAACTCGACTTAGTTTTGCTCCATCTCTAGATCCCACATACAATCTGACAACGCAGCTGCTGGACTCACCCTGACAATGTTCCCCAGAGGGTGGCTTCTCCAGCCCCGCTGCTCTCAGCAGTCTAGCACATCAGTGCTGCTCTGGGGTGCTGAAGGTCAAGGCAGCTGGTCCTCCGTCCCCCCACCCAGAGCCCATGTGACCTGGTCACAACATGAGTCAGATCTGGGAAGGCTTGCTCCTCAGGGAGAGCCAGCACCCTTGCTGAGCGTGCCTGGGCCCTTGAGTCTGCAGCTTGCGTCAGCTCTGCGGCTCTGCTCCATTTCCCTACCTCTGCTCTGGCCACACTGGCTTCTTGCTGATTTTGGACTCTGTCAGGCAAGCTGACACCTACAGCTCTTCCTCTGCCCTCCATGCAGGGCGTCTCTTTGTGATGTCCTTTCCTCTGCTCAAAAGTCACCTCTCCGGTGAGGTTCTTGTGGCCATTCCACCCCATGGCTACTCCACCTTGTGGGCACTCCCCAGGAATCTGCTCTGTGCTGGATTCCCTCAGGAAGCTGGGCTGGTTCTGTGATGGTGCCTTAGCCAATGAGTGGGGTAGGCTGTCTGGTCATTTGGTGGTGGGCACACATGTTTGTTGGCTCAGGCAGGATCCTGAGTGGACTTGTCAGAGGTTGGTGCTGGACAGGACACTAAGGCCTCACTGTGAGGTCCAGGTCAACTTCCAATGTTAGGGGAAACAGTATGGAAGTGGGGGCTGTGTCCTTCTGCTAGAGACCAACCCCCCGCCCAGCCCCCCTCTCCTCAAAGCATAGCACACACACAGCAGTTCTCCATTCAGTGGGAGCTCATCCTAGAGTGGCTTCACTTACCAAGACCCCCACTCTGAGAGCTTGCTAATAAGCCCTCCCCGTATGAAAATCAGGAATGTGCCAGTCTTTCTCCTCAGACCATTCAGGATTCTTTGGGATCGCATTGCATTTCATAAATGGCATTGAATGGGAGCAAGAAGTGTTAGTGGCAGCTGTGACTATCAATGAAAACAGAACAGCCCTGGTGTTGGAATGGGGAGGGGACCTAATCAATTATCCTCTCTCTGGGGCTATTTCACTGAGCTTGGGTTATTTTCCTTAAGGTGTTTTGCCTCATCATCAAGATGGTGAAGCACGGCTATCCATGAATTGGTCTAATTTTTCATTTTATTACAACCACCACTGGTTGAACCCTCATTCTCTGTGGGGTGCTGCCAGAGGTGCTGCTGAAAAAAAAAAAAAAAGGAAGCAACAGTAATATCCGCTGCTCTCTGCCGGCCTTAGACACACAAAGTGCACGCCACTGCTGAAGTGCCCGCTTGTCTACACATGAGTAAGTGATAGTTGTCTATCTTTGGTGACCTCCATGTGACTTGGTGCAAGCATGCCACATGCTCCTCCTCAGTTGGGTTGTCCACTCGCGCCTCATGCTGGCAGAGGCTACCCTGATCCTCTTCATACTGACTCTTGGAGCAAGCATGAGTCTGCACTCTGCATATGTGTGTTGGACCAGTGTCTGCTGTGTTTGCTTTCGATAGTTCACACAGGGCCTCGGCTCAGCATCCTTCCTTTATTTAGGAGACCACTCGCCATCCTGCACCCTCTAGTGTTCACACTCGGTGCACCTCCCTTTGGTTCTCCTGCTAGTGAGCATAGTAGGCCACACCCCTATGTATCATAGTGTGGACTGCGCACCACTGACCCACACGCAAACCCTGTAATTGATAGGTTCCTTCTAATTTTTAAGAAAAAAGGACAGAAATGTAAACAAATAATTAAATACCACATTTGATCTCTGCATTAAAAGTATGTACTCAGTACCTATGAAACATCATGGAGAAATTTGTAGAAGCTTCCAGAGACTGGCGGCCAGGGAAGATACCACTCGGAGAGTGATGGGTGAACCACATGTTAAGGATGAAAGCTCACAGCGTCGGTGAGGGGAGGCCACACACAAAAAGAGCCAGGCACAGATCAACGTAGCCTTGTGGGGGCTGTCAGTGGCTCCTACTGCTGCAACGTGGGGAGGGGGCAGTGCCGCAGAAAAGAAGGGCAGAAGCTTCTCTCTAGGTTTCTGTCCATTAAAGATCTCCAGAGAGATTTCCAGGCTTGCCTACTTCGTTTATTCAGTCTCAGCAACTTCTGTAAAACAGATTCTAAATGTTTCTGATGTATCAAATCAAATATTCATTATTAGGTGCTTGCTAAGCGTCTCCTACCCTCAATCCACATGTAGAAACCCCCCAAGGTTTGGGCCTTGGGAGCCGAGCAGGTCCTGAAGGTGGAACCCCATGATGAGATTAGTGTCCTGAAAGCGACCCCAAAGAGCTCCTTTATCCTCCCACCACAAGAGGACACAGGAACAAGTCTGCCACCTGTGATCCAGGACACCCAACTGCACTGGCATCCTGAATTCCAGCCTTCAGAATTGTGAGCATTCAACTTCTGTTTATAAGACTTGGTCAGCAATATTTGGTTGAAGCAGCTGGAACGGAATAAGACACTACTTTCCAAGCCCTTACATAATAAATTCAGGGGGTAGGGGAGAGAAATGAAACCTATTGTTTGGAATTGTCATCCGGAAAACATAATTTGCTTCACATGGTTCTCAGCTTCCTTCCCCAAATGATTCTGGGGGTTGATAGCATCCAAAGATGTGTCTAGGTTGTGGGGACAGAGCCCTGGAAAACAAACAAACAAAACACTTACTGACCAATCCTCTCTACCCTTCCTGTTATACTCTGATTATTTGGGTGGTATGATCACTAGTGGACACAATTCCATGTCTCACTGAACCTGGTTTTGAAGTCTTGAATTCACAAGTTTAAGTGTTATTAAACCCGGGAAGCACCCGTTTCAGAAGCAAAAAGCATTGTGTTCTTAAGACCTCATGATGCCAGCCAAGTTCTTCCTCCCAGGAGGACTACATCACAGAGGCCCAGTCCTGGTAGGTGTCCCTGTGTTGGCACCGGCAGGTCTTGAGCGTTTTCTTAGCGAAACAGACACAGAGTATGAACCCCCTGTTCGGTGCAGGGTGGAAAAAGAGAAGGTGGGTCTCAGTGCTTCCTTCTTGCCCCCTGTTTCTATTTCCTAAACAAGCTCAGAGTTTTTATAATTCATCACCTGGTTGACAGATGAGTTCTGCTGGAGAATATTAGAAAATGTCTCAAATCTCATATATATGCTAATGGTATGCCGAGACTGGTCGCTGGTGCGCCAGAGTTTTTAATCTGTCTTGGCCAGTGTGGAAAGTGGAGGAGACAAGCCACTGCACTCCACAATTTATGATCAAACAGCTGAATTTTGAAGGAAGAAGGACATGCAGAAAGGGAGAGTAATTTTCTGATTTAACAGCGTTGTTACGACAAATAAAGAAATCTTGATTTTGACTGCACTCGACATTAAATGAGTTTCCTGTACCCTGTGCTGAATTTTTCATTTTTCAGATTCATATAAAGCATCCTGCTTAGATACAAGTGACAGATAAGGAAACGGTGCATATGGAAATCAAATGTGTATAATAAAGCCGTCTTCTGTTTATTAAATAAACACATGTAGATTACTTCTGCGGAGGACGCACTGATAATTCTTCATCGTGTTCCCCTTTTTTTCCAAGTCACAAAGAATCTTATTTAACAACCATGGATGTTAGGTCTAGGCTCCTCCGTTTATGACCTTCTCACCACTCAGGGGGCTGGCACCTGGAATTAATGGCTAATCCTCTGTTTGGTTTTCCGGTCCCTGTTTCTGCGTATTATTTCAGTACATCATTGTGAATACCACAGTAATTTTGGAGGCTTCTCTGTAAAGTTGCATATTGCTATTATTTCCATTATGGAAATGACAAGATGGACCAATAGGGAAAGGGATAGGGACATTATTCTGAGCAATGACAGGTGCTCAGGAAAGCCTCGCTTGGCACCTGGGCTTTTCAGCAAGGCAAGGAGCAATGGGCTGGGGACTGCTGTGACCACAGGACAGGGAAGTTTGTCAAACACCTAAGCAAGCAGCACTGTGAAAGAAAGTGCCGTTGAGGCAAATGCCCTCGTGAGGTCTCCTGTGCCCTGTACTGTGAGGAGGGAATGGAAGTCACTCTGACCAATTGAAGAGGGAGGCCCTTCCAGGCATTGGAGGCAGGAGTCTGGCATTGGAGGAGGAGCAGATCCCACGTGAGTGGAAAAGGGCCAAATTTCTGTTCCTGGATTATCTGCCTGACGTTTTCTAGAAGTTTTGAGCTTCCTGAAAGGGCCTAAGCCAGGCCAAAATGGGGCATAAAATCACAAAGATTTTCTTCAAGTTTCAATCAAGACCCAGATTCCCAAGCATATAAAGATAATAATAAAAATAACGTTTATTGCCTTTCACATCCTTATCAGCTTTAAATTTTTAAAACTTCACTTTTCAATGACAGTTTACATTCGATATTACTTTGTATTAGTTTCAGGTTGCAGCATAGTCGTCAGACAATCACATACTTGACAAAGTGTTTTGCCCCCAATATTTCTAGTACTCACCTGGCACCACACATAGTTATTGCCTAGATTAACATTGGCTACATTCCCTGTATTGTAATTTACATTCCAATGACTATCCTGCAATTACCAATTTGTACTTCTTAATCTCTTTACCTTTTTCACCCAGTTCTCCAACCCTCGTCTCCTTTGGCAACTATCAGTCTATATTCTGAATGTATGAGTCCTTTACTGCTTTGTTTGCTTGTTTATATTTCATTAGAGTCAACATATAATAAAATCATGTAGTATCTGTCTTTCTCTGACTGACTTATTTCACTCAGCAAAAAGCTGTGGTAATATATATGATGGAATATTACTCCACCACAAAAAGGAGTGAAATCCTGACCTGGTCATGTGTCTCAGTTGGTTGGGTGTCACCCCTCAAACCAAAAGGCTGAGGGCTCAATTCCCAGTTGGGGCACATGCCTGGCTTGTGAGTTTGATCCCCCACTGGAGCACATATGAAAGGCAACAAACAAATCAATGTTTTTCTCTTACATCAGTGTTTCTCTCTCCCTCTACTGCCTTATCTCTAAATATCAATAAACTTAGGTGAAGATTAAAAGAAAAAAAAAGAATGAAATACTACCATTTACAATAGCATGAATGGACCTAGAGTACACTCAACTTGAAAAGTTTTTACCTAGTCTTTTTACATCATCTATTTATTCATCTATTCATCTATTTATTCATAATCTATTTGTCTACCTATCATCCATCTGTCTATTAGTTATCTATCCATCTATTATCTATCAATATATCACCCATCTGCTAGAGGGATGCTACTGGCGTGGAGTGGGCCAAGGCAGAAAGGTCTAGCAGAAGAATTGCTACTGCTCAAAGTCCTACAATACGCAGAACAGCTCCGCAACAAGGAAAAATCTGGCCCCGATAGCGAGAAGTCTCTACACCCCTGACCCATTCCTACCCTGTTGTGTGAGTTTGGAAGAAGGTTTTCATTTCCTAGCTCCATATATCACACCAACGAGCAGATGGGCCCAGGACATTTCCTGTTTTATTCCCTCTTTAAATTAACATGTCATTGAATTCATGCTGGTGTCTGAGGTAGGGGGTGCAACTGGGCACAGATCAGCCCGTGGTGCTGATGAAGATGGACAGAGGGTGGACGGGCCACAGGGTGGCTGCCAGACAGGGTGGTAAGTGCTGAGTCCCGCTTCACCAGGTCAGATTGGAGTATTTCCCTGGGAGGTTCAGCACCCCAAGCAGCTGCACTGCTGAGAACATCTTAAGAAAATGTTGTAATTTTTATTTACATTACATTACTTTTCTTTGGGATCTTAATTTCACGTCTCTTTTGTAAGCTATTTATTCCAGAAAACCCCATTCTTACTGTACAACTCTAATTAGGTGCTGGAGGCATTTACAGTGTTAGCTCTTATTTTGAAGAAAAAAGAAATTTCCACTTTAATCTACTACAAAGTGAAGCCACAGGGACATGTTAGAACAGGTACCGGGAGCAAGTTTTGTTCTGTGTCAGGGTTTGTGTGTGAGCATGCTTAGTTTAAAAAAATACCTCTTTGTTTCCAAGCCAGGGAATCACAGCCTAGAGTATAATAGTTTTTTGTTTGTTTGTTTGCTATTAGGAGATATGGGGATATGATTTTTTTTTTTTCCAGTGTGTCCCTGCCTTGCCAGTGTCCCGTGGCCCAGGAGAGGTAAGGCTGAGTCCCTTACCGGTATCACCACTGCAACAGGTAGTGCTTTGCACCAGTTTCCCATCCCCTGGCTTAGAAGCCTGTCTGGAATCTTGCAAAGGTTTCTCACTCAGTTCCGTTGTCTGGACCCTCTTGGTTGCACTTTTCCTAATTTCATTGGCTCTACCCCAGGTGCAGGCAGAACACTGCCTTGGGCAGGGGGTGGGGAGTTCCCTGGTTCCCTGGAGACGGCCCTCTATTCTGAGATAATAACTTTCAGAAAGAGATCTAACATTTTTCCCCAGGCTAACTGTCCAGACAGTAACTTGGTAAACCTAGAACTCAGCCACTTCTCCCTGCAAATCATTCCACCTGATGTCCTGCGTGGTGGACTTCAGAGCAAACTCAGGCTACAAGAAGGACGAAGGTGGCACCTTAGACAGCCCCTGAGGTTGTGCGGGCACTTCCTCTGCTTGTACCTCCCAGAACAGCTCATTTTTTCACATCCCGAAGCCCTCCTGAGGTGGAGAACCTGCATCTTTTCCTCATGAGACATCCTGAAGTTCGCATGAAGTGTTCCCTCCCCATCGGTCTCTTCATGGGGTGGCATCAGGAGTTAGAAAGACGCTCAGCCCAAGGGAGGGTCATGACACTGAGTGGAAACCAGGAATTTACACTGGTTTGCATTGGCTGGTCATGAGGACGTGGGACAGGCCTATAGGGTCTGATCAGATAGCAACTATCATCTCCACACCTACAAACCTTCGGTTCACTCTCTTTTCTCTTTCTCTTTTCTTTTTTTAAAAATAAGCCCACCATTTATTTTGGTTTTTAAAATAGCATTTCTTGAAAGTTCACATATCAGAGAGAAGCAGAAAGATAAAAATAAGGATGTCTTAATATTTCCATCAGGATAAACAACGCATATACTTTTTTCCAATGATTTTCTTTATAGAAATAGAAAACTTAAACAGTATTAACATTAGACAATTCTGAAGTTCTCATTTTTCTGAACAAATTATTTTATTTAAAATGAAAATAGTGGCATTTTTTTTAGTTGTATTTAAAATACTTACATTTCAGTAAATGCCTGAATATTCCATAATTTATTTGGCCACCTTGACATTTTCAGATTTCATTTACCACTTGTTTCTGATGATGAAATTCTGTGGTGACTACTGTGTGCACTCAACAGTCCCATTGAGAGCTGCAATGTGGGAAGTAGGGAGGAACCATGGGCGTTAACACTGGCCATTGGTGCAGGTCATTGCAAAGATGATAATGGTGATACATAACAGTTGAATACGATTGAGTTCTGAAGATGGGCCAGGCATGTTGCTAAGGACTTTCCATTTACCAGCTAATTTAATTTTCACAACAACATAGTGAAGGAAGAACTGGGAACCAAAACCATCCCTTAAATACAGAAAAGAAACCAATGCTTTGGAGCAGGAAAGGAATTCAATCTGGTCACAGCTCCAGCTGCGTGACCACTTATGGGGCATGAAGCCTTTATTTCATCACGTCCTTTGTCGCTTACTTGCCTGAACATCTAGCTGCTTTATTTTCTATTTTGTAATCTGTCTGGGAACACTGAGGGACATTCCAGAGAGGGACATGGAACATGTCTCCGTGGGCTCAGCCTTTGGCCCAACAGTTCCGTTCCAACACTCCTCTATGCTGCCTTTCAGGCTCCTCTCCTGTGTCCTCACCGCAGGGAGACTGCCACAGATCCCCTTCCTCATCACATCACAGACTCAGGCCTCACCTTCCTTACCTCCCATTGCCGGCTGTGAGCATGACACAACATGAAAGTGTTGCTCATGGGAACTCTGTTTGGTCTGCTGAGACAATTCTTGTATTGCTATTAGCAATGTGACATCTTCAAAGAATCCAGAACAGGATATTTTCTTAATGTGTCAGTAAGCAAAGAGATGTCAGCTGCTACAAATGGACACACATCGCCTCCCACCCACACCTCTGGAGGGGGGGAGTTAGGATCATGAAGGTTGCTTACACAGGTGCATTATCATCAATACCTGCCAATTGCAGCGATTTCCCCTCCTTCTATCACCAGCTACCCCCAAGCAGAGGGCATGAGTTAGGTGCTGCTTCAAGAAAAGTAACCAGTGGGGTTGCATTTGTTTCTTATTATGTAGAGACGTAGAGTATGTGTAAGTGGACAGTCCTTGAGTAGATCTGAGCAGCCCATTTCCTTGTGTGTCATGCAGGTGTGCACAGTCCTCTGTGTCTACAGAGCTGAGCCCACCAAGGCCACCTGACACATGTCCTTTTCTCTACTCTCACACCCTTCTTTGCACATCCCAGAAAAAAAACATTTGCCTCAAATCATTTATAAGCAGGACAGTCAGAGGAGGGTTCAACCTTATACCACATCCTCCAAGACACTGGATACATCATCCTCCAGGCTGTCTTCCATCATGCAGAGAAGTTTGTGGGATCCCATCTTACATCTGTGTGCCCAGGATTTCAGCAAAAGTAAGGCATGAACATAATAACATTAAACAAATCAAAAATTCCTCTGCTAAGACACCACACACTAGAAGGTACCATTCTTGGTACTGCCCTAGCTTTTCTGCACCTTCAGAAGGCACCCCATCTCACACTCCTCATAACAGGGCTAACGTACTCACCTGGCACCTAAGGTGAGCATCATGTGTGTGCATAGGGGAGGGTGCATACAGTTGGAGTAGCGCTGAGTATGACTCTGGAGGCCTTCCCAACCCCTCAGAATTCAGGATGGATGCACGGGGCTTTAAAATAATCCGTTTCACAATGAGATATACTTACTGTGCTACTTGTCATTCCAGAATTTCCAGAGACTTCATCTTTTTGCAAGTTTTTGTTAAAGTTTAATTTTTAAACCAACTTAATAGACACAGGGGGAGAGAGAGCACACCACTTGACTCAGTGTTGTGAGGTGGTAATTATCTTCCTTCTAACACAGTGTGGAGGGTGGTCGTGAGTTTATCCCTCCATTGGGCTGGTTCCATTTCTGGTGGAAGCCACCATCTTCATTTCCTGGGGAGCCCCGTGTGTCTAGGTCATCAGGTCCTCATGGGCTAGTCACAGGAGGTGGGATGCCTCCCCACCATCCTACGAGTGGCTGAAATGCCCCAGGTTATGTGTTATTGATTTTAGAGCAGCAGGCTTATTTCTCAGCAACGTGATCAGGTTTCAAGCTAGTTCCCCTTGAATTAATTTTTGTTGTTCAGTGTTTGAAGTTCAGACAGGAATAATTGGTCTGGGAAGGACATCTTGCATTCCAGCTGAGACATGAAGCTGGAGGCAGGCATGCCCCCCAATCTCCAGGGGAGAGTTGATTTTGAAATCTTTCTGTGATTTTCAGGAGACTCTTCTGATTCTGCCTATATCCAGCTGCACCCCAGGCCCTGGGTGACTGGGCAGATCCCTAAATTATCTGTCTGCTCTTTGTAAGGACCGTTCCATGGATCCTTGGCCTCACTTCTGGTGACTCCCAGCATGATCCAGAGACCGAGTTTGCTCTGTGAGCTGAGGGGACAGGCCACACCAGCACTTAACAAAATCTCACTTTTCAAGCTCCCCAACTTCTATGGCCTGCAAACATTTTTACATCACGTGTAGACTGCACTTCAAAAGAACCAGTTTGTTGGACCCTTATTCTTCAGTTTAGCTTTGTTTTATTTTTGGTTTCTTTTATATTCAATATTAGTCGTACTCCTTGTCAAAGACATGAGGGATGTGTTCTTTTTCCTTTACATTAACTAGGGTCCTTTCGTCAGGGCCTTGGCCAGAGGGCCTCTTTGGGCCGGCCTTTCACTGGGTTTGAAACACTTGACTCCTTGGCTGGTCAGTGAGGACAGTTTATGGAAAGCATGATGGTGAATGTGACAGTCATCAGTTTTGTGGCTGTCATTCAATTCACTTCATGAAGCTTTGGGAGTGACTTTGCAGAAAGACTCTCTGTGAGCCTTGGGGGCTGCACTAACGCCATTGTCACCATTGTTAGCAATGCGTGTACCATCAGAGATGAGCCAGGTGTTGCCTTGTGTGAGGCATCTGCTTTCCACCCTGTTTCACAGCCTAACAGAATCTAAGGGAAAACCAAATAAATCTACACAAGTGTCCACTGGCTGATCTTGCCTATGTTTCTGTCTATTTGCTGAGGTTGAAAGAGAGGCACCAACCTTTTCAAGAGAGGCACTGAGCCAGCAGTTTAGGAATTGATCAATTTTTAGGTGAACATGGCATGACTTCTCTCTACAGAAGAGTCCTGCCACGTGTGAGTCTGATGTGACACTGTTACCTGCACCCTGAATTTTAAACCAGCCCTTTTGTTGTTTTGTTGTAGACAGCTCAGCTTCTTGATACAGAAGTTTAGGAGCACTTGGGGGAAGGGTCCATGTGACAGGGGGCATGGAGGAGACTTGGCTCTGCATCCCCCTCCTCCCACCAAGAAGGGCCTGGGAAGAGCTCTGCACAGGTGTTCTGGGCCTGATGAAGGTTATACGGGGAACCTCAGTGTGAGAGATGTGAGGGCCCCAGCCAGGCCAGGCTGGGTTGGGAGATAGGCTGGTCACCTTCCTGGTCACTGTCCCAGACAACTAAGAAGGCTTAGGAGGTATGTTTCAGTGCCCACAAATTTTATCTGTTTGGTAACTGTGCTCCTGAACTTTAGTTTGCTGTAAATATCTACACTTTAGGTCTATTTTATTGATTTTTAAAAATCCAATGATTACTTTATTAAACTTTTTTGTCTTGTCTGCTCCCAACTCTTATGAAATCAGGTGGAGAGACTTGTAGCACAAAAACTCATTTTTGTTTCAGGGAAAAAAACAGGGTCAGTGAAATACTAACTTCTGGTTTCTTGGATGTCCTTAACTTTGAGTGCTGCCTCACCCAGACTAGGATTTGGGCTCTCACTGAGTGCAGACTCCCCCATTTCTGGTTGCTTCCCCCATCCTTTAGCTGAAGACAGGAAACCCCATGTTCTTCTGCCAGAGTGAATAAGGGTGACATCTAGTGGCCACATTGTTGAACTACAGACACGTGTTTCCAGGAACTAGAATCTGAGATTTCATTCACTCATTCATTCATTCATTCATTCATTCATTCATTCATTCATTCAACAGATACTATTCTGGGACTTTAAGCTTAGAAAGGCAATGTTCATCACAGATTTACTATTATTAATCTGTTAGGAGGTATAGATTTCCAAATATTTCAGATAGAAACAGCCCATCTTGGATGTGGTATTCCCACTGGACAGTTATCCAGTCTTTCTGTGAATTTTTCCAGTGTCAGAAAACTCACCTAATCAGTCCAATCACATTTCACAGAATAACATTGAGTCTGGGAAGGATCTACGGGCCATTTAGTCTAACACCCTCATTTTACAGGTGGAGACTGAAGTCTAGATGGAAGTGGAGATCAGGTGATGCCCAGCCAGTGAGTTAGGGGCTGAGGCAGATGAAACCTGACTTTTCCTTGCTGTAAGTCTCAAGTTTTTCCTCTAGTGATAGTTATTATATTTTCCCCCTTCCTTTTTACCCTTCATCTCATTCTTCTTTTCTCATTCTTCGTTTCCTTAACAAATACTTTCTGCCTATTTTATGTACCAAACATATTAGGAGTGAATGTGAGCCATCCTTGGGACATGAAAGCTTATGTTCTCATGGGGAATACCGTCAGTGAACAGGCAGTTACAGGGTCTTGTAAATAAAGAATGCAGTCAGTGGGGAAAATGGTGTGATCGTTATTACTGTGGTTGACAGGAACAAAACTGGGTTAAACTAACAACAATAAATAAAGGCTCATAGCCTGGGAAGCCCAGGATGGTGGTTTCAGGAACCTAGACTGAACCATTAGGACCATTTCTCTCCATCTCTTGGCTCCACTTTCCTCTCTCTTTTGGTGATGTTCTCTTCCACTGCAGATGGCTATTTTTGCAGTGTGAAGGGTACTGCCCAAAGTAGGCATGGCTACAGACAGACCAAGCTGCAGCCAGAGAAAAGAGCATTCATTTCCTCTAAACCTGCATATTATGTCCCAGGAAAGGACCAACAGAATTAACTGGTGTCACAGGTCCATCCAGAACTAAGTCTCTGAAAGTAGTTTCAAGATGGGTGTTAGTCACTGCCTGTCTCTGTGGCCAGGAGGGGATGTCTCTGTGCCTGGTAACCCTAGCAGAGCACCACGATGGGATGTGGAGGATGCAAGGGTGCTGGGAAGGTGCAAAGAGAAGTAGAGAAAGTATCTAGGACCAAAGTAAGTCACACCAGGACTGGAATGAGGTTGTCTCAGTCAAGAGAAATGGATGTAGGGGTAGAAAATAGTGTTCCAGCTTGGGACCAGCACATGTAATAGCTAGAAGGGCAGAAGGGACGCTTCGAGTGCTTGGCAGGGCTGTTGGAAACAGGAACTCAGCCAGAGCTGTCCACAGGTGATGTAGGAAGAGAAACAGGGCCTTTGTGGTCCATGTTGTGCATTCGTGACTTTGTTCTGGGGGTAATACGGAGCCACAGATAGGTTTTAAGGACAAAAATGGTGTGTTCAGGCTTTGATTTTACAAAGATGGTTATGATTGCACTAAGAACTGAGGAAATCTCTGGCAGCAGGCAGATTGGTTAGAAAACCATTGCAATAACCCGAACAGAAGTGACCAGGATACTGCCTGAAATCAAGGTCAAATAACGTGGTCAAGACCACTTGCACCCATGCTTGGGCCAGAGCAATCAGGATGCAAGTGTCTCAGGCCCTGTGGAGTATTTTGTCTTGGCCTCAGTTTCCTTATGTGAAATGACAGCATTAGAATCGATAACTTCAAAGAATTTTTCTCTCTTTAAAAATTCTATAGTTCACACTACATAATTAAAAACCAGGCAAGAATCCCCATCACTCAGCCCAGACATAGGTAGCCGGAGACATGTGACTATAAGTCAGCCCCCTCTTCTGGACTCTCTGGAGAAAATACTAAAATACCATGTCAATAACCTTGGTTAAATGCAATTTTTTTTGCCTTAAAGTATTCTAAACATAATTATTATTTAAACCTAACTTTGTCTACCTCAAAGCAACCCTTCACGCAGAAACATCAAGCAGGTTTAATCTCTCATCTGGGAACTCCCCACATGTGGGGCTGCAGCTGCCCCTTGGATATGCTTGCCCCCCAAGACCCCAATTACTCCTTAGCTGATACCATTTGCCCAGAGCAAAACAGTTGCCAGCAGTTATAGTCGATGTTTGCCCAGCACTCAGATCTGCACTAGTGACATGCAGCTACTGTTTAAGAGGCAAATGGCAAATGATTCATTTTGAGTAGGTGAGGCAGAGATGTCTGCTCCTCTCTGATCTGCATTTACTTTCGAGCTTTGCGAGTGCAAGATGAATACTCCGAGTTCTAGGTTCTTAGATTAAATGTTGTCTTTTTAAATCAAAAGTAAGCAAATCCTATGTAATATGCCTGACATGTATTTATTACAATGTTCTTTAGAAGCAATTTCCATTCTGATATGCCATTGCCTGGATTATTATTAAAGAGTTAAGAAAAATGAAGAGTAGGCGATCGAGATTAGATTTTTCGGAGATGTAACTACAAAACGAATGATGCATTATAAGGACATTAAAAAAGAAATAGAGTTTAAACTGTTAAAGAGAGAGATGTCAATTGACAGATGTGGCAGACTTTAACACTTCCATCGTCAAGATTATGAAGCTGGAGTCTACAGACTGTGGTTTTAACACATCTGCATGTGAAGTTTTTAAAATATCCTTTAGGGAAATGAATGAATTAATTTGGAAGTAATGCACAATTTACTACTACTATTATTACTAATTATTATTAGTTCTTTTTTCTAATTTGGAAAAATGAAACTACCACAAAAATCAGAGGATAATGTAATAAACAACTACAAACCTTCCCATTTAAACGATCAAATATGAATATTTGCATTGTACTTTTAAATTTTTTGTACAAGTAAATATTCCAAAAGGAGGAAAGTCCTCCCCACCAGATGCTGAACCATGGATTTCCTCTCTCCTTATAAGAGCCTACCCAACAAGTGGTGTGTGTGGAGTCCACGTTCCTATACATTTATCAGATGTGCACTTATACGAAGTACACATACAATTCATTTTAATAACTTGCATGCTTGAACATGGACCGGTATGTTCTGGACTTGGCTACAACTCTGCTGAACCACAGACAACTTAGGAAAACATGAATTTGGCTGTCCCCTTGCTAGTGAACAATAGGGACTGTATTCATTTTGGGGGCTGATGTAGTCAAGTACCACAAACTAGGCAGCTTAAAGCAACAGGAGTTTGCTGTCTCACAGTCTGGGGGACCCAAGTCTAACATCAAGAAGTCAGCCTGGTTGTGCCCCCTCCCAGGCTCCAGGGGCGGGTCCTTCCTGCCTCATCCAAACCCTGGTAGCTCCAGGTGTTTCCAGGCTTGTGGCATCATCACACCAATCTCTGCTTCCATTGTCCCATGGCTGCCTCTCTGTGGATCTGTCCCCAAACTTGCTCTTTCTCCCTCTTGTAAGGACACCTGTGATTGCATTTAGGGGCCATCTGAATAATCCAGAAAAATCTCCCCTCAGGTCTTTCACTAAAAGACATCTTTTGCCATAGAAGGTAATTCATTTTTTTCCATGTAAAATAGCATCACAGGTTTCAGGAGTGAGGACATAAATACATTGTTGAGGGGCGTTTGTTCAGCCTGCCTCAGGGTGTGTCTTCCTTGGGATCTGACAGCCATGCTGTGGAGACCCTTGGTGACAGGATGTGCATGTGAGTAAGTGTTTCTTGGGCTGTACCACTTAGCACCTTCAAGAGAGAAGAGATCGCGTTTTCTCACATTCTCACCACATCTAGGTTTTATGCTTGAAACTATTTACATCAAGGTTCAAGACCAACTCATTTGTAAAGAATTATTTCCCCTTATTCCTAGTAAGATGCAGTATTTTTTTGTTTGGGGCTGGGTTGTGAGCATTTTTCTTATTGTTTTGTAAAGAGGTCATTATATTTTTTGGATATTAAATTCTTTTTTGTGATATATGATACAAAAAACTCAGGATCTCACTTCTTTATAACTTTGTTTAAAAGTTTATTTATTTTTGTCAGAGAATTTTTCAGGTTTAAAGAACAATTTAATTCTCCTTCTATTTATTATATCTATATTTTGTATCTTGAAGAATTTTTCCTTATCACCTCATTTTGTCTACAGTTTTGTTTTCCCAGATTCAGTTTAAAACCTATCCAGAGCATATTTGGGGTAAAGATCTAATTGTATTTCATTTTCTGCATGGGATGCTTTTATAAACAGGAGTATCTTTTACTTATTGGTTTATAATGTTTTCTCTATTTTTTATCAAGGTTTTTCACTTGATTGCTTCTATTGCTAGTTTGTTTGTTTGTTTGTTTCATTGATATATTTTTTCTATTCACCAGCAGTACAATGGTTTAATTGCTGTGTGTTTAAAATTATTTTTGATAGTGGGCAGGAAAAGACTCCATCCTTTTCTTTTTAATTATTTATTTGATTATTCTTGCATCTTCTCTTTTATATTTGATTTTAGAATCAGTTTTTTAAAAAAATTCTAAGTAAAACCCTCTAGGTTTTTGTTTTGTTTTCAGTTTCATTAAAATGAAGTCAGATTTAGGAAAAACTTGACATTCCAGTTCTGTTGCATTTCTCATGTCATGGATGAGAAATATCTCAGTTTATTATTACCTTTTTCAGTTTTTGAAAAATGCCGGATAATATTTTCTATAGCAATGTTTTTTACCTTTTGTTACTTTTACTCTGACCCATTGTAGTCGAACTCATACTGCATTTTTCTGTTTTATTTCTTAAAACCTACTGCTGTTTATCTTTAAGAAACGATTAGTTTTGAATGTTTGCATTAGGTACAGAAAAGTTGCTGAAATCTTTAAGTTATACTACCTGTCTATATATTTCATTGGATTTTCCTTGTACGCAACTTGTCACATATACTTTTATACCTTTCTTTTTCTAATGTTAGCTGCCTAATGCCAGCTCCAGGCCCATTATGTGTTGAGCTACCTATTGATGCATAGCAAATAACTGCACACTTAGAGGTATCGCAGAATAGGTCATCACAAGTTCTTCGGGCAAGGAGCGACTGACCCCATACAGAGGGGAAGAAAGACTACTTCTAGGGTAAAAGGGATTTTGGCAGAACTTGGAGGTTTGCGATTGACAGCCTTCTTGGATGTTCAATGTTCCCATTCCAAGTTACAGGGTTCACAGCCTTTCCAATCGCTGTCCTTAATTTGAACACCCCCCCCCCCCCCAATTTTTGAGTTCAACATGTGTTGTAATTTTTCTATTAGCAGAATGAGAGTTACATTGGTTTGCAGAAGTTTTGACTTGATAGCTACAAAAGACAAACATTTACTTCAGTCAGCTTCCTGACTCTTTACCTGGTCTTTGGCCTGGACATTAAAGTCATGGGCTTATTATTTTTTCCTCCAAGTTCTCCTGCATGTGTGGAAGCATGCAAGCCCCCCTCACACTTCTCATAATATTACTTCTACCAAAAGGTGCTGACAGAGCTTTGTGGGTCAATGGCAAAGTGTCCAGTGGTGGCCCTGGGGCACTGTTAGTCACTTGGGCACAGTCTGAAAGACAAGTTAAATGTACAATGGAGAAGAATAAGGAAATGGTCATTGTCTGAAGTATTACTAAAAAAAGATCAGCTCTCAAGTATTGCTGCTAGGTGGCAAACAACTTTTCTCGGTAAGTCTGCGATAACAAATTGAAAATAGCTGGAAAGAAAGGCTTTACTTCTAGGTTCTTGCAAACCAGGTCGCTCCAAGGTTTGCCCTTTTCTTTTGTGTTTCTCTCCATCTTATTTTGAGCCTCTTGTACCAACTCAGCCAAACTACATGCTTCTGACATGAACAAAACTTCACAAACACCCGACCTCTCTGACGGGAAGCATCCAGTTCTTCTAATGAACTCTGTAGGTAATTAAAGGATCTCTTTCAAGTGAAAAATGTACTATACACGAGGGTTTCCTCAAGCTTCTCTAGTTAATCTCCATTCCGGTGCTGGATGGAAAGCTCTCTCAACTGTTCTCATACAAGGCAGAGCCTTCTGTTTCTTTTGCTACTGAGCAGCCACATCCTAGGTAATTATTCAAATGATGCCTAGTACAGATCAGGCCACTCGAGTGTGAACTATGTGAGAGCCTGTCAAGGTGATTCTCAGATCTTAAAGTGGTTTTCTTGTTTTTCATGAAAGAAGAGCCCAACTCAAGGCCTCCATGGGGTAGTTAGTGATGAAAATAGGGTGTGTGTAGTTTGTAAATGGGGGGACATTTCTGGAAACACCGGGAGCTCTCAGCTGTGGTTTTCCTCTCACTGCACAGACACTGAGCACATCATCCCTTCGGTTTGAGCTTGGTCAATAAAGTTATCATGTAATTATCATCAACTGGATTTTAATTATTAATTGTCACCTCTGGGGCTGTCTGTGGACTGAGTGCGGCATTTCATCTGAAAGTGGGGCCCAGGTTTGACAGATGGAGGGAAGTGTGGAGAAAACCATCAGTGCCACCATGAATAATTGAGCTTTAATAATTTTTGCTGCATTTAGAAATCATTTCCCACACTTGTTACATGACTGAAGTGCCTGAAGCCAAAAAGTTGATCAGACTCATCTCGTACTTAGTGAAACCCTGCAGCCTGAATGAGAGTGAGGTACAGAGTTTCCAGAAGGAAGCTCATGGAAGAAGAGTCCAGGTAAGGAGAGACCACACAGCAGCAATGGACAAGAAAGTTCTTCAGACACTAGGATTGAAAACAAGCTGAAGACAGGACTCTTTCCTTTAGAACTACATTATTATTATTATTATTATTATTATCATCATTTATTTAAATTAAAAAGGCAGTATTTTAAATAGAAAGACAATGTTTATTCATTGTAAACAAAGCAGGAAACAAAATAAAGAAAGGTAAACATGTCCCTTCTTTCTTGTCCTGGCCACCCTAGAGAAACAGAAAGGTTCACCAGCCAAAATTTTGTTTGGGTGTCAAGACTGATGCCACCGCACAACCATGAGGGCATGAAAAGATCCACTCTTTGCATAATGAGGCCTTCTGGGGAGAGCAGAGCCGAGCCTATCTCCACTTGGTCTCAAGATGGCTTGAGAGGGCAGAGCATGGAGAGTGGCTGGCGTTTGTACTGTGGTGGAAGGAAGGCAGCTGAGGGTTCCCAAGCGTGGGCAGGGGCGTGTGTGGCTTCACGCAGTGGTGTCCAAAGAGGGAGCACCAGGGTTTCTTATCAGCTTGCCCAGATGTGGGGCTGAAGCTAAAGTGATGTGAGGCTTAAAGCTGTCAGAGGTCAAACATCAAAAAATGAATTTATACCCTTTATTCTATTTCTTGAGCCTTCTTAATACAGGTAGACTACTGTTTATAGTCTCTTAAGTATACATCTGGGTATTTTCTATATATAGATAAAATATTCTTACATGAGCTCTATATAGCCATATGTCAATTCATCATCCATCCATCCATCCATCCCTCTTTTAGTGCAAAAATAGCCTCACCTTACACATATTTGTTTCTCAACTTAACAATGAGTCTTGACAGGATTTTTGTCTACAGCCCCACCTCATTCTCCTGATGGTTTCCTGCTATTCCATGGCCTCTAATGGTGGCCATTTGGGGGTGATTCCATTTCCCTACATCACAAACAACCCTTGTACCTTATACCTACCTGTTCGGGTATGCTGGTAGGATATGCTCTCATAAGTGTCATTGCTACCTAATAGGTAATCACATTATGTTTTAATGGATATTGTCAAATTGTCTTCCAAAACTGTGCTCTGAAATACTCTGTGACCAGAATCTGTTTTCTATTACTTGTATTAATTGGGCAGGAGAGAAGCATTAAAATAATCCACCAACCTAAGAAATTGTTGCAGGCTTAGTTTACATCTTTCAAATATTTATCAGCCATTTTTTATTTCTTATTACTCTGAACTACCAGTTTTTCTCAAGTCAATCATTTGTTTTTTACTAATTTGTAAGAGAGCCTTTCTGTAACATGTGTTGCAAATAAGCTTTTCAGTTTGTCACTTCACTGTTTACAAAATATTTTGCTCTAGGGAACTTTTTCATTATTATAAACAACATTTCACCGTTTATAAAACTGCTTGTTTTGTTATACGTATAGTGTCTTCTAATAAAAGATTATTTTTTTTTATTACTTAGGATTTTATTCTAATAGTTTTTAATTATTATACTTAAATAGATGATCCAATAAGAATTTCTCCTGTTGTAAATAAGGCATGAAATAGAATTCCGAACTCTATTTAATTAGCTAGCAAGTTGTCTCAATACCATTTACAAGTTATATATATTAATCTTTTACCTGGTGATTTGAAATGCTACTTTTATTGTGCTAATCATTCTGAATTTTGTATAATTTCTAGATTTTACATTTTATATTGAATGACATGCTGAATTTTCTTGTTTCATAGTTTTATTTATTGTGCTTTCGAACATATTTCCATGACAAATAAGGGAGAACCTGTGCATTTTTCTTTATTGAAATTTTTCTGACTATTTAAGAATGTTTGTATTTCTGGAATATCACTAGGTTCACCATGTCATGTTATAAAACTATCTCTCCTAGTATAAATTGAAGATTCTGTAGTTATTTAAGTTGGAAATTCATTGAAAATATAAATTGTTTTTGGTGGAACTGTTACCTTTATATAGCTGTGTTTTCAGGTAAGAACAAGATTTGATGCCATTTATTCAAATTCTTTTATATCTTTATGTAATATCTTATTTTTATATGTCCTATATTTTTCTTGTTTTTAAAATAATATTTTATGCTTTCTTTTGTAAATGGAATGATTTCTTCTTTTGCATTTCTGATGGGTCATTGTCTTGAAATTTTTTATGTCTTTATTTATTTTTAGAGAAGGGGGAAGGGAGAGAGAAAAAGAGGGAGAGAAACATCACTGTGTGAAAGACATATCAATCAGCCAGGCATGAGCCCTGACTGGGGATCAAACCGGTGACCTTTCCGTTTGTAGGACAACTCACTGAGCCATACTGGTCAGGGTGGTCACTGGTTTTTAAATAAAGAAAGTGTTAATTTTGTATTTTGAATTTGCTTTTATATTTTGGTATTATTTGTTTTCCAGGCATACAATTAATTACACAGTCGACATAGTAATCATTTTCTTTGTTTTTAGATGTTGCCATGTTCTTGCTGTGTGACCAACACAAAATTCCATTGTGCAGAGACTCTGTGTCCTCATCTTTAACATGGGAATGGTGTTCACCTGAGGGACACTTAAGGTGAGTGGCTTACAGACAAGAGCTCTGTAAGTGGTGAGCCTCCTCGGGAGGGGAAGCTCTGGTATTCTTGAATAGCTGCATGTTCTAACTCTTTGCCACTTTCCAGGAAGAGCAGTGAGCTGTGCACCATTCATCAAGGCCAGAAAGAGAAGACAGAGAAGCAGGAGGGGACAATTGATGTCTTTGGGTTTCACGCATTCATCTGATTTTAAGGGAGATATTGAGTGAGGTGGAAGGCAGGTGACATTCCTTGACTGAGGAATGGACAAGGTTGGCCTGGGGTCCTGATTTTCTTTTCTTTTCTTTTTTAAGTATTTTATTTATTTATTTTTAGAGAGTATGGTAGGGAGGGAGAAAGAGAAGGAGAGAACCATCAATTGCCTCTCACATGGCCCCCAGCTGGGAAAGTGGCCTGCAATTCAGGCATGTGCCTTAACTAGGAATTGTACCAGCAATCCTTTGGTTTGCAGGCCAGCACTCAATCCACTGAGCCACACCAGTAGGGCCTATTTTTCTTTACAGAGCCACATTCATGTTATTGAAAAGAAATGATGAAGAAATAGTAGATAAATATTCAGATACATGAGTTCATAACACCCGAGGAAAAGAACCAACCATATATTCATGCTGCTCTGTGTCAAGTGCTGAGAACTGATCAGTTTGCATCAATTGGAGGAAAAGGTACATTGGACAGATTGGGGTTGATCCCATCAGGATGCCTCTTAATCCTAAGCATACGACTCACCACTGCTGAAGGCTCTCCCCTCCACATTCATCACCTCAGGATAAGAACACCTTGCTCCCAGGCCAGATTGAGATGTTCCCACACCACCAAGTATTTTAGAATGGCCTCATAACCTTGTCTTTAAATCTGTTATCGGAGAGGCAATGGCCCAGAGTGGATCTGTCTCAGGCAGGCCTGTAGTATGTGGGTTCTTGGCTTCATGCAGGAAAGATTTCAAACATGAGTTTAGGTGATTCTGAGAACATGTTTATTAAGGCTGGGTGCAGTAAACAAAGGAAAGGCTTATGGTAGAAGAGGTAATGAGACAAAGTCTAGGTGGGGCTGCTTTGGCTCTAGAAAAGTTTTAGGGAAGGCGTGAGCTAAGGGGAGCTTGCTATTAGCTCACTTGAAAGTCAGAGAAAAGGGGACCCTGGAGGCAGGATCAGGGGGTTAAGTCCGGGTTGAGCTGTAGCCGCCCACTGCTCATCTGGCTGCAAGACCCTTAGAGTTTAGGAGAAAATAAAAAGTTCTCGCTGAGAAGGGGCATAGATGTGCTCTAGGGCGAGCCTCTGGTGTCTTTGTCCTGAAGGCTTTTTATCTTCTTGCTGCCAGTGAGAATCTTAGGGGAAGGTTTTAGCAGAATATTCATTAGTTTTCCAGTTGCCTTTTTAATACACTGATGCATCAAAATGAATGCCTAGGGGGTTTGGGAATCCTTTTTGGCCTGCTCTACTGTTTTATTTTATCTTAGGTCTGTCCGGCTTTTCATTGGGTTTTTGCTGACTGACTTTATTCATACTTGGCACAAAGGGCATTAATTGGTCTCTGTTCTCTATCTCCCAGACCAGGGAGATTTAAGCTATGTATTCTTTGGTTAGGGGTGAGAGGTATAAGCCATTCACTCCCCAGTGTCCTTGGTTAGGGGAGATAAGTTCTTGCCACTCGCTAGCTAGCTCTAAATTGCTCGAACTAGCTTTGTTTGATTTTCACGTCTCGGTTTCCCCATTCCACTTGCTCAGGAGTTTTCTTAACTTCTTACTCTTCTGATCTTGGTTTTTTCTCCTGGTACGTGACCTTTGTTTTTCCATCCAGCCTGCTCTGCTCAGTGAGACAGGTTGACAGTCAGTCGTGTGGTCTTCAGGGGTCCCTGCTCTTGTGATTGCTCCCATTCCTTATATCCTATGGCCATTCATCAGCAAGTCCCATTGACTCCAAAAGCCATTGCACACCTGTCTCTCTCCATCTATTTGCATTTCTCCAAGATCCAGCCACATGGGCTTTAACTGTGACCACTTCCATTCTCACATAGTAGGCGCATTTTTAATTAATCACTCAGCCCACATTACTCTCCAGTTAAAACCATCCAATAGGTTTCCATTGCACTGGAAATACTCCCCAGCCTGCACCATGACCTGCAAGCGGTCCGGTCTGTCCAGCCTGTAGCTCCGGCCTCATCCTGCACCTCAGCCATCCTCACCTGCCCCCCAGCCTGCTGCTCCCACCTGCCTGAATGTTCTTCCCCTGGATCCTCTGATTCATCCTGAGTCGGACTATCCCATGTACCTGCTCTTCGGTTTTCCTGGTACCCGAAACTGCAGGTCCAGGGCCTGGCACTCAGAAGATAACTCAGTATTTGGTGACTGAGAGCATGAAGATACATATCTATGGCAATAGTTTCCTTCTCTTCTCTCTTCTCTGGTTTGATTTTGGTGCCATCTTTAATAGCTGGTCTTACCAACATTCTAGATACTTCTTTACAAGTAGGCCTGGTTCCTGCTCACACTAGGATTTCCCATGGGTTGAGTCCCATGCTCCTACTTACCTCTCAGGAGGCCATACAGGAATTTTGAATCTTGGTTGTTTGTCAAGCACATGACATTGTAAGAAAACATCCTCATTCTAATATCAGCTGGGGTCCCACTGGTCCACACTAGGTCCAAGATTGAGGCCAGGCCCAAGATGACACCGCTGAGACTGGAGTGTAGACTTAAACGGAAATTCATAGACCTGAAGAAAGAATAAGAAAGAGGCCTGAACAGCAAGTCTGGACACAGACTCAGTCCATGGAACAGACCACTTCATCCTGACTCTTCTGAATCATCCCAGGTAGAGTTTTTTCCTGATTAATTAAGTTAATGGGCTTGATGAAGTTCCCACTATTTTTTTTGGTAAAGATTAAAAGAAGCACAGATGTTTCTTTCTACTTCTAATATACAAATAAAGATGCTGCAACTCACTTGCTGTCCTTATAATTAAATGTGTCCATGAAAGTTATTTTATAGTTTTATAATTTATACTCTGTGCATAATTGCTTCTCCTTGGTCTATAATTTTTCACAAAAGTATACCAACTAATAATATTACACCATAACACCCTTAAAAGCCACTGAAACTAAAAATGTAGGAGGCACTTTATGCAATGTCTTCAGCGTGGTCCATGTGACATGGATAGAGCACTTGTGACAGGGCTGTATTTTCTTGTGTGTTTGAGTGTGCACACACATGTGGTATGAATGCATGTTCATATCTATGCACATGTGTTTGTAATAAGGCTGGATCTGGATCAGGGCCAACGGTTCTCAGACTTGAGAACTCGCTCAGGCCAATTCCTAGGCTCCATCCTCAGAGGTACTAGCTCTCACCTGCTCACCTGTTGGGGGCATCTTATGAGCAGAGTGCTCTGTGCAGGTCGCTCTGCAGATGTACCTCATTTTATTGTGCTTTGCTTTATTGCATTTCACAGGTGTGTTCTTTGCAAATTGAAGGCAAGAGCTTCCACTCAGAAAGATTACCTCTGCTTTATAGCAGAGACCCGATTTTCTGAGGCCTGGAACCTAACCAACAACGTCTCCAGGTTTGCCTGCACGGAGAACGACTTGTTTGGAAGGATTCACAGCAGATGGCTAATTCACCATGTCATTCTTCTTCTGGACATTCATGGAGAAAATATTTGTTGACCCTAAACCAGGTGCTGTATCCCCTCCCTGGCTCCTGGTGGTTCATACATAGTATACTCAGTAAACATCATCTGCATTCACTTTTTTTTTAAACACCCATTTTTTTTTTTTTTTTTAAGATTTATTTCATTATTTTTAGAGAGAGAGGAAGGGAGAGAGGCAGAGAGGGAGAGAGACACCAATGTATGGTTGCGTTTCACCTGCCTCCAGCTACAGACCTGACTGGAGACCTGGTTTGCAACCTGGTTATGTGCCCTGGCTGGGGAATCGAATGCATTCACTTTTGATAGTTTTCCCATTCTAGCAACCCATTTGCAGGGGGATGAAGAGCCTTCTTTGGACAATTTTTGGTACTGTCAGATATGACACAGTGGCACTCGCTGGCTCTCCAGCTGACTGAGCTGGGAGACTGCTGTCATGAGTCGGCTGATCAGATTGTCCAGTCTGCTTTCCCAGGGTGTAAGGGTCACCCTCTGGCAGACATGGAGAAACAAACACCCTAGAACCAAGCTCTGTAGAAGGCCTATCTTAAATATAGGAGGAGGCAGATATTTACAGATAAATAACTTATTGTGCAATAGGCAGGGTGACCCAAAGGGTCATGACTCCATGACTCCTGAGACTGGCTTCCAGATATTGAATGTGGCAAAGGGAGTGATGGGACATCTTCTTGGGACTGTTACCTTCATCTCAGCACACTGGAGAGAGACCTTTGTGGGCTCAGTGAAGCTAGTGGCCCTGTTGGGTGACTGCACACGATAAGGAACTAGGTGGTCCCAAGCATTTGAGGGGCATCCCAGCTGAGGCCAACAACAGTGGAATCCTCAGTCAGGCAGCCATAGGGAAATAAATTCTGCCAACATCCAGAATGAGCTTGGAAGCAGATTCTTCTTCAATCCAGCCTCCAGGTAAGAAATTGGTCCACCTGGATTATAGTCTGGTGATGCCCTGGGCAGAGGGCCCAGCTAAGCCAGCCACAATGCTTCACCCACAGAACCAGGAGATCACAAATACATGCCACCTTAAGCTGCTAAACAAGGTTTGTCCAAAAAGTATAGAGACAGTGTCAATATAATTAAAACAGTTTGAGGAGCTGACACTTTCTGGACAGACCTCATATTTATGGTCATTTGCTATGCAGCAATGCAAAAGCAAACACAGTTATGGATGTTTAGAACTTTATAATTAGATATTTATTTTTTTATATTAGCCAATGGGGACTCTGAATATTTTGATAATGACAAATACTAGTGACATAGGCAACACTTTAGTGTTTTAAAGTCATTGATATTTCCGTGTGAGCAAACTTTGTTCATCTCTTTCCCAACCCTGAGGAGGCTGGGGAAGAGAGGAAGCAGGTGGGGATGTTATGTGTGAGGATTAAGTACCGATGAGGACAGTTGTGGGAGGGACAAGAGAGCGAAGAGATCTGGATTCACCCTCCTGCAGTGGGCAGGCCTGAGTGCAGGGACGGGCCTGGATAGGCCCGTTGGAGACCGGTATGCACTGCCCACTCCTCCGTCCAGGGGAAAGGAAGAAGATTAACGTAGTGGTTCCATGACTTGGCATTCATTAAAAGGTGATTACACATACTTGTAAAATAGGAAGCTCAGCACACTGTACCATGGGCCAGCAGAGCAAGTCTGGGCAGGACAGCACGCTGGGCTCTGCACACAGCCAGTGGCAGGCCATTCTGCAGTCTCCCTCCCAGAAGGACAGACAAACCAGCTCCACAGCAGGGTTGCTGGGGAAGGGGCTATTTTTACAATCGGTGCAGACATGGAACAGACTTCCCAGAGAAGGTGGCTTGTTTTCCAGGGACAAGAATGTCCAGGAAGGTAGGGCCAATAATGGTGTGACTGGAAAAGGCGACCTGCCTTGGGAGACTCAGAGAAGCCACTGATTTATTTTGACATAATTTTGGTGAGCAATGCAGACCTGGTCCCTGTCTCTCAGAAGGCACAGGGCGTGTGAACACTTCTCTGGTAGCCACAGGACCATGCTTGTCTTATTGGGTAGAAGGCTGTTACCTAGCTTGTGCATATTCCTGGGGGGGGGGGGGGGGGGATCCATCAGTACCATTTTTGTGCCACTTTTTCCAGGAAGATGAAGTAACAAAATTAATAAGTAAAAACACCTCACTGTAATTTTTCCTTTTAGCTCAGGAGAAGAGAACTAGGGAAATGGTGTATGTGCGAGAAATACGGAAATGCCATATTGCTGATCCTGGGCTAATCTATAGACCAATCATACCATTCACAAATTTCCACAACATAGTGCATTCTTGGACACCAGAGTAGGCAGTCAAGCACAAATGCTGCGTTTTTCTTTCTAGATATGGTGTTTTTTTCCTGTGTGGCAACCTGAGCTTTAAAATATTTAGCGTGAGGTAGTGGTGGTGGTTTTCACATGAAAGGCCCACGTCCAGGTTCATCCACTCTCTAGCTGCAGTTTCATGTCCCTGTGATCCATGATTTTGCAGTTGGATGTGTGGTAGGAGACCTTTCTGCTGGACAGCATTGGTGGGGAAGCGAACTGCCGTAACTCCCTGGGTGGGCGTTCCACCTTGCTCTTCACAATTATGCGTTCATTAGTCTCTGAATCCAGAGCCAACCAAGGCCCTTCCCCTCCCTTCTCCCGCCCCTCCAACAGCAGCCCAAAGAAATTACCACAGTGGACGAGCTTCTCATTGACATGCCGACAGGAAATTATCACACGTCATTACATTGCTTCAAACACAATTTCCCAGCCTTTGCAAATCACTTTCAGTGAGCATGAGGGGTGATGGGAACTGTCTGTTCCACTTAGGCTCCTCGCTCCCTCTTTCTTTGGGACAATGGACAATTTATGTTTCTCTTTGCAGGAAATTAAAAAAAAAAAAAAATCCTGTCTGAAATATGTAAAAAGCAGCAAAGCAGATGATACAAAATAGGAAGAAAATAATGGCTATCTTCTGGATTTTGACTGGTCACAGATAACTACTAAAAATAAAAAATCATTGCCCTAGATTCTTTCAGACCTCCAACAGTCCGGGGCACTGTGGCCTAAGGCTTCTAGAAGGTGTCCTGTTTCTGGGAAGCGCAGGCAGCAGGGGTGCCAGGCCAGGACCCCACCCAGATTCACCTTCTTGTCAGCAGCATCCATTTCCCCCCCTTGCTGCCACTCGCGCTTGTGTGACTCTATCAAATCACCATTTGTCTTGGGGTCTTGTCTGAAATAATTTGAACTGCCAAATCCTGAAATGAATAGGTTTTGTTAACACAAAAGGCGAAGGGACTGGTTGGAAATTTTAAAGAGCTCCCCTTCCCCGAGTCTTAACGGATCATATTGTTTGGCTCCCGGGCATTCTTTTGTCAGCGTCATTCTGCCTCAGT
The DNA here is from genome assembly GCA_004026585.1 of Noctilio leporinus. NCBI lineage: Eukaryota > Metazoa > Chordata > Mammalia > Chiroptera > Noctilionidae > Noctilio > Noctilio leporinus. Next base: position 120,171 of record PVIW01000475.1, on the reverse strand, counting down.
GGGTGCGGGATGATGGATGGTCTGGCTGCTGGAGGCGGAGAGAAAGGCACCCCCTGGCCAGGGCTGGGAATTGGCTAAGTACTTCTGGGCGCTTCGACCTCATCGCGGTGCGCAGTGAGCCGGCCGCCTTGATTTATAAACTGGGGTGGTGATGAATGATCTTTTAAGTGGACAAGGAGGGCCAAAGCCTTGCAAATCAGAGCACTCAGACACGACCGCCACTTGTAGCAGGAGAATAACAGCTTTTGCATGGAGGGAACTGAGGCAGCTCCTGGGCAGCACGCATCCATCAAACTGGAGTCCACCGTTTTGGACAGGGGTTCCCTGGCTCAGGCTCCTGGCCATGGTCCACGATGGGTGAAAAGGAATGAGTGGGAGGGAGGTGCCTCTCTTGCGAAGTCAGGGGTGCCACGGACAGGGCCCTAGGTGGAAGCCAGGCTTGCTCCTTGTAGGGGTCTCCGTCCTGCCATAGTGGAGTCATTGCTGGGGCCATGGTTCTGGGCAACTTGCCCAGCTTTGTTCTTGCTTTGTGACCCCCTTGGCCAGGAGGACCCTGGAGCATCTGCTGAGCTTCTTTCCGCCTGATCTCCTGCCGCTGTTTGTTGTCCTCCTGGCTTCCTTCCTTCAGAGCTGGAGGTGAAGCTGCATATATTCGGCCTCCGAGACCTGTGGGACCATGTCAGGGAGGCCTGGACATAACCCGTCTCAGGGCCAAGCAGCTCCGCCCAGGCTCTCCCTCGCTCCGAGGACAGGGAAGGTGGAGGGAAGGTGTAGGGAAAGAGTGGCGATGGTGGGGACGTGCTCCGCCTGGCGCTTTCAGTATTTGTCAAGATAATGATTGTAATTGGACTCAGCCTTGCCGCCAAGTGACTCATAAATTAAACGTTGGTACCGGGGCACTGCAGCTGCAGGTGAGTGGCGCGCAGATCAATAGTGGAAAACCAACTTCTGCTAAGAAAAGAGCTTCCACGTCTCCCCAGAGGGAGATTCCAAAATCATTTCAATCTGTTCTGAACTCCAGGGAAAACTTCAGTGTGTCGAAAGGAGGAAGGAGTGGAGAGAAATCTCAGAGGCAGACGCTCAGCACGTCAGTTATAATGAACTGAGCCCTTTGCTCTGAGATGTGTAATATCTTCCTCAAATGCCTTTTGCAAGGAATGGAGGTGCAACCAATGAATTATCCTGTGGCTCAGGATATCTACGGATAATTAACACCACCTCCTTTTAAGCATTACTACAACTGTTGCCTTTTGCAAAATGCAAATGCAAAACTCTGAAATCGCTGTGTGAAGGGGGAAGTTGGAAGGGTTGGTTAAAAACTTCATCCCAGAATTCTGGTATGTGATGAATCAGATGGTGGAGACCTCAGGAAAAACATTACTTATGCAAATATGTTTCTTTTGATACTAAGGATGAAAATAGAAATGGTTGAGCAGGAAGCCCTGTCCTTACATGAGATGATGTTCCTTTTCCCAAGCAGAGATGAACATTTGTTTTCTGTTGCTGGTTTTCAAAGTCAAAAGAATACTGTACGTAGAATAAGTCAATATAGAACAATGTTTTAATTTGTGGCTAAAACGGCCCATGATTGTTGTACTTACCATTATTTCAGAGAATATTGCCCAGAGAAGTTGCCCAGAATCACGCAGGAAGGACTGAAAAGGGATGTCAGAGAGCTGCTTTCTTGAGTGGTGGGGTATTTTCTCTGTCTTTTCAGTTAGGGCTTTTAATGTGTGTCTTTTGTATTTGTTCCCCACCAACCCCATTTTAAAATTCAGAATATTAGCTTGATAAAGGAAAACTTGATGAAATAGTCAATAATTTTCACGTCATCCCTCTAGGAGGAACCCAAGGGCCAGAAGGTGAAAACAACAGCATGTCTGTTGCAATTGGCTCCACCCTTCAGAGACCCTCCATTTCTGAGAGAATTCACAGCACCACTTGCCTTACAAGCCTTTTTTAAGGCAAGCTTATGACAAGGCTTTCGTTCATCTTCTCTCCACTTCTAGAAATAATGGGAAGAGTATGGAGTTTTGAGTCTGAATGACATGGTCAAGTTCTTTTATGACACATCGTCATGGTAAATTTGAGCAAGTGATTTGGAATTTCTGGGATACCAATTGTAATAACTAACATATCCGTCTTGTGTCACACAGAAAGCGCTGTTCTAAGCCCCATTTCATACCAACCTTCTTTAATCCTCATAGCAACCCCTGGAGAGAGGTATTAGTTTTATAGAAGAGGCACAGAGAGGGCAAGCAATTTGCCCAGGGTGGCACAGCCAGCAGCAGGCAGAACCTGGCATCCTGATTGCATCCATGGGCTAATATATATACATACCTGCTCTAGAGGTTGCTGTGAGGTTTAAGAAAACAATGTGATGTGCCAAACCCAGGGTCCTTCCTTCCCTGCTTGTGGTTACAGCGAATCAGGCGGCCCAGATTACCTGATTTGAATGAGGCAACAGTTGAGCCAAGAGGCTGGTCAACTATAATCACTTGCCATGCGATACTTCTCTCACTGAAGCTTAATGATATGCCACCTTGGACCCACCGTTCAGGTCAGACTTCAGGAATCACAGTCCTTCATACACTGGCCCACTCCACTGCATCTTACGAACAAGTGATCCAAACTTCGCTCTTCTGTCCTCTGTGATGCCGTAACACTGTGTGGAGCAGTAGCCTGATCGGTGTACGCTGCTGGCTCCGATCGGCTTTCAAAAGGTAAGTTATATTAAAAAAGCAAAATCTAAAGCAAAACCCCAAAATCCCAGAAAAAGAAAACAAAACACAAAAACCGAAAACCACACTGGATTTATGAATGGCCCACAGGACAAGCCTGGATTTTTTTTCATCCTCATAAATCATTCACATCTGAACCTATTTCTTTCCATCTCTTTGCAACTATCAGATTGTAGACTCATTTCTGTACCTAATGGGAAAAAGAAAGCCAACTGGTCCACATTTGGAGAACAAAGACTGTCTTTATAACAAAAGTGGCACACAACATAAAATGGTTCGGGGTAATTGGCTTTTCGGGTAGGATTATTTGGGGCGAGAAAGCAACATTTATTTAGACTCCATGTCTGCCACGAACACCATGTGCTTGCGAAACTGCTGAAGCGTCACTGAAAAGTTTATTCGGCTATGGGTTGTTTCGTCTTCGCCCAGTGGTAGTATTGATTTCCCTCGGTGGATTAATTATCAGAGGCAGTTTCAGACTTCCCCGAGATGGACGGAAGGAAAAATGATGTTTTCATTTCAATGAAGCCTGTTGGCAATTGTGCGGCGTTCCTCCGGAGCCCCGGAGTCCAGGAATCGGAGGCGGCACCAGAGAGGGACTGTGCATGGGCTGTTCATCTTATCTGCGGCCGAGGGGTCTGGGCATGGTCTGGGGACTCCGTAAACTGGCTTCACATGGCTCTTGGCTGCTATTTGTAGAAGGAGCGCTCAGCCCTGGGGGAGAAGGCAGAGAAATTATGGGATCGCACAGACATGGAAGTCTGGGTTATTTATAGCGCAGCCACATTGTGACAGGAGGGAGATTTAGACTGCTTATCCAGACGAGGGCTCTTCTCCACGGGGACTTGTCTAAAAGTCACCTAAGAGCAGCAGGACCGTGAAAGTTCACTGAGAGTCAATTCTACAGGCTCTGAGTATCTAGCTACTTAAACACAAAATCTGTCTTGGCACACTTTCTATGAATTCCATGAACAGCATAGAATTAACAATAATCCTTTCTACTTGCACATCAACATGAACCTCTCCGTGTGTCACGGTGTTTCCAACCCCTCCCCGTGAGTGGTGAGAGAGCAGGGTTTTATGGATTTCTGCAAAGTGTTGGAAAATCTGGTTGGAGCAGGGATGCGGGAGAAGGTTGAGTTTCCAGGCAAGTCCAGGATTTTTTCAGGTGCGTGGTGGGGCCTGAGACACGTTTTCTAGGATGCTATCATTTGCCAGAGGATTTAAATAGAACTCTTAGAAGTCTTTGTTTTCCTTAGTATAAATGTGATAAAGTAACTATAAAATGTCATCATGTTGTCAAATGGGAGTCAGATGGAAATAATAATGATGTGTGTCTTACCAACTAGATGTAATCACTGAATAATTATGTTCTCTATTTTTACAGATGACAGTAGCAAAAATGTAGCAATTTCTAAAAACATTGTTTTGTGAACTTTATCCATTAGGAACAAATGGATGACTCACCTGTAATTTTCTATAATATCATCTTTAATGGTTGCAAAATTTGCAACAGCATCAGTGTATATTTTATTTTTCTTCAACCTCTTTGCTAAGTTGATACAGTTAGTGTCCAGATTTGGAGACATGTATGATGTGGATGTGCATTTTTCCAACATTTATGCCTGTAAGTGTTTTCTTACATTTTAAAAAATGAACTGAACTTTTATTAAACACTTGCCTGTTTTTCTGCTGTGAGTCTTCCCATTATGTTTGAGAGACAGGTGGCAGGGACCCTTCTCTGACTTCACAGTTTTGTCTTCTTTTATTTACTGTGCTTTTCCAGGTGCTGTGGAATTTCTTTTTTATTTAGTCAAACCCATGAAATTAATACTTGGGCAGTTTCTGCAGTTGTTGATGTGTTTAGAAATATTTCTCTCAATTTCAAGTTCATTTAAATCTTCACGGATGTTTTCTTTCTAGTATTTTTCACCCTTTTTGGATTACATTTAAAGCTTTAAATGACTTGGAAATTTTTTTAATGAGTATGTGTGGTGCAGGGTGCAGAACCTGACAGCTTCTCTACTTGTGTGGGGAAAGGGCTTTACTCTAGGGGCAGTAAACTCACCGACTGAATCCAGCAGTTCAGTGTCTCAAAGGCCACTGTCATCATGCTTCCCAAACATCCTGCTTCTCATAGTTTATCCTTTAAGCATCAATTCACTGGACTATCTAAAGTCAGTTTTTAATGTACTTACGGTTCTTAATTTTTTTTTAAAGAATACTTTTATGATGATCATTTCATTGTTGTTAGTGGTATTTTATACATTTGTGATTAACTTACTAATTGTAAGTTAATTATAACGTCTTATATTTCTAAATTCATTCAGAAGGGAATGGCATTTGAGTACAGTCTGTTTGCTCCGGGGCTGCTCTTGCCTTCCTGAGTGGCCACCCTGGGCACAAGCGGCACTTTCTCTGACTTAGTCACAGAAATCCAGCAAAGAAGGGCACAGCATGGTCCATCTGGCGTGCTGCCTAGGAACCTGCATTTCACATGCATCCCAGGAGGTTCCAAGGCAGCTGTTTGCAGTCAGCCTATGAGAGATGACCTCCTGTGAGCTCCATTGCTGGCTTTGCCAACAGCGGCACAGAGCCTCACCTCACAGGGTGTGGCTCTCTCCCACCCCTGTGACTTCCTGCCAGTCCAGGAGTGGCCTGGCAGTGCTGGCCTTGCAGATTTTCGGCACCCCTGGGAGGCCAGCTGGGATAGCCATTCTCCTTTCAACTATGCGGGGGCTAGGTTGCCTCCTGTTGACGCCCAGTGGCCCTGGTAGGGAAGAGGGACAGGTGACCAGAGGCAGGGCTGCAGGCAGGGCAGGCCAGCCCAGACTTTGGGCAGCAGTTCCCACACTGGAAAGGCATTGGAACCTCCCTCCCTGAGGCTGTTACACCTAGTTTATACCCATTTTAGATTCATCAGGTCAGGGGCGAGGGGAGGGGAGAATTTGCATTCTCAGCAGGTTTCCAGGTGCTGCTGCTGGTCTGAGGACTGACCTGGGAACCAGTGATTTAGAGAATTCAGCTTCCCTCTTCCCTCTCTCTGTGTGTCTTTCTTGTCTTTTTCTCTCTGTGTCTGTAGCTCTGTCTGTCTCTTTCTGAATCCCTCTGTATTTAATCATTTAAGATAACAATTTCTCTTGAGGTTTCCTTATGCTGTTTAAAAACAGTGAAGCAGATATTAGAAATACTTTTAATTTTTTTTTTTTTTTAGGAAGAACATTTTTGTTAATCTATGTTCTTAATTATTTAAGCTGGTAATTACCATTTGTTTGCTTCCAGACTGTTTTCCGTGTCAGGTAAATCCCTACTGGTACTGCTGTGACCTGAGGCATTTAAACGGGTTCCAGGAAACGAGAGGAGGAAAACACAAAATTACACAGGTTAGGGGCCCGAAATAGTGTGGAAATCTCTCCATCTCTCCTCTTTGTTCCTTGGAACAAGAAGATGAACTGGGCAGAGAATTAAAGAAACGTGGAGTTCAGTGCTCAGACTTGTAGCCCGGAGAGCCAGCTCTGCCCGGGCATGACGGAATGGCTGTAGAGGGTATGTTGACTACTGCAGATGGAATTCTGGATAAAAAGTGAGTCAAGCATCAGTGCCAATTTATCATTTGATCACTTGCTGGGAAAATGCCTGATTTATTCGTAAGTCAGTGCCTGTCATTTTCCCTAAGCATAATGACTGTGATTTGTAATGCATACATCATATGATTTATTTAAAAGTAAATTTATTTCAAATAACTGAATTTGAATGTGAATGAAATACAGCCTTTAAGCAAATGATTTAAACGACCCACTGTACAGAAAGCATGTCTAGATAAGTAGCTACATCTAGCCAGCAGCTGACAGGACCCGGACTGGAAAAGTCAAAGTATCTGGCAAGTAATTTCGTGTGTGGAAGGCAAGAGCCACATTTTCTCCTTTGAACTTTGGAGTGTGATCTCAGTGACGCTGGGGCCTGGAAAGAGGAGTGTCCTGATCTCTGGGTTCAAATGCTGGCTTTCTGTGTCTTCTGCCCACTCTAAATATGAGTCTTGTGATCACAGATGCTCCTGCCAGCCCTGGTGACAGCTCACTGTCCCATGTTCAAGTGCTGACTTCTGGTGCACTTTCCATTATGGAGATGGTGGATACCCAAGGGCACCCCCTCTATTCCTGGTCCATATTCTGTCTCACCCTCGGCCCTGGGGTCGGTCCAGGCTCTGTCATGTGAGGTTCTAGATGCGCTCATAGAGCCGCTGGGTCTTAGCAGATGATCTAAGCCCCTTCTGTCTCCCTCCGGTCCTGGGCCATGGCAGCTCCTGAAGTTGGCAATCATTGCTCCATTCTTTAGGGTCCTGGAATATTTCCGGATTCCTAAATCCTGTACTGAAAGGCAAAGTCCAGTGGAATGAGGACCTCAGTGGGCACCTGACTATAGGAGGTAAGGTTGTGGGTAAGGAACCATGACTCAGGCCTGGGAGACCAGGCTGCAAGGCTGGATGTGACCATTTTGAGGCTGGCTGCCCACATGTGAGAATAATTACATGGGTGTTTTCCCCACATAAATGCACAAGTTCACAGTTGCCTTTATCCCCTACTTCACCCCATGTACTTTCTTGACCACTTCCATGTGCTGACCCTCCCTCTGCATGAACCCAGCTCCCACATGAGCTGAAGAAGAGGGTCCCATCTCATAGGGATCCAACTGGTGGGTGGTGCTGTGGCTGTGCTCAGCTGGTGCAGCTCCCCAGCCTGGCCTGACCCTGAGGGCAAGGTGGTTATCACAGGCCACCAGACCTGCACATGGAGGATGTATACCGGCCAGCCTTGCTGTGGGGTGACTTCACACATCTCCAGTGAGCTTCCAGGTCCCAAGTTCCTGGGAGGCCCAGCAGCTGGAGATGCAGAGAACATTTGGAGAGGTGACCTTGAGGTTTTATTTTACAGACTCCATCGGAACAAATACGGTTACGTTTCCTGCAAGCCTTATGAAGCCAAAAGAGGATGGCGGTACCCACAGCATGGACAACCGGTTTGGGCAGGATGCTGGAGGAGGCTGTCTGTCGATCATTGGCAGAGGTGGTGACTGCTCCGTCCCAGTTTAATTAATAGCCTTCTTGCACTTTCGTTAAATAACAATGTTTTAATAGTCACTTGTGAATTTGTGTTTTGTTGCCAATTATAGGATACAAATCATTTGTTTATGGCGCTCCTTTAAGACTCAGAGAGGTCTGCCCTGGAATTAGGCTCTGGGTTCCCGTTAATTGCTGTCTGTGAGAGCTAATGAGACAGACTGCCACAGCACAGAGAGACACCGAGAAATAATTTACAGCCCTTCTTCCCCGAGCATTTGTGTCTCTTGTAAACCAGCCTGCCCATGACTGTGACCACAATAAATTTCCTCTTGCCTTTGAAGCCCAGTTTCCCATGCCCTCCTGTGAGGCCGGGTCAGCTTTGTAGGCCTGCATCCTCGGCGTGGCCTAGAGGTTACCCAATTAGTGCACGGGCCTCCTTCACCTAATGGGCCTAGGGTCTGACACAGGTCAGCCTCCAGGCTCTTGGCCACGCCGTGTGGGAGATACAGGGGTGGCCCTGGCCAAGGCATCTCTCTAGCCAAGTAGAATAAAATTGTGTTCACAGGAAATCCAGTTCTAAACCACACTCTGCTCTGCAGCCCCGGACGTGAGAACATGGTGGGCCAGGCCCCCTCTCTCCCTGGTCTGTCTCACTGGATGAACAACAGTGGCCTGCCACACAGTGCTTTCTGGGGAACAAGGGGTACTTCTCCTCCCCCAGAGACGACTGCCCCTGACAGGACAGAAGAAACGAGAAAGGAGATGGCACAAATGAGAGACAGCAGAAAGCTCCCTGCTTTGTCCTCCTACACGGCACCACTGGCAGAAATGGACCTGAGTCTCCCTCAACTCCCTTCAGGGAGAAGGAGGGTTGGCTCCAAGGGCCCCTTTGTCATTGCACATCTATGCATGAGACGCATGGCAGTTCGAAGAACAGGACTTGAGCCTTTTTGATATTCACAGCATGCTAATAGATAATGAAAATACTGAAGTAGACACTTGTTCTCTAAATGAATTTGTATTTACTGTTAGGAAGGATATGTTTTAATTATTAATACGTCATGATGTGAAATTCTAAAGTCAACACTTTGCCTTCCAGCTGAAGCTCTGGAAAGCCTGGTCCAGGAGCAGGAGGTGAGGGGTGGCATGGACATGGGCTCAGGTCTGGACTTGGGCCCTAGTCACCTGGATGCAGACCCAGTCACAGGCCCTGTGGCCCTGAAAAGTATTCCTAATGAGAAAACCAACCCCAACTTCACCTTAAGAAAGGCAGCTGCCCAAAGGTGGTACCCCTCATTACCTGATTTGTAGACGAAGATTATTTGATGAGTGCCTGAGGAAGGACTAGATTCCTAGTGGCTAGGTGCTAGTTTACAGCAAGTGATAGGACATGGGCTGACCTACAAAGGAATGGCCCCACACCCATTCCTGTCCTGTCCAGCCAGAATAGCAGGTCTCAGATTCCTAACTGGAAGCCATCAGGCAGGTGAGGCTTCCTGATGTCACTATTGTGTCACTGCATCTAAGAAAGCCATGTTTTAGCTCCCAGACCTTCTCTCTCCATGTAATATGGACAAGATTCTGACCCATTGGAGATTCACCTCTCCTGGCTGTGCAGTAGAGTACACCTTGCAGGGCTGCGAGGCTCCATTAGGTGACGTTACTCAAGTGCCAATCATGAAGCCTGGCACCAGCTGGACACCCCTAGGTATACATTCCCTTCTCCTCCTGGTAGTGAGGCAAATTTGAGTGGAAAGAATGCACTAGTAAGCCTGATGGCTTGTGTGTTTTATTTGAACTTCAGATTAACTTGTTTCATCTTTTTAAAAGTATAATTAACATCCAATAGACTGCACATAGTTATATCTAAATTACAACTTCATGAGTTTTGACATGTGCATGTAACGCTGAAACCATTACCATAATTGTGATCATGAACTTGTTCATCACCACCAAAATGCTCTTTTTTTTTTTTTTTTAAGTTTCTCTCATTCCTCAAACCCTACTCAGGCTCTTTGACAATTATTGATCTGCTTCTTTTCACAATAGACTTGTTGCATTTTCTAGATTTTATAATAATAAAAATAAAAATGTATAATTCATACTCTTTTCTCTATTTTTTTTCCCACTCATTATAATTCTTTTGCTCCTTATTTCACAAGTTTGTCACTTTTATTGTGGAATAACATTTTATTGTATGGCTATACCACACTTTATTCATATATTTATGGACATTTAGGTAATTTCTACTATTTAGTTATTATATAAATAAATAGATAAATAAATAAATAACCATGATTTTTAATGTTTAAACCTTTGTATAATTATGTTTTCATTTCTCTCAGATAAATGCCTAGAAGTAAAACACCTCATTATACTGGAGGTGTAGGTATAATTTAAGAAACTGCCAATTTGTCTTTAATGTGGCTATGCCATGTCACATTCCCAGCAGAGCTGTGTTTATATAACTATATATATTAAACTTATTGTGCTAGCGGGAGTCTCCCATATGTGTTGAGTACAAGTGTTGAGAGCAGATATCCCTGCCTTATCGCTGCTTAGTTGTTGAAGACATTAGTCTTTCATTATTAAGTATAATATTAGCTGTAGTTCTTTTTTATTGGCTTGTAGATTCCTATTATCAGGTTGGGGAAGTTCCTTTCTGTTATTAGTTTGCTGAGAGTTAATTATTAGGAAAGGATGCTGAATTTTGTTAAAATGTTTTTTCTCTATCAGGATGTTCACATGAATTTTCTTTTAAAGTTCATTAATATGCTGAATTATATGACGAACATTTGAATTTTAGAACAATCTTGCATCCTGTACTAAACCCTATTTGGTTTTAACATATTATAATTTTTTAGATCTGTTAAATTTGATTTGCTAAAGTTTTAAGAATCTTTGCATCTATATATATTTATTTGGGATGTTGTTCTGTTGTTTTCTCATAAACAAATATCATTTTGGCTGATTTTGGTGTCACTATAATGAAGGCGATAATTACTTGGTAAGTACTGCCTCTTCAGTTGTCTGGAAGAGTTTGTGTAGAATTGATATTTCTTTAGTACATGTCTGGGAAATTTGCCAGTGAATGTACCTGGAGTTTTCCACTGGCAAAGGTTTTTAACTATAACTTCACCCTTTGTAGAAGATATAGAGCTCATCAGTTATCTTTCTTTTTGAGTAAGATCTCACATTCAAATTTAAGGTCATAGTTATTTGTATTATTTTATTGTTTTTCTTTTAATAGCTAATAAATCTGTAGTGATGTCTTATTTCTGATATTGGTAATTTATATCTTTTTTTTCCTGATCAAGGTAGCTAGACAAGTCTCTAGTTCAATTTTATTGATCTTAAAGAATCGGCTTTTGGTTTCTTAATTTCTTTGTTCTTTTTTATTGTTGTTTTTTTTTTTTTAAATGCCATTAATGTCTGTTGTTATCTTTATTTTCACTTTAGCTTTAGTTTGATATTTAAATTGTTTCTTAAGGTAGAGGCTAAGGTTATTGATTTAAGACATTTTTTTTTATAATATAGGATTTTGGCATTATAAATAATAACTATCCCATCTAGTAATGTTTACACTGCACCCATCCATGTTTTGATATATTGTTTTATGGCTTTCATTCAGTTCAAATATTTAAAATTCTTTCTTTAGATTTACTCTTTGGAAATGCTTCTTTGAAGTGTTTTATTGAGTTTACAAATATTTAGGCATTTTTCAGATATTTTCTCTGTTCTTAATTCCTAATTTAAGTTCATGTTGTTAGAGACCATACTTTGTATGATTTGAATTCTTTCAGATTTACTAAGACTGGTGTTATGGCCCAGAATATGGTATATTTTGGTAAGTATTTTATGTGCCTTTGAAAATAATGTGTATCTGCAGAGCTCTGTAATGTAGCATAAGTCAAGTCAGTTCATGGAGTAGTCTTACTGATTTTCTGTTACTTGCTCTGCAAATTATTGATGGAAAGGGGCTTAAATATCTGTCTGTAACTGGGTGCTTTTTCTAAAGTGGATAAACTCCTTTAGTTTTATCAGTTTGTGCTTTATGTATTATAAAGCTCTGTTATTCAATGAATAAATTTTTAGCAGAAATGGTGGTGGCTTCTTGGTACATTGAATTTTTATTATTACAAAATGACCTTTTTCTTAAGTCCCTGGTAACATTTTGTGCTTATAATCTACTTTGTCTGATATTAATATAACCAGTGAAGCTTTGTTTGACTAGAGTTAGCATGGTAACTATTTTTTCATTCTTTATATTTCACATGGGTTTTTGTGTTTTTCTTTTTTCCTTTATCTCCTTTTGAAAAAACTCCCTTAATATTTTATTTGTATTTATCAACTTGAAACATTAATTTCCCCCTTTTAAACTGAGATATAATTGACATATAATATTACATTACTTTCAGGTGTACCCAACATAATGATTTGGTGTTTATATATGTTGCAAAATGATCACCACAATAAATCTAGTTAAAATCTATTTGTTTTTTATTAGGAGTAGTTAGATCATTTAAAGTTTATGTGATTATTGATGTAGTTGGTTTTGACTTTTCCTCTTGCTATTTGTTTTTGCTTATACTACTAGTTCTTTCTTCCTTTTTTCTCTTTTCCTACTCTATTTTGGATTATATATTTTAATTTTAGTTTGTATCCTTTTTTGGCTTATTGTACATAATTATTTTCTTTAGGGGTGGCTTTAGGGATTGTAATCTAAATATTTAATTTATCACTGTCTATCTTCATGTGATATTATACTACTTTATGCATAGCATAAGAACTCCATAAATGTATACTTATAATTCTCTTGTGCTATTGTTTCATAAATTATATTTTACATATATTATAAACATTTTAATAAATGCTATTATTTTTCATCAAACAGTTCATGATCTTTTAAGGGATTTTAAAAAAAGAAATTGTCATTTTTATTTACCTTTTGTTATGCTTTTTATTTTTTAATTTTGTTGTTGATTTCCATCTGATATCATTTATATAAAATAAACTCTTTAATATTTATTGTATATAGGTCTACCCACTGTGGATATTTTTCAGCTTCTGTATATATGAAATATACTTCATTTTTAAAGGTATTTTTGCTTGGTTTATTTTTGTTTTGTTTTGAGCTTTCTTTTAGAATCTTAATGATGTTACTTCAATGCCTTCTGGTTTGAATTGTTTTTAATGAGAAATCTACTTATATTTGTTCCATTTTTATGCTATGGATCTTTTCTCTGGCTAATTTTAAGATTATCATTTTTAATCACTGGTTTACAATAATTTGATTACAATTCATCTTGTGTTAGTTTTGATGAGCTTAGGGATCTGTGGGCTTATAACTGTTTTTTGTTTTTTTTTTTAAATCAAATTTGGAAAGTTTTAGGTTACATCTTCAAATAATTTTTTCTCTCCTTCTACCTTCAAGATCCCAAATGACACATAAATTAGGCTGTTTGAAGTTGCCCTACATCTCACTGACTCCTATAGTCGATCCTACTATGTGTTTGACTTTGGATAGCTTTTCTTGCTATTTCTTCAAGCTCTTTAATCCTTTCAGCTATGGTGTCTGAATTGCTGTTATTTCACTCACTATATATTTCATCTCAGATATTTTAATTTATGTCTAGAAGTTTGAGTGATGTCATTTTTATGTCTTCCATGTGTTTTCTTGACATTTTCAACCTCTCCTTTCTTGAACATAAGGGATATAGTTATAATAATTGCTTTACTTACCTGTGTATTAATGATATCTTCTGTGTCATTTTGGGGACATATTTTTATTGATTTGCCCTCATTATGGATAATTTTCTGCTTCTTGGCATACTTGGTCATTTATTGGTTGTCAGACTTTGTAAATTTTGCCTTGTTGGAGGCTGAATGCTTTTATATTCTTATTAATATTTTTAAGCTTTTTGTTCTAGATTACCATTAAACCATGTGGGAGCACTTTACCTTTTTCATTCCTTGCATCTAAGCATTGCTATGTGGTGCTCTGGTGGCCTTCAGTCTGGGGCTGATTTTGTCTCACTATTGAGGTGATGCTCTTCTAATTCTCTACACAATGCCCTGCTAGTTGCACACTTTTTTCCTATTCTAACCATTGGGAACACAGGCTCTTCCTGGCTCTATTCCTGCTTCTGTGTGTATTCTGGGACTTCTCTCCATTTACAGTTAGTGTTCTCACCTGCATACCTGACTGGGACTCTGCTCTGTCAACAGGGGAGGGGCAGATGTCTTTATAGGTCTTTGCAGCTCTCTATGCATAATTCTCTTTCTAGAACTCTACCCTTTAAACACTGGCTGCCTGAGCTCTCTCAAATCCTCATTCTTTTCTTTATGCTTAGAGAATACACTGGATTTTGCCTTTATTTCCTCCCCTACACTGACATCTCGAATTTCCCTGATTTCTGCTCTATTTCATGAATTGCTCTTTTATGCTGCCTGTTATCCAATGTGTGAAAACTGTTGCCTTATATATTTTACCATTTTTTAGTTGTTTCAGGTGGGAGGGTATACACCACTCTTGTTACTTTTTTTTTTTTTTTTTTTTTTTATTGTTGTTGTATTACATCCATCTCTTGTTACTTTTATCTTGACAGAAATCTAGGTTATTTTTGAAAGTTATTGAAATCATTGCATACATTAACTGCTTATATTGGGCAGCTCCTGCATTAACTAATAAATACTGAACAGCATCTATGTGCCTGATATTTTTCTAGATGTTTGGGCTATAGTAGTGAACCAAATAAGCAAAAATGCCTTCCCATACAAAGCTTATACTCTATTACATGTCAATGGATAATAAACAAGTAAGCAAAATGCATGGTAAGTGCTGTAGAAAAAAATAAATCTAGGCAAGCTGAATTCAAAATCTGTAGTTGGTGTCCATCTGAAATAGAGTAACCATTGAGAAAAAAACATTGTTCCAATTACCTTATGATGTGAGTGGGTGAGCTCTGCAGACATCTGGGTAAGAGACATTCAAGCAGAAGAAGTAGCACATGCATATATCATTGCCTGATGTTCCAGAATTCCTGAAAAACAATTAGGAAAGTAAAACTAAAGATGGAGCAAACTGAGATTTGGGAAAAGATAGTGGTATGTCCAGGTTTACATCAATAGTCTGCATTATCCCACTTCCTGGTATTATACTATAGTAAGTACACATTTGGTAAGAACCCTTCAGACATTAGCTATCATGATTATCATCACCATCAACACCACTGTCATCATTACCATTATAATCAACATCACTATCACCATCACCAATATCTCATAATTACTATTATTGACATTACCAACATCACAAACATCACAATCATCAGAGCAATTGTCACCATCGTCATCACTTTCATTATCACCATCATCAGCACCAGCATAATTAACTGCATTATCACCACTGTCATAGTTTCACTAAAATCATCACCACCATTTCACCATCACTACCATCACCATCATCATAATCACTAGTATCATCACAGTCCTCATCACTGTTATCATAGCTACTATCATCATTATCATCATCACCATCATTTTATTCATCATCATCATTACCATTATCACCACACCATCACCATCATTGTCATCACCACAATCATCACAATCATCATTATTATCAGCACCACCATCAGTCTTGTTATCACCTGCATTATTATCACCAACACCAGCATGGACTTACTCTTGAAAAGTCTTTCCTCATACTCTGGATATTTTCAACACCTTTATTAACATCTATTGAGGAGCAGTTGAGCGACATGAGCTTCTATCCATGGGAGGAAATGCAAGCTGGGTGTCAAGTTAACCCATCCTTTATAAAAAGTGAACAAAAACCTTGATTTCAAACTATAAAAAATGACTTCTTCCTATAGGCAGTACTAGTTACACATAGCCCCCTACTGTCCCTAATTCCACCTTTAAATTGATAGCTGAAAGTGATTCCACCAGCACCAAAGTGGAATGAATTTCAATTTCAATCATATTATTGGCATGACAAGGTATACAAGAATTGCCAATGTTAATACATCAAATCCCAGTGCCTCAAAAGTGGTCGTAGAGTATGTGTCTCTAATTCTCATTACTGTCTTTCCAAGTCAGTGTCAGGCTCTAAATACTTTAAGGTTGTCTTGCCAAATTTTAGGCTTATTTCAATGTTATAGTTTTTCTTCTTACAACTGCTTTGACAGAATTTTTTCACAATTTTCAAAAATTGGGGAAGAATATTGCCTACATTTCTGCATTTTGTAAGAAGTAAAAACCATTTTCTGTCCAATTTAGTACTTTTCTTATGACAATTACTGAGTTATGTTTCAATTACTTTTTCTGGTTAGTGAGATCAATGGGACAGAAGATAAGCTTAAATGACTATTTACATTCTTGTGTCTGTCAGACAAAAATTAGACTATTGGGTGTTAGTCAGAGCTGGTCAATTATTCAACACTTAAGAAACAGAATTTATATAGTTTAATAATTATATAACAGCCTTCCTACTAATTTTTCCACCATTCTATCTTGAGGTAAAGTTTATTAGTGTTGAGTTATCATAGTATAGCCAATAAGCCAATAGTCCTTTGAGAATTTTTTTTTTTTTTTTTTGCTGTAGCATCAAGGAGCACACATTTTCAATTTTGTCCTTTTTGAGTTTCTGTGGTGGTACACTGTCATGATTAGGGAAGGATTCAGCCTGCACCTATGTATAATATTTTGTATAGTAATAAAGTATTTTCTTCCTAAGCCTTGATCTTTCTTTTTCTTATTTTTACATTCAACATAAGAGGTAGAGCAATTCAAGGAATGCCCTATTTTTCTAATATCTCCTTAATTTCTCCTCCAGACCCCCTTCCACTTTCTATAGAGGGAAAAAATCTTAAACACATAAAAATGAGGTGTCCTGGATTAAAATATGATGGGATGATTCTTGTATATTGTGACCAATTCCAATGTTCTTAGATCAACAGTATAATATTTTTTAATAAATTGAGGGTTTCCTGGTATTACCTAAAAATTAATCATTTCCTGTATCTGAAAAATTGTGGCTCAAAATGTTCTGAGTCTTAACCATGCCCACTCCTCCCATTGCTGCCCCTCTTCTGTGACATCCCAAGCCCCCCTGCCTGGTTTTTATTTTGAAGAGTACATTTCTGTAAGAATCTCCTAACATTCTATGTTTAATATTTTGTAGCTATTTCTGTGGTGATTGAAAGCTTTTCAGCTGGGCCTGAAAGTAGGTTTGCTTTTCCAAAGCTCAGAGGTGCCCAGCTCATGGTATGCAAAAGACAATGGATAATGAAGCACTTTAATTAATGTGAATATTATGAAATTTTAACTGAGGTTGATAGGCTCTGGTTAAGAATCAATCACTGTCTTAATTCTCTGATGAATCTGGGAATCTGTGAAATGAAAAACCACCAAAGGTATCACATAGGAAGAGCCAATCGGATGGGAAGGCTGTGATTTATTGAATGCCAGATAGCATCGGTCTGATACAGCATCCTAGTACTTTATGAGCTCACAATATTTGTGTAATGAAGGTTATTTCTGCATTCATAGCATTTCATGTTCCGGTCCATACTCAATCATCACCCTACACTCTGAGACTTGGATTGATAAACATATTAATTATGGAAAGAGTCCTTTCATGGATGTGTGATGAGATGTGTTACAGTGACAACCATATTACAGGAGGCAGAAGAGGATTTGTGCAAGCAGAGAGGATCATGTTCTCTAGTAACATCCCTTTGGGTGACATTTTCTAAAGATTGGAAATTGCAGGTTCCGTGTGGGAGCTCAAGAGCCCATAGTTCTAAATAAAGTCAATTTTTTCAATAACCTTCACTCAGGAACCATTCTAGTCCCTTTCAAGTGCCCCTGATACTTTTGTGAGGTACCAGTGGGGATGAGGGTTGTCCCGGCTCACGAGCCAGCTTCCTTCATGGTCTTCGTTACCCTGAGCTGCCTGGGATGCAGCCTCTCCACCTGGCTTCTGCTCTGTTGAGCTGGCCACTGCGCAATCCCAGTTACCTGTCTTCTGAAGCTGTTGATGCTGAGAAGACAATTATCTATCCATCCATGTGGTCATGGTGTAGGGTCCTGCCCAGGCTTCTTAGTCCCAAAGTGACTCAGGGCTGGGAATGGCTGTCCTTTCAGTTCTAAGATTGCTTGGCCAGGAAGGTGAGGTGGGATGGGCTATTCTGGATACCTAGACTCTCTGTCTGCCATGTGCTCAGGCCTGTTTCAGCAGCAGCCCTCTTCCCATTTGTCCATATAATCTAGTCCTTGTGGTTCCACAGGATAGCAGACATTTCTGATCATATTAGGTTTTATAAAGCTTGTAGTTGAAATATTTGACTCTCTATCAATGAATTGCTGCTAATCTAGGTCACCAACTTTCTGCAGTTGGTTTTTTAAACCTCAGCCACTCTTTATTTTTATCCCTGACCAACATCACTTGTTAGGTTTTCAGCATTTTTTGAGTGTGCACTCTAGGCCTGGTTTGACCAGTGGTGAGTATTGAATAGAGTAAGGAGGTGTGTTCCATGGGAAATGGTTCAGATGATGCCCTGCCTTTGGAAAAGCAAACCTACAATGCAATACAAACCTACAATGCAATACAAACCAGACCTAGTCCCCAGACAGGTGTGCTTCCATCAAATGACATGCTGTTTTAGTTGTAAGCCAGCACATTCTTCAATAAGCTCAGTGGATGACCTAACCCAGGCATTTCCCTACCTGCAAACTCAGAAATGTTATGGAACAGGAAGCAAGAAGACAAGATCCTAGTCTGATGGCTTAAAGGGCACCCATGACCACTGCCACAGGGTCCTTCCATATGGAGCCTAATCTAGGTCAAGGGAGTGCTCAGTGAGCCCTTGAACCTGGACAGTGACTGACTGTCCATTTGTAGACAAATCCAGTTACCAACAAATACCTACATTCCTAAATCCATGGGCCTGAAAGAAAAAAAAGAGGTAAATGAATGTGTTCTGATCACTCACCTGGGCCTGGCATTGTTAAGGTCATGTAGTAATTTCAGAAACACCAGCCTCCTATTCCCATAAAAACATTTCAGGGATATGAGGTACACGAAAAGCATCTTAGAAATTAGACATTGCAGCATCCCAGGCTTAGCAGCTAGTGTTCAGTGGGCCTGTAGATCCAGGGCCTTGATCATTGTTTGGCACATCCAAGCCCAGCTTCTACCTTCTGCTGATGGTATGTCAGCTCTACCATGTGTGTGGCTAAAAGAAGCTTCTTTCCAACTTTCTCAGAAGCTGTCCCCCCGCCCCTCTCCCCGGAACAGTGACTACCTTGTGCTGATGACTGAGAAAGTGTTTTAGGTTTAAGCCCATTACTTAATCTTCTGTATTTCCCTTTTGCTATACTGTTGTGTTGGCGGTGCACACCTCATGGGGGTGTGGGGGAGTGAGTAGAGCTTTCCCACGGTCGCAGACAGGCCCTGTCAATTAGGTATCGCTTTCAATTTCCCTGTTTATAATCCTGTGGCTACTAAACATCAATAATTCCTGCCCTCAATCCTTGTCCCCAGGAAGATTGATGGTACCCGTCATTTCTTATACAGAGACATTTAAATGAAAATCACGCTTCTGTCTGCATCCCATTTTCCCGCTGAGTGGGGGAAGCGACCCTATTAAATCAAATTATATGTGACTTTTAAAACTTCCCTTTACAGCATTCAATTGAAAATCTGAATCCTATCATAATACATTGCCTTTTTATGAGTAAATTGACTTTACTGGGTCCCTGGGGGCGGGGGTCAACTTTTTTTCCACATTAGGGAAGAGAGAAACCTACTGCCTCTCTGTGGTTCAGGATGGTGGGGGAGCTAGTGGGAGGACTCCTGGCCCTTCCTTTTCTGGATTTGAGGGACATCAATGCCTGATCCCAGTGATCTGTGTTCATGGCTTCATAGATATTATCTTGCACCAAAGTCTTGCCATGAAGTATCAGTCACATGCAGAGGAGAATCAGTGGATCTTGGGGTGTCTGCGGCTCTGCATTATCAACAATTCAGGGTGGTTAGGTGGGTAGGTGAGTCCTAGGTGATGCCAGCAGATTTCAGAGGCCTGTTCTCATCTGAGGCCCTGTGGCTACAAGCAAGTGCAAGTGTGCAGCACAGAAGGGCCTACTTAAAGGGAGGATAGCCCTCAGAGAAACCAGAGGGCCACAGAATCTATTCATGCTGGGAAGGTTCCAGAGGGGGTCCTTGGTGCGCCTGCAACTTTGAGCTCCAGGGTGATGAATTCAAGGGTTGGGGCAGACTCAGGGGCACCTTCATCTTGCTTCCTACCTGAAGGTGTGGTTGTATTTGGACAAAGGAAACCAGCTGATGTTCTTATCTCCTTGGTGTAGGTGAAATCTGTGTTTCATCACATTCACGTTGGGAGGTGGGCATGTTGCTCTCACTTCACAGTTGAGGAATAAGGAGACCAGGGAGTTTGAGGAACATGTATATACCCAGAACTGTTTATCTCTGGGGCTTGCTGCTTATTTGCCCTTCCCCAGGGGCCACCTCTCACATGCAGTGCTAGCTTCATTCTAGCAGGAAGGAAGGGGGAAGGATTCCTCCTCGCTGAGCTGATGATGGTGCACACAGATATACCAGGTCTGTCTGGAAAAAGTTCAGCCATCCCATCAGAATTCAAGATGCTGCATCTCCCTCCATAGCCAGGAACAGATACATCTACCTTGAAACTAGAGACCACCAGAAATTCCAGAACATTGAGCTGCACAGAAGTCCAAAAAACAAAAGATATGAAGAAGAAATACTCATCCAGACAGATAGGATGGCCAGAGCTGGGACAGAGAGGATATGGTTTGGCAAAGCAGTTTGATCCCTTGGTTTTGCAGTGTGCAATTTGATGGCATGACAGTTGTAGTGGGACAGTGACTGTGGCCAACCAGCAGAAAGTACAGTCACACATTAAAACTAAAAAGTAGGGACATCTTCTGAGTATACCTGGCACCAAACAAGACTGTGCCACTCACAGTTACAGCACCAGAGGGAAAATAAAACCATATTGCTTCTGACTGTGAAGCCCAGTGACGGTTGGGGTGGAAGAAGAAATTACTAGTCTTTCAACAATCTATTTGTTTAGAGGCCCCCATGGTCCTGGAACATCCACAGACCCACCCACTCTGGGAACCATGGCCAGGGCAACAGTTAAAAGATGCACCAGTCCCATAGTAGAAACAGGAGAAGTGCCTGGAAAAGGGGTGAGTGCTGAGCAAGCAACATTGTTCTCTCTCAGACACCTTCCCCACATATAGCACCACAACATGGTGAAATGGGTCACCTCATACTGAGGAATACCTACGGTTCTGCCCCTTGCAACCTAACAGGTGTGACAGCTCTGCTACCTAAGACAGAGACACAGGAGCCTATCAAGTTAAGAAGACACAGAACTATGGCTCAAAAAAGGGCTCAAAAAAAGTCCCAGTGGGTGAACTAAGTAACAAAGAAATAGTCAACCCAACAGACAAGGAGATAGCCAGCCTAACAGATGCACAGTTTAAGAGCTGGTGATAAAGATGCTCACAGACTTGACAGATACGTGTAAGCATAGCAAACACAAAAGGTAAGAAGCGAAGGCTAGGCTAAGTGAAACAAAGGAAAATACACACAAAACCAATGGTGAAGGGAAGGAAAATAGGATTCAAATCAATAATTTGGAACATAAGAAAGAAATAAACAGTCAACTAGTACAGAATGAGGAAATAAGAATTGAAAAAAACAAGGAGAGGCTGAGGGACCTCTGGAATGGCTTTAAATGTGCCAATATCTGAATGATGGGGGTGCCAGAAGGAAAAGAGGGAAAATAAAAAAATGAAAACTTGTGTGAAAAAATAATAAAGGAAAGATTCCCTAATTTAGCAAAAGATATAGACATACAAGTCCTAGAAGCACAGAGAGTACCAAACAAGCTAGACCCAAAGAGGACCACACCGAGACATATCATAATTAAAATGCTAAAGATTAAAGATAAAGAGAAAATCTTAAAAGCAGCAAGAGGAGATTTAGCTACAAAGGGGTTCCTATAAGACTATTGGTGGATTTCTCAAAGGAAATTCTGCAAGTAAGAAGGGACTGTGGAGAAGTATTCCAAGTGATGAAAAGCAAGGACCTACAACCAAGATTACGCTATCCAGCAAAGCTATCATTTAGAATGGAAGGGCAGATAAAGTGCTTCCCAGACAAGGTAAAGCTAAAGAAGTTAATTATCACTAAGTTATTATTATATGAAATGTTAAAGGGACTTATTTAAGAAAAAGAGGATCAAAATTATGAACATTAAAAAGACAACAAACTTGCAACTATCAATAACAGAATCTAAAAAAAAAAAACAAAACAAAACCCTAAAAACAAAAAACAAACTAAGCAAACAATCAGACTAGGACAGAATCATAGGTATGGGGATCATTTGGAGGATTATTAACTGGGAGCGGGAAGGGGGTAAAATGGGGAAATGGTGCAGGGGTTAGCAAATGTAATTGGTGAGTACAAGACAGGGAGAAGTTAAGAATAATAGAGTAAAGGATGCAATCAGAGAACTTATATGCACAACCCATGGACATGAACAAAGAGGGGTGGGACTGCAGGAGGGAATGGGGGTCCTGGGTGGAAGGTAGCAAAAGCAAAAGAATTTGAGACAACTGTAACAGCTTACTCAATAAAATATACTTTAAAAATCCAGCCATTATTAATATAACAAGAATGGTTTGTACAACATCAATGTAACCTGGCAGCCAAGGAGAGTAGACTGGAATGCACATGCATGAACAATGACAACATCATTCTACTAGTCAGTGGGGATGGTGGAGGTTATTGAGTGAGCATGTGTACTGTGTGGCCATTGGATTCAAAATGACTGAATGAGTAGAACAACAAATCTGAATCAAATTTTGCATTAAGCTTAAACATACCTCAGCACTAACTACTTGGCTGATTCAAAGGATTTGGGGGATGAATGAAGTACAAATAAAAGTGTAGCACAAATACTTCAATGATGGTTGAGAAACTGTTGAAAGTGATCCACATTCTGGAAGGCCTGCAACAAGCAGAACACCTGAGAATGTTGAACATGTATGGGCTGCAATCAATAGCGATCAAAAAACTATATGAGGTTCCAATGTGTCTACTTTGAAGGGGACTGATGTGTCATTGTCCTATATACAATGTTTCTTGTATCTTTTATCTTCTTCAATAAATGTCTCTTTTCCATAGTACATGGCTGGATAATTTCTGAATAAATCTCGTATGTCCATCTTTCTGTCTGTTCATCTTTTAATTTTTTTACAGATCATAATGATCCAAAATTGATTTTATCCTAAGAAATGAAATTATTCATTGACTAGAAATACCAAGTATCTTAGGAAAACCTGGAAAAATATATGTGTATGTGCATTCTATAAAGATATAGATATATAGATGTAAATATAGTCATATAATATAGATTAGATATAGAAATAGGCTATATTTAAGTTAACAGAGGTAGATTACATATGAAGATAGATGACATAAATATAGATACATACAGATGATACAGATACAGACATAAATACAGATATAGGTTAGATGTAGATTAATGTGATATTGATATAATTAGATATAGATAACACAGAGATATAGATATAGGTATAAATATAGATATAGGTATACATGTAGATAGAGGTGTAGACATAGATATAAATATAGGTATAGGAAAAGGTACAGGTATAGACACCAGTATGCATAGATATCGATAACTGATCTTTGTTTGCTTTGACAGGAGAGAGAGGCTTACTTTGTTAAGGACATTTGAATTTGGAGACTTGGTGAGCCCAGATGCTTAGCAAGAAAGCAGACCCTGTGGAGAAAGACAAGACCTAGAATATCAACAATAGAGAGGGCATTTCTAGTAATTCTCAAGAACGAGAAACAGCATCAGGAAATAATCCCGGTCTTAGCCAACAACACACCAGTGAGACAACACATGCAATAAAACAGTGAACAAGAATCATGGCATGTAGATATTTTTTGAGAACTGGGAATTGGCAAAGGCAAAGACTGTGTGGTTATGGAGGTGTGAGAAGAGCTGTGGGGGAAATTGAAGTAAAGGGCTCTATGCAGCTGTTCTCCAGGGTGGCTGGGAGAGGAGGTGAAGGGGTTCACAGTGAAGAAACACGTCTGGGAGGGCCCAGGGAATTCTTGGCCAAGAGAACAGAGTGGAAGTTTCCACAGAGACCAAGAACTGACAATGGGATATGTCATTCCAATCTTATCTTTCGTGTGTGTGTGTGTGTGTGTGTGTGTGTGTGTGTGTGTGGTTAAATATTTGTTTTTTAAAAATAACTTAGAAGCTTTTAGAAATTTTCCTTTATTCTTGGAAATAGAGTTCCACCAGTTTTATCTGAAGCGTGAGTCTTCTCAGTGATCTTTGAACCTAAATATCTCTTTTCTTCTTGAGTTTTGGAAAGTTTTCTGGAGCCAACTTTCTTTGAGGGACTAGTTTCCACTTCTTGGTTTGGTTTGTTCACTCACCATTCCAAAGTCTGGCTATGCTATTGAGCTTTTTAGGCTCATGTATTTTATTTCTTTCTTTTTCTGTTTGACTTTTGGTTTTTGGGTGGGTAGTTATTCCTCTAGAGGTATTTCTGTTTTGTATATTTTATGTATTTTGGTCTGCAGTTTTTCTCCTCTGATTTCTTAATTTTCATCTTATGCTTCTTTTAATTCTGTCTTTTTGTCACCATATTATTCTATCTTATTTTCCAGTTCTGTAATGACATGCACAAACATACATAATGTTATGGACTGAATGTTTGTATTCCCCAAATTCACAGTAGCCCTAACCTCCAATGTGATGGTATTTGGAGACAGGGCCTTTGGGAAGTAATAAAGGTCACATTAGGTCATGAGGTGGGGAGTCCCTATGATGAGAGTAGTGTTCTTATAACCAGAGACTAGAAACTTCTCTCTGTGTGCCACATGAGGACACAGCTTGGAGAATATGCCTTTCTTTTCCCTTCCTGCCCATTCCCTGTGCAACAGTTTCCCCCCATTCTTTGCCTGTTTCTACCTCAGCCTAAGGAATTTCTTCCATATTCTGTGGCTCCCCCATCTTTACCTTTGTATATATGCAAATCCATAAGCACTCTGCTGGGCTCACTTTTGTAAGTTGAATTTGTGATTCAATATAATGAATGAGGATGTTTTGACACTTACAATGAGCATTAGCTGGTTTAGTGTATTTCTTAGGTGCTTCCAAAAAAATCTATTTGTGTTCATCATTTGCCATCTAACCTACCAGTAATGATTCATTGTCATATGATCAATTATATTGTATTATTAGCCTAATCAGCACAATCATATTATGAAATAACTGATGCTATGTCATTCTGCCTAGAAACTGATTGGTGGGGATCTGATGTGCTGCTAGGCCGTCAGCTGGGGTGGGTACATGACACCACTTCATAGCTGGATGCATGGGGCCTCTCTTTTCTGCTCTTAACAGGTTTAGGCTTCCTCACTTAATGTTACTGATCTGCCTTCAAAATATAACTCACACTCAGTCCCACACTGTTTGCAGTTCTATTAATTGCATATAGCTTTACTTCATTGTCTTCACTAGTTTAGTAGAAATCTCTCTTGCCTTTTATTCCACTGGCAGTGCAGGTGCCTATCTGTATTGTGCAATGGTAGAGGGCGAGGAGCTTGGTTATGTTAAATGGAGCTGTTTTGCTGAAGAAAATGAAAGGCCACCTAAAACCTACTTGAGTGTCAGTGCAGGTTGTCAGGGTTTGCTCCTGCAAATCAGGTAAACTTCGAATGCCAAGAACAAGCCCCAGAAGCCAAGAGGACATTAAAATGACCTCAGGCCACTTCTGGGTTCAAATAGAGTTGGTCATCCTCTTTGACGAATTAGCAGAACTAAAGTCAATAGCACCTGCTCAGACAGACACATGTATGCCTGGGTCCTGGGCTAGGACCCAGGAACATACAGGATCCCCCAGACATGCATGGTTTCCCTAATGGAAAAAAGCAGTTCTAGTGTGTCTTCCTTTGGATTAAATCCATGGAGGGGGGCATGTGTCAGTTTGAACTATTACTATGTCTATCAGTGGTCCAGCACATTTAGAATGCAAGAGTCAGTCCTTGTAATGCCAATAAAATCAAAGGCCAAACAGTTACCATTCAAACATTGACAAAGAGGAGGGTGTGGGTATAGTGCCTCTTCCACATGAAAACCCCCAGAGCTTGTAATCACAAAGCATCTAGAATCTTCTATTGAAAAACATACCTCTTTTTACTCATGTTATCCTAATTAATTATTACTTTGGATTATTTCAGGGCTCACGTAACTGGGTTATGTAAAATTAGACAATCCCCACCTGACAAGGTCCAGGCAGCATTTCTGCAATGGGCCATCTTCAGTCCCCAGGCTGGACCTCAGAGTCTGTTCCTCTGTCCCTTGGTGCCTTCCATCTCTCCATTCAGTATCAGCTGTCTTCTCTGTGCTTTTAGAGGTCAAACGTTTTATGTCAAAAAAGGTTACTTTTGGTACGGAGCCATCCCAAACCCTGTGGATCCAGGATTTCTGACCAGGCCATTTGGGGAAGCGGAAGTCCCTTTCAGCAGAGCTCCCCATTCACCCCCTGGACATGCTTCACTAAACCTAATAGCTCCCTATTACTGGCTACAGTTTAGCATCCATGCCAGGAGCTGGATGAGAAACAGGGAGAAAAGGCCATAAATTATATCGAGTAGTGGGAACAAAGGTTTTATTTCTCCTGAGCACAAACCCTTTGATAGGGAAACGGGAGAAACAAATGTGTCGCTAATTTAATTAAATGGTATGAGATTTCAGGGTTTACAGATGCCATTTGGAATGGGATTAATCAAGAGCAGGTGACGGAAATGAATAGTCACACACAACATTAGCGCTTTCCATAATCTGACACAGTTGAATGGAGTCAAGGGCTCTTCCAAATAGGACAGTTTTTTTTTTGTTTTTGTTTTTTTTTGGTTTGTTTGTTTGTTTTTTTCCCTCTATCTCAGATCCACCTATGTGGATGTGTAAGCTTCCTTACAATGCTTAGGTGTTATCAGGAACAGGAACCTTTCTTATTTTCTTGCTATAATTAGGGCAGAGAAAACAGGAGGCTAAGGGGCTGGTTTTCTCCCTCTATGCTGTGTTTATCCTCCTTTCTCTGCATGTTCCCTTCAAGAGAAAGAGGTGTTGGGGAAGCTCAGAATGTCTTTTGAACAGCCCTTAGTTCATGTAAAATATCAAATGTGTCACTACTCACTTTCATGGTGGACTACATGGGTACATTACCCCAAACAGTTATTGAGTGCCTACTGTGTGTTCATGCACTGTGCAAGGACAGCCCATCACTCTGGTGGTTGGAAGAGCCAGGGTAAGACTGAGTGTCAAAGAACTCTCAGACACCTGTCCCAAGGTCACCCGTGGAGCGTGTGATAGGGCCTTGCACATAATAGAAAATAACTCTCATGTTATATCTGGGCTGAAGAGACAAAGGGCCTGCTGCTGTACCCCACCCTGTGCTGTCTGCCAAGTCCAATGCTTCCACCTCCCCCATGTCACCACAACTGAGAAATACTCAGACTTGAGAACACCTTGCAGGGGTGACGCAACTTCTAGGTCAGTTCCCTGACTTGAATGTTTGGAAAATGGATTGTTGATACACAACTGGATATTTCTCAAATGCCTGAGAGTATCAGAAAAATATTTTATAGTCTCTTAAGAGTTCAGGCAGCATTCTGAAAATGCTACTTATTCACTTGTGTACTCCATATCCTTTGGAGATGACAAAAAGAGGTTAGAATGCCAGGTACATTTCCAGAAATTCTGAATTAACTGAGACCAGTGAATTTTGTTAGTCAAGCAATACTTACACTGTACTATAATAATGTGGGTGGGTTTTTGTGTTTCTCCCTGCCCAATTGTCAGTCATTCTGCAGGTATAGTCCCTCTGTCTCCAGATATTTTCCTACAGTTAAAAAGAAAAACAATATAAAACAAGCATGCAAAAATCCAAACTCTAGAGATAATCATTTTCCTGAGGAAATGTCTGAAACTATTACATATTTATTAAAAAGCACTTAAGAACATTTAGGGATTACAAATAAATACTTTACTCCCTTCCTTCAACACTACAAATAATTAGAAGTTGGTGATATAATCTCCTAAGTCTGGAGAGTAAAATGACATTCCAAAGAGTATTTGTTATTAGAATAAGAGCTTTTCATGGCTGTAGAAGAAGACTGTCTTAAAGAGGGCGTCTTTCTGGCAGCAATGCAAACTTGATTGAGTAGATTCATGGAGCTGAGCATTTTGGGGCCACAGGTTCTCCAAGTACCCTGAAAGCTCAAATTCCTACCACATGAACCAGTGAGGGAAAGGACAGTGGCTTGAGAGGCAGTAAGACTAGTTGTATTACTCCCTTTTATGCTCATGAAGAAATGACAGAAGGCCAAGGCCACTTCTTCAGTTAAGTAAGACTCATACTCAATGGGTGTCATCTTGTTGCAAGGGTACACAAAAATGGCTTCTTCTCCTTTATTCCTGGCGTACAAAGCACCTCAGTGCCCTGCCAGCCCTACGCGGAGGTGCTAGCAAGGGGGTTCAAACAGAGGTCCACGTTCAGATGTGGACATTCAGGGCAGGCCACTTCTACCTGTCAGGAGGGGAAGACAAGATGGACTTTGGAGGAATCGGACTGGCATGGTTGAGATCAACTTTCTAGGCAGTCTGGGCACCACGGGGAGGAGATGTGCACAGCTGCTTTCTTACCCAATGCTCAAGGGGCACTCTGTGTCCACTAGAGGAACTGCAAACAGCTGTGGGATTCCTGCTCTCTCAGAAGGAGCGCTGGATGGAAGTGGGTTTATCATAGTCAACTCTGGTAAGTTTTGGGCATGACAAAACTTGTGAACGGTCCCAGAGCCCGCTGTCTAATTTCCTCCTGGTCCTCCTGGATTCTTAGCTACCTGCTTGCCAGGAGACATCTGTCAGTAAATGCACAACTAGACAACATTGTGAGCTGTTGGGGGTGGGGGTGTTTGCTAACGGTGCATTTAAAGCTGTTTTTGGCTACATGGCTTCTGGTTTTCAGGACCCACATTTATGTTCTTGAGCTACCCTTGAAGTTTTTACCCCGATGGACTAGGCAGTTATTTTTCATAGGTTCTTATTAATTTTTTGTTCTTATTAATTCCAGGTCTGTTTTCTTCTAATTATTTTTGGGTTGGGAACCTGAGGAAACAGGAAAGATCTGAGTTTAGATCTTGGCTTCACATGTACCCTGTAAACATGGAAGGAATCCCTCAGCTCCTTAGGCTCTGCTGCCTTCATGGAGCCCTCAGCTGAGCCCCTCCAGGAGGCAGGAGGCCCTACATCTGCAGCCCCACCTCCCAACTCCCTCCTCTGTCAGGAACTGCTTGCAAGTATTAGAATCACTGGAGAAGACTCTCTCTATATAGTAATGAAAGTTTAGGGTATTTTGTTAAAAATAATGTCTAGACTTGAAATATTTTCTCCATAATTTAAGACTCATTCCTTGGCAGTTTATTTGTTCCTAACAAACTCAGAACCCTTTCATTTTTATGGCCTATGTTTTTGATTACAATTATAAACATGCCTGGAAATTTTGCGTTACTTTCAACCAATGTTTGCTAGCTGGTTTCTTCTGAACTATTATTCAGTTATTTGATTTACACTCAAGCAAAGGAGCGAGTGTAGATGCCTCAGGCTGTGTCAGGTGTATAATGTGCACATCTAAATTGGCAGGTAGCGTCTCTCTTTCCCACCTTCAGGTGTTGAGTATGACTTAGGTGCCTCTCCCATTCTTCTGATAAAACATCCATGCAAGAAGGGCCTTGTGCTTACATGGGTGGCCACCCTCTCCCAAGGACACAGTGGAGCAGTTACTGCCCACCATGCTCCTTAGTAGAGCAGGCTGCAAGGAGGGGGCTCCAGTTCTTTGGGCCCAGCACCCTTAGGTGCATCTGGGGTGAGAGTGAATGCCCTTGCAGGCGGCTGTCTTTTCCTGGGTGTACTTAAAGAATTAAGTCTAATTTTCATATTAGTAAGTCCTACCCACTGAATAAGTCAGCCTTCCTCCTTTAGATTTATTTTGGGGAAACTGAATCTCAATCAGTAGAATGCAGTAGATACAGAAATATTTTAATCTATTGTCATTGTTTTATTTTCAAATCTCTAGAACTTGAAAGGTTTGTGGGATCTTGGTTTAGCAGACAGAGAGAAGGGTGGTGGGAGTCAGTGGCAAGCTGCTGTAAAGTAATTGGAATATTCTAAAATATACATCAGCAGAGCCACAGTATTTTTTATAGCTAGAAAAACTAAAACTTATGTAGAATCCTTTTCAAAGTTATTACAAGTCAAAGTCTTAATTAATGTGGTTTTACATTAAATCGCAAGACCAAATATGAAATACTTGAGCTCATCTATAGTTGAAATGATTGAACTATTTCCTCTCTTTCATTGCCATGGAAAATTGAGAACTGGCTAAACTGTCTCTAAGAGAAAAAGAAAGGGACAGAAAAGGAAAGATAAATGTGGTATTAGAAGTGGTCAAACCAAAGCACAAGATGGGCTGAAAGGCTGTGGGCACTGCAGAAAGTGAGTCATAAATGCATTTAGACAGAGAATCTATTCTAAGTAGCTCTATAAAATATCAAGTGAGAAATATAGGTTCTTAAAAAAAAATACAGTGTGTTAATGCTGGAGGGTGAGAATAAGTAGAAACTTTTTTATTAAACTAATAAGCTATTTGATTAAAAAGTGAGCTATGTAAGCTTTAATAAGATTAGGATGATGAAGCCAGTAAAAATATTCTTGAATTAGCTGAGTTAGTGTTCTTTTTTTCAAAGTTGTTCAACAGAGAAAAAATGAATGGAGAATGTCTGGGAAATTATAAAGCCACGCAGATGTCATAGATGTGGCTGTGGGGAGCAGGCAGAGATGATGCCCTGAGATAGGTGTCCTGAGGTGAGCAGGTTCCATGGTGCACACACCACAAGATCCAGGACCCACATCTCAGGTCTCACGTATTCCCAACACTCTCTTGGGAATCAGCGTTAAAACTCACAAAGCTCAATGATGAAATGTATTACCATATGCCTTCTGTGTAAAAAAAGACTCAGGACACTAAACCCTCAACCAATGAGAAAGGGATAAATGATTCCCTAGCTAGAACAAATGTACAGGCTCTGGTTGCTAAGTGTGCAAGAAGATTGCAGCGTATAAAACCATTAAAGAAAATGAGCAGGGGTATTAGATTTTTAAAACTGACTTATTTGTTTGTTTTTTGGCTTTATTTTGTGTTGTTTTTTGACTTGGAGAAGAGATTTAAGTCATGTTCAAGGCAAATGCATTTGTGACTTTTTCTTCTGCACACTTACCGATTACTATATTTGTACCCTGACTGGATCCCAATTGGGATTTGATGCACCTGAGAGATGGGCCAAGTGAATGATAAGATAAGACCACCAAGAATGAGCTGACTCGAAAGCGGGTCAGGGCTGGGCACAGCATGCATCTGAGGTACTTCTCCACCAGCCCAGAGAGGGGACAGAAGAGAAGTGTGATCAAAGGAGAAGGGACGAAGCAGGACTGTGTGGGAGGCAATCCCAGGATTTGGAAAGTGCCTCAAGGAGGAGGAAGGAGACTAGTGGTCCTCTTTGCACTGTGCTCCAGGTGCAGGGAGACAGAGCTGTGAAGGGCTGTGGGTTTGGCCCCAGGGAGGGAGGGAGACTCTGGAAGACACTTGTTTCTGACACCATGTGAGCCTGGACCCCTGGGAGGTCTGAAGCTGGGAGGGAGCGCTCTAACTCAGAAGGAAGGAGGGGTGAAAGAAAGGCTGCAGGGGCCATTGCAGAGCAGGGAGGCCGAGGGCTGCGTTGAGAGCATGGTGCCTTGGACTGGGCTGTTGGCAGTGGGGATAGTGAGAAATGGCTGAATTCTGGATGCTGTTGGACACTTAGACCACGCAGGGGGTTGGCCTGAGTTTTAAGTCATGGCCCATGGATCATGTCTAGAGCAAGTCTGGTTGAAGGCTGAGCTGCAGGGTCCAGAGCAGGTGAGGCACATGCAGCTGCAGTCATAAGGGACCCAGCTGTCCTTCACTCAGGGACCGGGAGTGTGTCTTGAAGGAATTCCCTGGTTTTGAACCTAAAGTGACTGATAGGAAAAAACCAAAAGGATAAAAGAGTAACATAATTCACATTAAATAGCAGCCTGCCTCACAACATTGTGCCCCATTTTTCCCAGGTGGAAAAGTGAGGCCAAAAGCAGGGGTCTCTGGTCCTGTTAACCTTAGGGCTGAACACTAGGGTGAACCCCACCCCGAGGAGAAAAGACGCCACCAGTGGGCACCTGGAAGAGGCGCAGGCCTGCGTGGGGGAGTGGGGGGATATCTGCAAAGTGCTCCTGGAGGAATTTCATGTGTGACCTCAGAGGCTGGGAAATGTGGTCATTGCCACCACATCCCGTCCAGTGCGTGCATCACGGTCTCATGAATCCGTGTGGCAGTGCAAGGACAGCCATGAGTCCGAGGTGCCTTGGGTGCCTTCATGCAGATAAAATGGGATTTTAACAATGTCTTGGGGTGAATACGTGTTGGCCTTTTTTAAAAAAAAGTGTGTCACATGATCTCACTGTGTGACATCGCCAATCTCCTTCTCCGCTTTGTTGGCCTCTATGCATGAATAATTTTCCCAGTGCTTGTTTTTGGCAAAGCCAGGGAAAGAGTACATCGCGGACCCGCAGGCCCTGTTGTGGCCCATCAGCTTTCCGCCGGCCGGAGCGCTTACCACAGTGTAAGGACCCCGGTGGCATGTGTTAAAATACATGAGGCATTGTCCCCTGAAGAACACACGAAAGAAAGAACATTGTTCTACGAGGGAGCAATTCATCGGGTTTTTCCCAGAGACTCTTGGGTCAAGTTTTTATAGGCCTATTTGATTTTTAAATTCTTTTTCTACCCTCTTCCCTCTCAGCAAGCGTAGTGTGCAAACTTGTCTACATTCACTTCCCATGTTTTGTGCATGGTAGATGTCCTTTAAAAAGAGTATCTCAAATAAGTCTTTATTCTTGTTTTGTTGGCTCTTATTCTGTGTTTTCATGAACTCTGGCCCCAGCCATGGCAACTGCAAGAAAAATGTTAACAGTGATTGACAGGATTAGAAAAGCGGGTCCCGAGCCGCATTTCAAACACTTGGGGAACAATGGTGTTTGGTGTGATTGAATTAATGAGATACCTCGGGCTGTCAAAAGAGCACACATACTTTACATAAACCTGATTATCTTTGCATGGCAGAAATGGAAAGAAAATAGCGGGGAGAGCAGAGTTTGGCTTTGGATCGTACCTCCAGAGCAGCCGGCTGGAGGCCCTGCTCGCAAGGGGCGGGGCCCGGCCTCCTCCCGCGCCTGCTCAACATACATCAGCCATGGTCCTTAACAAGTCTATTCAGGGGACCAGGCTCCCAAACAGCTCCCTTTTCAGGATGCAGCACCTCTGTGGGGTTTTGTATTTCCCCTGGGAGCCATTGTTTCACGTGCACTAAGCACACCTTTCAACAATTAGACCTGAGCTGGCGGCCCCTGCGCCAGCCCAGCCCTGAGAAGTGACATCAGTCCGGACCGCAGCTCAGATGTGAAGACTCAGTCCAACCAACCGGTTGGGGCTGACTTCAAATCCCAGGTGAGGGCAGCAGGGGCCAGTTCTCTGTGGTTGCAAGTCAGACTTGGTTCCTAAGAGCCTGGGCTGTCGTGTCAGAATGCTAGTGGGAAAATGAGAGTGTGCAGGTAAAATAGTTCAGTCCTTCCAGGAGAACATACTGGCTTCTCTGCTGGGGGACGGCCATGAAGAAAGAGAATGCTACGTTTGCGCCAAGGCCCAGAGAGCCAGGGCTGGGAGGCCCAGGATAAGGCTCAACTCTCCTGAGAGGACAGGGGCAAACCCCCTCATCACTCAGGGATCCCCCACCTGGATCCAGAATAAATAGTGGCTGGGTGGGTGAGAGGTCCAGAGAGCTCTGTGCAGCGACTGTCCTGTGGTATTGGAAATGTCCCTGCCCTTCCTCAGATGGGTTCACAGTTTATGAGAAAAGAGCACCATTAAAGTAACAAGTAAATGAAATAAAGCAAACAATCCACAGACAATCCATGCCTTCCATTGGTCTCCAGCTGCTGAGTTTCTAATGCTTTTGCTTTTAGTAACTACCCTTGTGTTTCCGAATCAGTGATACAATCAACAAGGAGCTCCAGAGGCTGTCAGGCCACCCTGCTTTGCCCAGCAGATCATGTAAGAGACAGCAAAGAGCTGGGAGCAGAGCTGCTTCTCCAAAGCAAGTGTGAATTTTACCCCTACCCACTCATGGCCTTTTGGCAGCATTTCTACCACCAGATCTAGCCCTGTCTTCCCAGCGTCATTTCACAGCTGCTTTGGTTCCTGGTGCCTGTATTTTATCTATGAATTGAAGTCCACAGATTAAACATGCAGACCCAGAAATGTAACAGTGGTAGGTATAATCTGGTCATCTGGCTGCCCTCATGTTCCTGGCGAATTCTCCAGTCCCCAAGGATGGCTACAGGCAGTCACCACAGGAATAGGCTTAGCTCCCAGAGCACAGCTTTGGAGAACCAACGTGCTCTTCAGATTTTACGGCAGGTCGACTTGTGAGTGCGAAACTGTATCCACTCTCATTCTAAATCTACAAACAGATTACAAGTGCTTAATCCAATCCGGGCCCCCAGGCCAAGAGCAGGACAGGCATGGCCTGCAGCTCTGCCAGCAGGTGTCTCTATTTCACACCCTTGGGCCCCAGCACCATCCTCTCCCCACTGGCCACCGTCCTGGTCAGGAACCTGGTGGGTGGGACAGGGCTTGGGGAGCTTCCTGCTCTTTCTTGTCCTTCAGTGAGAATGGGCAGCACTGGAGACTATTTCTAAAGGAACCCCACACAAAACACTACAAGGTCCCCAGACCTGACCCCAAATTAACCTGCCAATGCCTCCCATCCTCCTGGGGCCAGAGGATCTGGAATTTTTTCACAAAGTTCTTATCAGGAAAACCACAGTGACAATAGCAATGCTGGGAATGGCAAGTAACATAGGTACTGGCTGGATCTTATAGTCACATTTTCATCTGCTTGAAAATTACATCCAGCATATACCTAAGAGGAACTGCATTTGTCATGTGTCCCTGGCTTACTGTATCTAGCAGACCTTTATTTTTCCTTTTAAAGTTGTATTGTTATTTAAGAAACGGGAGTGTCTTTCTTATTGTAAACAAAGCTTGATAGTGAAAAAAGTTTTCAAGTTCTTGTATTACTTAAGTTTTATTTTAAAATTTCTTACTTCTGTAGGACAAAATAAACACTTGAATTTACTTTCACATCTTTCTTATGGTTTAATGAAAGCTCTCAGAAAAAGCATTTCATTTTTAAGGCCAGGGGGTATTATTATGAGTTACCAATATAGTAGATTTGTAAATTGGGAGCTTGGCAAGTAGGTTTGATTAGTTCGTGTTGTGATCTCTGTTAAAGCTATTTTAGACACTTTCAGGCATCTGAGTGCCTAGAACTATGACTGGCCCAGAGCAGAGCCTCAAAAGTTACTGTTCATGTGGTTGAAACAATGAAGTCTCTACATTTGGAACAAAAAATAGTCTTGGAAATAAGCTTTGCCCAAGTTTTTATCAAATGAATCTGTCAGGATTTTTAAAATAATTTTAGCTAATATTTGAGGAATGATTTAAACTAATCACATTCCAATAAAATATTTGTTACTAATGAACCCCTTATTTAATAAAAAAGGTTTGAAGCAACTATTTCCATGAACTTTATGGCTTCATTTTAGATGATATGCAGACTGAGATGCTGATTATTTCCAGTGGGCACACAGGAGAATTTAGGAGGAGGGGACTCTGTATTTGGACGTAGATATCCCAAGACCCCCACTTACATTGCTTCCTTCTCCCCATTGGTTTCCTGGTGCTGTTTACATATGATGGTTCTCCTCTCTTCACACCAGGCTCCCTTGTGTGTCTTGCATATTAGTTTAAAAAATGCTTTAATGACCATAAAGCTGTTAAAATAGATATCTCAAGGATTTTATAAACAAGTTAAAAGTGCCTTGAAAGCAAAGGAAGCAAGTGTGTCATAGGACTGGGGCTGGGGCTTTCCACCTGCCTGTCCAGAGCTCCACCCACCACTCTGTTCCCAACCTGCAGGAGCCTGGAGAAGCTGCTTCACATAGTGTTCCGTGAGGAGGCTTCACAGTTCTGGTAGTGATTATCTCTCTCATCTTAGGCCTAGGTGTAACTGATCTGGTGACTGTGGGCAGAACCATTGCCCTGGCTCACCTTTCCTAACTCCCCTCACTGTTGTCTGCAAGGGTACCTCTGACACTTCCTCCCTCCCATGGTCCAGCTCTGTCCTGGCAGAGACCCTGGCAGTGGTGGTCCCAAATGGTGGTTGGCTGGGCTGCTCAATACAAGGCTCATGTGGGAGCAATGGAAAAATGTTCCATGGTGACATCTCTGTGTCACCATGTCATCACCAAGGCTGAGCTGTCCTCACTCTCCAGGCTTCATACTGCTGACTTGCACTTGCTCTTTTGGGGGAGGTGCTCATAGTCAACCCATTGCTGTTGTGTATTTTCACAACACATAAGTATCCAGGTCACAGATGAGTCCTTGAATGCAGCCTGGCCCCTCCTCAGGCTCAGCCTGGACTCTGAGGCTTGAAGGGGGAACATTGGCTTATCTGTGGTCCAAAGGTCAACTTCAGGCCATGGCCTAGGAGGGCCCCAATGTGGTGGTTCAGATGCTTTGGAAGCCAGGCACACTAGACAGAAAGTAGTTCGGGAACAAAGCTGGGATGTGGGTATAAAGGGCTGCTAAGAGGTTCTGGAGCAGGGGGACCAGGGCCTCCAGCTAAGCCCTTGCTCTCCCACTGCTGTGCCCTGACCATCCTATGGTCACAGGGGAGGCTCTAAATGACTAAGAAGAGTAGGGGAGGTCATACTGGATGGGACTATGCCCCATAGGCAGTGCAGGTCACCTCTTTTCTTCCCAGACAGACAGGCTGAAGGCCCTGTTGGGACAGATACACAAGAAGATCCAGGGAACATAGGTGATGAACACCAGTGAAGTCTTGGGCTACACATTTGCTGAAGATTAGCTCCTTGTTTTTCCGGGTGATAAAATTGTACTTCCGGACTGAAAGAGAGCCTAAGTGAAAAAGTGACAAACCTCTAAGAGAAGAAAGGGCCATAGAACCCCCTGCTGGTCCACGCTGCCTTCTTTTTCGTGGGTGGGAGCTCCTGCTCCTGCAGCCCAAGAGCCATCTGCTGGGAAGAAGCCCACCTTAGCATGAAGACATCAGGGTGGCCATTTGGCAGATCTTCCTAGAGGTGGACGAGGGTGTGGTCGCAACCATTCAGACAAGTGGCCAGATGCGGTGCATGTCCCTCATGAAGTAAGTGAAACCCATGTTTCCACCATCACCTGTGTCCTATTTCTGGTTGCAGCACAGAATAGCTGCTGATCTAAAACTACTTGTTACTATTGGTAAAGTGAAGGTGAAGTGGAATCACTTTAAATTGCTGGTTAACATAAAACTTTATATGTTCTGCTCTAAAGCGTGGATTAAAAGTTGTCCAGTGTTTTCAAACGTCACTTACTGGTTTTTATTTTGTTTTAGACTTTCCCCAAGAAATGTGTTCTTTTTAATAACCCATGTACCACTGTGATTGTCACATTGAAATAGTTCATGCCAGGCAAGGCCACTGTAGCATAAATGGCCCTAGTAATGGCTGAACAGAAGAGAAGTAACTCCCTTTAGCAATACCCTGTATCTTCTCTGAGAACTTCATGACTTCCATTCTAGGTCTATTTTGTTTCCCTTTGGGGAATGGAGGTTAGAAATAAACACCTTTTCAACCTGGTTTTGGGAAGAACATCCTTTGAGCCATAGAGTCAGTGTTTCTGAGTCACTGGGGATGGTTAAAATGTATGATTATTGTAGCAGAACCAGGTCCATTATGCTTTTCTGGATGTTAAGTTCACATAGCTAACACACACAAGGTGACCACTTCTCAGTTGTTTTGGGCTCTTTATTTTGAGGGAGCATAAATATTCATAACCTTGGTTAACCCCTGATCCAGACACCTGTAGAAAGAGGTCGAACTGCTAACATCATGTCTATTGTTATAATTAGGATACTCCACCCCTTTGTGAACACCCCTGGCAAAGGATTCAGATGGCAGACCAGGGATTGCCAGGGCCAGGCCTCCTCAGTAGAAGTATAGCAGGCAACTTGGTTTCCTCACTTGGTCTTTGAAGATGGAGGCTTTGTGCCTGGTAGGAAGAAAAGATGTACCTGTGACCTCATGATATTTAAGATGTCTCTGGGCATCTTAAATAAGGCCCATGCTCAGTCTTAGAGTCTTTCTTCCAATATCTAGAAGCCTATCATTTCTATCTCAGTCCATCTAATAAAACCAAAGAGCCTGATACTTTGGCAGAGAGAAGGGAAGTGGGAAACCAAGCAGGGAAGGGAAGGGGTTAAGCAACTGCCTGCAATTTCTCAATCAGCCTCGGGAAGCCTCAGGTCAACTTTGCTCATAAAACTCTGCACAAATATTTCCTTTTCTATCAGAGGGATTCTAATTCTGCACACAGACCAGGGCCACTCAGATTATTACACATTATTAAAAATTAATTTTAAAAATGGTCTGGTTCTGGAAGTGTTCTGTAGAGATGTGTGTCCGAGTTTGAAATTGCAGCAGAAGAAAAAAAATGAAAAGAAAAGCTGCACATCAAACAGGCAAAATAAACCCTGGAAAATTGTTCCTTTCTTTCTGACAATTGGTAGTCGCTGTTTTGGGTTACTTTCTCTTTACTATAATGATGAAGTTATTACATCTCACCTTAAAACACAACAATGGCAAAAACTTTTCATCCATTGCCCATCCCATTGCAGGTTTCTGAGTGTGTTTCATCTGTCCCCTGGGGCAAGGAAGTCTGGGACAAACAGGGTGATGCCTGCACACTGGGCCAGGTGAACAGTGTTTATAGAGGTCTGTGTGGACACATGGAACACAGTTTCTATGCTCTCAAAGTTGCTGATTTTATGTTTTCCTCAGAGGACAGCCGTGGGTCCCTTTGGCACAGAGCAGGGATACTGAACCCTGAGGCTCAGCATTGAAGAAAGTAGTGAGCAGAGATTACTTATTCTTTTATCTCCTCTACAATAGTCAGGTACAATGGGCTATAATAAATATGTGTAGGGATGTGCTCCTGTATATGCATTTGACATTCTCTTTACTGATATTTAAGGGAAGAAATTATCCAGTCCTTGTTAAACTCAGTCAGAAATAGGTCCCATGGTTGTTGTACCTAAACCACCCCCGAATACAAGGCATAGTGTTTAAAATAATAATGCTTCCACCATTGGATTGCGCAGTCTCCACATACAGCATCACATTGATTTTTTCTCTCCATCCTATCTGGGTCAAGGGGAGGGTTATGCATCATCCACTGTTAAGAACTAGTGGGAGACAGGTTCACAGTTTGATGCCAGAACCCAGCTCCAGCCTTAAGAGCCCCTGATGCTCATCCTGAGGGAGAAGATGACTGTTCTAAAGGAGAGCAGAGAACCCCTACCTGCAAGGCTCTTTCTCCAAGAAGAGCAATGATGACCCCTCAGCTCTGGCTGCAGGCAGGTGAACACTTCTCCAGGAGGAAGAGGAACATGGCTGGGGACAGACTGAGTAGGGAAAAGAGACAAGCGAAGATGCAGAACAGGCCTCTCCTTGTGCACCAGTTCTGCGGAGCCCTGGGACAACTACTTCCTCAGGGGTTTTCCTTAGAAAGTGATTCTCTGGTGTTTCTGTGAGCAGACAAGGGAAATCGGCTACATTGAGTTCATAAACTCCAAAGCCATCTTGTTAATAGAGTTATAAAGCACAAATCATCATCTTCAGATTTTGGTTAGAAAAATGGGGACACCAAAATTGATCATCATTCTCATCACCATCATCTATTCTATTAAATTTCAGGAGGACCAGTTATCCTGACCCACACAGTGGTTCCCAGCTCTTCACCTGGTGCCCAGTCCAGGGAACCAACATGCTTTCTCCTGGCCCCACTTTACCCCTGAGTTGCATTTTTTATTCTGCGGTTTCCAGTATCTTCCTGGTCTGGAGTCTTCAGTCTGAATAGATTCACATTTTATTATTAGGGAGGAGGGCTTATGGGATACAGAAGGGTGAATGGGTTCAACTGTCCTTTGGAGGGTAGCTCTATAATTACTGAAGAAACTGAAGTGTCCAACAATGCATTTCCAGAAGGGGGAATGGGGCAACATTTCCTGGAACTTTTGTTTCTTCAGGGCAACAGTCAACAATCATACTTTTGTGCATAACCTCTATAACACTAAGCCCTAGTAATTTTCTAAGCAACATGTCCTCTTAACTAAAAATAAATAGAAAACTTGGAAGGTAAGAGCTGCTTTTCTAGTCTATGCAGACCAAACTGAGATCTGCCTGGCGGCAAAGTCCCTGGTGCCTTCTTGGCAGGATGCCCCTGGGTAAGGCCTTCCCAGTGGAGCCATGGCTGATTTGACATCTCCAACTACCTTTACCAACCTGGGCCCTTTGAATAGTGTTGGCCTTTTTCCTAATATGGTGGGTTTTAGTGTGTGCAGGCTACCATAACAACCATAACAACCACAGACAGGAGCTTATGCAACAGAAATGCATTTTCTCAAGATTCTGTAGGCTGGAATTACAAGATAGAGGTGTCAGGAGGTTGTTTTCTCCTGAGCCCTCTCTCCTTGGTCTGCAGATGGTTGTCTTCCCCCTATATATGTGTGTTTTAGTCTCTTCATCTTATTAGGACATCACTTGATGACCTTATTTGACTTACCTTTGTAAAGATTCTGTTTTCAACAGTCCCATTCTGAAGTGCTGCGGAACTAGGATTATAACATTTATTTTATTTTTAAAAATTTTAAAAAGATTTTCTTTATTCTTCTTAGAAAGAGGGAAAAATGAGAGATGCAGAGAGGGAGAGAGCCATCAATGTATGGTTGCCTTTCACCTGCCTCCAGCTATGGACCTGGCTGGAGACCTGACTTGCAACCTGGTTATGTGCCCTGGCTGGGAATCAAACGAGCGACCTTTGGGTTTGCAGGCCAGCACCTTATCCACTGTGCCACCAGCCAGGGCTACAGCATATTGATTTTAAAGGGAAAGAATTCAGCCAATAACATGTTGGATCATCCCCTTTACAGGTCAGCTCTTTCTTACAGAGAAGCTCATGCACATAGGCCAGGCCCTGGGCTCTGATTCACTTAACGTCTCAGGCATCCCAGGACACTTCCTTCCAGGTCCTCCTGAAGTTACTTTCTTCTTCTCCTTCCAGAGGTGCAGCCATGGGCTATTGTCACTTTGAGGTATCGTGAGACCTCCCTCAGTTTCCCGAACAGATGTCACCAACTCCCTTTAGGTGTCGCTCTATATGAACAGTGACAGGCATTCTGTTTCTCACAAAGAATAGCCAGGATCTAGAGGTGGGATCTAGGGGTGGGGTGCACTTCTAGGTGTTGAGATTTTTTGTTTTTAGGTGTTGAGATTTTGAATGTACCAACTAAAAGAGTTTAACTTCATCAAAATCTACATCTCTTTTCAGCAACAAGTTGGAACAAGCTCTCTTTGGCCTCCTCTGGTATCCACAGGTGCTAGCACCTAGATTTGGTTGCAGATCCAACTAACTGCCCTCCCAGTGGGATTGGGCTGTTAGCACCTACTCCAATCAGGATGGCGAGCAGGGCCAGCAGCACATGCCAGCCGCTCTGCCCGGCCCACCTGTAGAGGGTTTTCTTTGTGGGGCCTGCCATGTGCTGACCTGCTTCCACATCTCCTGCCATTCTCTGACCTGGCTCTCCCTGGCTTCCTGTCTCGGCTGCCAGAGCCTGACAGACAACTTTGGGTTAATTCTCAGCAGTCACTGGACAAAAGCAAACAACCCAATCGGGATGCTGGTTTGTAAAATGAATTTTCAGTGTGTAGCCCACAGACGCTCATTGATTGTGGCCCATAAATAAAAACAGTCCTGACGTTTATTGTTGTAGGGAGTAATTATAATCTGCAGACTGGACTCTGTGCTGCTGAATGCCTCGTTTGTGGCTGGCAGGGGCAGACCCATTACTGTCTGCACACTCCTTTCACGGGAGCGCGATTACTCACGGAGGACTGATCAATATTTCATCTGCACAACATCTTGACTGGGGATGTCTGGGTCCATTGTGGGCCTGCTGATAATGACTTCTTTATTCAAGCCAGCTTGTAGGAACAAGAAGATAAAGAAAAGGGGAGAGAATTATAGCATATGCTCATGAAAGTATTGTAAAGGTTATAAGCAGAAAACAAGAGGAAAGCTTCAGGATGGGGTGAAGGGCATTGTAGGAGAAAGTGCAGAGCTTTCTAAAACAGATGGAAAGGAAGCAATGGGATGTTTTCACAGGTTTTTTGGACATGCTGAAAACATCAGAAAGCTTTCATAAATCTTTTGAAATTCGTTCTCCTTTAAAAGATTGGATTTTATGAACCTGTGAGGTTTAACAAACAAGTAATTTTCTTATATTCTGTATAATCCAAGTATTTCCCCTATAAATAAGAGCTCATTGGTCTTTTCTTCCCAAACGCTCCCCCATTTATTTTCCATTAAACAAAATCCAGGATCTGACTTCTTGACTGTTCGTTCCACTTCCTGATTCGAATGCATTCTTTCCAGTGATTTCCATTTGCCCTCTGAGGTTCCACCTCTATCAGTTGCTGCAGAATTAGATGAAGAGTGAGTTTAGCATATTGCAGAATGTTGATATTAAGTATCTAAATTTATATTGTTGCAGCATACTTAGGACCATCTCAGTCTTCAAACAGCTGCCAGCTCTTTTCAAATATTCTGAAAATTCACAAACTCACAACTGACCTGTGACACCAGAACAGTGGGGGGCATTATCAGGACCCGCATTTTATTAATATTAGAAAGCAAATGACAGAAGTGGGGTAGACTTGCCCTGAGTCAGGGAACTGGCAGCAGTGGGTGCAGGGTTTTGAGGTCTGATAGTCCGATTCTGGAATCTAGGCTCTTACACCAACCATAATCTTTCAGATTAACTTGAATCATCCGTAAATCACTTTTCATTCATGCATGCAATCATTTTATCATGCTGGGCCATCCCCACATCCTTGGTGGCCAGTCCCCAGAGTTGAGTGGTAACGGCTCAATATCTCCTGTTGTTACCGAGAGCCACATGGTTTGGTTTTGCTTGATTTTGTTTTAACATGCGGTGATGACACAGGGCATAAAAGCACTAGGAAGATGCTGGGACCCTTTTTCTCCTCCAGATGTTTGAGCTAGGGCACAGTCCAAAGACTTTCTAGCCCAATGTTTCTGACAGGCACGCTGTGGATTTCCACAGCGCATTTGAAAAGCAGTGTCATCACGTCTTCTCTACATCACAAAAACCCTGCATTTCTGAACCTTTTCTTCAGGTGACATCTGGCAGAGACCCCTCCTCTGCCTGTTGGCAGAGATTGGATTTTATGAACCTCCCCAGAGGGGATGCCTCTGGGGAGCAGCACTTTGTGAACAGTGGTTAGGACAGGGAGCAGGGGTAGGAGGGAGAAAAGAGAATGCAGTTTGAGTGAAATGTAAAGAAATAAGTAATAATACTACTGCTAAACAAAACAAAGGAATATAGTGTGATATTAACCAATCTCTGAGTGAACCTGAACATTCTGTGGGGAAAACAACAGAATACACCTAGATTTGATTACATCAAATTTAAAAAACACACATTTGTAAAATAAGTTAATATTAGAAGGCCACTATCACCCATACATATTCTTTTAGCATATGTGATTAATAATAAAAGTTTAATGCATTTAATATAAATAGTTCTCTTATGTATGTTTAAAAACTAACAAAAAGCAATGGAATATATGAGGCAAAAAATCAATACACCAACTGACAAAAAAGCAAAAAAAGAAAATAAGAAATCTTTAATATCATTAGCAATGAAGACATTGCAACTTAAATAAGATTTTGTAAGTC
Organism: Noctilio leporinus; assembly: GCA_004026585.1. Taxonomy (NCBI): domain Eukaryota; kingdom Metazoa; phylum Chordata; class Mammalia; order Chiroptera; family Noctilionidae; genus Noctilio; species Noctilio leporinus. Next base: position 76,194 of record PVIW01000475.1, on the reverse strand, counting down.
ACTCTCAAAAATGAGGAGAGTTACACAGCACAGTGATTCCAACCAGGACGGTAACAGGACATTCACACACATGCAGGTAGTAGTGAAAATTGTGCACACTTCATAGGAAAGAAGCATAGAAATATGGATCAAGGACCTGAAAAATGCTAAAATAGGTTAAGCCATTCATCTGATTCTAGGATTGTATATAGATAAATATAGGCAGAGACTTTATTGTAATAGAAATAGGTAGGAATGTATTTAGTGTGGTTTTAATAGTCAAAATTTTAAAATTACTTAATGGTGGTAACATTCTTTGGTAACTTTAAATGTGGTTCCAAAGTAATGTGGCTTTCATAATCCAAAGCACTATTCAACAACATGGAACAACAATAATAATACTATACTATACTATAATTAAATTACACTCATGTAGCATAATCTCTAACAAGTTTTCAATGTATAAATTTCATGCCTAGAAAATAATTAGGAAAGCTTCAGAGTGACCTTGACAAGGGGAAGCTGGGTCTCAGTCTTGAGGACATGGTTTCCTAATTGGAACACTTGAGGAAGTTACTTAAGCTCAATGTCTCACCTTCTAAGTGTGAAATGGGGATTGGAACAGTAATGGCATCCCAGGTTTGAGGGAGGATTAACCAGCTGAGTGTGTAGGCCCCTTGGCAAACCTCTGGAAAAAGCCAGATTACAAGTATGTTTTTAGGTTGCACAGTCTCCATCAGAACTAGTTAACTCTGACATTGTAGCTGAGAGCAGCTGCAGGTAATCTCTAAACAAATGTGGAACTCTGCCAATGAAACTTATAGGAACACTGACAATTTAATTTACACAAATTTTGGCATGCCATAAAATATTCTTATTTAAACAACATTCTTAGTTTGGGGTTCTACAAAACAAACACTGGATGAATTTGGCTCCAGCTATATAGTTTGTTGATCTTGACTTAGGATATTGCCTGGAATTCCTATTAATGATGAAAATAATCATTTCATTGCTATCTAAAAAATAAAACAAGAAAAATAACATAAATCTTGATATCCTGCAATTGTAGTTGATTTTAAGTATCTTCTTTATCTTTTTCTAGATTTTCTAATATTTGTAAATTAAATATGTCACAAGTAATCATTTTATAATTTAAGAAAGTAAATTTTAAAAGTAACGTAAGCCAAGAATATCAAAATCTCTGGGAGAAAATCAGAAAAAAAGAAGAACCAACTTCTATGAGATCCACTTTGTCTCAGTTTTGATGACGCTAAGATGCGTCTTCTAAAGTACGGGAAACTGCTCAGGTACTAAAAGCAAATAGTGTGGGATATGCAGCAAAGCAGCCGTGTCTCCTTCAGGGGTTGAAGGAAAAATATTTATTCTGTTGGTGGACCTTGTTCCACGAGAGCAGGTGGGGTGCAGAGCCCTTGAACCACATCTGTGATCTCCAGAAAGTACTGAAATTCAGGTTCACCAAGAAGTATCCTAGCTGGAAGATGTGTTAGTATAAAAAAAGAAATAAAAGAAAAGAAAAGAGGGGTAGAGGGGAGGAGGAGGCAAAGAAGGGGAGCAGTTTAGTTAAGGATCTAGTATGGAAGAACCAAGGACATGGACAATAAGTGGGATTGACTTTGTGGGGCAGTGGGTGGGTGGATAAGGGAACAGAGGGAAGGAAAATGGGGATGGATGTAATACAGCAACAATAAAATTAAATTAAAAAATAAAAATAAATACATAAAAGAAAAAAAGATTTTAGATGGAACATCTCCGTTTCCCTGCTTTTGACCTAAGAATGTGAATTTCCTAGCATGAGATTTTTTTTTAAATTTTTAAATTTTTTATTTTTAAAGATATTTATTTATTATTTTTCAGAGAGAAAGGGGAAGGGAGAGAGGCAGAGACAGAGAGAAACATCAATGTATGGTTGCCTTTCACCTGCTTCCAGTTACGGACCTACCTACAGACCTGGCTTGCAACCTGGTTATGTGTCCTGGCTGGGAATCGAACCAGTGACCTTTGGGTTCTCAGGCTGGGGGATTTTTTTTTTTTTTAAATAGGAATTACAAGTAACAGAATCTGTTATTCCAATGAATGGGTATATTCAGAGTGTATGAGTGGAGTCCTGTAGGCCTTCTGTTACAGTGTATTAAATGATTTTGCAAGGATGGTTCAGGGATTAATTAAATTATTGCCCTCTTTTAAAAATTTACTAAAAGTCAGAGTAAAACAGTCTGGAGAAGATGATGCCAGTGGTCATGGAAGAGCTGTTGAATTTCTCAATCTATATAGGTAGAGCAGCTAGATAGCAAAGCAAAAACTGGTGAGCAAATTTTGCAACAAAACTAGGGGACAAGGCACCTCATGAACCCAAAGTTCATGTGATGATGGTGAACCAGCAAGAGCCGGAGACCTGCTAGGTGGGGGCTTCTATGTGAAGGAGGGTAGGGAAGGCAGCAGGGTGGCAGATGAGCTTGGGATGAGGGAACATACAGAATCTGACAGTTGCTCTCGGACAACCTTGTAGCCCCCCTGAGAATAGCAGAAAAACACTGGGAGGGATCATCCCACTCGCGAGTGGATGAGACCAAGGTTTACTGAAAGTTGGTCAAGTCCAGTCCCTATGGGCTTCCTCCAGGGACAGGGCCCCTTCTGAGGAGAAACCACTTTAATCAGACTCAAGGTTGAATAGGATAGAGACAAGGAGGTGGAGAAAGGGAGGCCCAGAGAAAGAGTGGGAAGTGAGGTGGGATCTCAGGAAGCAGCAGGCAATTCTGCGCAGAAACATCACAGAGGGAATTCTGTGAAATGAGGATGAACTGCCCTGAGCCACCACTCTCTCTCTTGCTCCTAAAACTAAGTTCACATAAAAATACGCAACAAATAGCACCAAAGCCAAAATCCCAAACAAAGCTTTAATCATAAAAGGAGAAACAGAATAATATCCGTAAAATGGCAGGAGAGCAGACAGATCAAACCGCTAACATGCTTATTCAAAATAAAATAAAGGACACTAAGAAGTGATACAAGACAGAAAAACAAAAATAAAACAAATAAAAAGACAGAACTAGAAACACACAGAAATGAGGTGAAAGAGCCCATTAGATAATTAGAAGAAAAGAATCATAGCAGAACAATAAACTAACAAATAAACAAAAATGTAGATGGTAGAAGACAAGTTTATAAGTAAAAAAAAGAAGAAAAGATAAAAGCATTTAGAAGTGACAAACACTGAGGTTAAACAAACAAACAAAAAATTAGCGTATATATAACAGGTGGTATTTCTGGAAATAAAAACCAAAGTGAGAGGGAGCAGAAGAAATACTAATAATTATAACTTAAGAAAACATTCTTGAAATTAAAATAAGACTACAACTTGACCCACAGCATTAGCCTGAGAATTTGGACCCACATGGCCAACATCAAGACAGGTTTTAGTAAAATTCCTGAGTTTAACAAAAGAAAGAAACTCCTTTTGGGGTCTAGGCAAAATGTTGTTCAATATCATTAATCAACAGAAAAATGCAATTCAAAACCACAATGAGCTACCACCCCACACCTGTCTAAACAGCTTTCATCAATAAATCAACAAACAACAATTGTTGGCAAGGATATAGAAAAAGGGAACCCTTGTGCACTGTTGGTTGGAACACAGATTGGTGCAGCCACTATGAAAAACAATATGGAGGTTCCTCAAAAAAGTAAAAATGGAACTGCCATAAGACTCAGTAATTACTTCTGGGAATATACCCTAACAAACCCAAAGTACTAATCTGAAAGAATATTTGCATCCTTATGTTTATTGCAACATTATTTACAATTGCCAAGAATTGGAATCATATTAAGTATCCATCAGTAGATGAGTATATATAAAAAAAAAGCTATGGCACATTTACACAATGGAATACTATTTGGCCAAAAAAAAAGAAAAAGAAATTTTTACCTTTTGTGTAAGCTTAGATGGACCTAGAGAACATTATGTTAAGTAAAATAAGTCAGACAGAGGCAGACAAATACCATATGATTTCACTTACATGTGGAATTGAATGACCAAAAGAAACAAAATAGAAATAGACTCATAGACACAGAAAACAGACTGACATCTATCAGAGGGGAGGGAGTTGAGGAGCAGGGCAAAAAGGTAAAATGATTAAATTGGTAGTTACATAATAGCCACAAAGATATAGATTATAGCATGGGTCATACAGTCAACAATATCAAGATAAAAATGTATAGGGCCAAGTGTGTATGTGAAGCAGCAATGGTGTGGGGTAGGAGGGTTGGGGATGGGGGTGGTAGAGAATTATTCTGTAAAATAATTTTAAACCACTTTTCTGTACATTGGAAACTAATGCAAAATAACAATGAATATAAACTGTAATTGAAAAAGTTTTGAAAGTAATAAAAATTACCAATGTAATACAACAACAATAAAAAAAAAAAAGAAAACAAAATTACCAGTGATTTATAAAGGAGGGAAAATTATGTTTTCATCACATGTTTCAGCAACACTTTATGCTAGAAATAAATGGGATAACATGTTTGATATTCTCAAAACAAGAATGTAGGAATCAATGATTTTATAGCCAGATAAACCATTAGTTATCCTATGAGCACTTTCTGAGGAATCTGCTAGAGGAATGATAAGAGAAGAGGAAAAAAACCCAAAGAAACTCTGGTGTAGGGATTTGTGGTAGACATTAATAGGTAGACCTTTCAGAATAAGGCTGAGTTAGAGTTAAAGGGACACCTAGTGCTGACATGCCCAGATACTCAAGACCCTGCGTAACTACAGACACAAAACAAATCAAACTTTCCTCAGTAATATCTGCCAATGTGTGTGGTATTACTACTGACATCCCAAGGTGGTTTGTGTTTAATGTGTGACAAAATAAATAAATCATTAAGATATGTTCTAAGTGTGTGATCCCCCACACTTAGATTTCAGTGTGCAAGAATCTAACACAATAGGTAAGAGGCTAAGCACATGCACACTTCCTTAGTTCTGAATCTGAGGTGGAAATATCAACATAAACTTCAGAGGTACCTTGTCTTCCTATGTAAATATCACAATTCTGTTCTCTCTACATACCTAGAAACACAGACTACCTGGCAGCATTGAGCACCCCTAGTTCTGTGGATTATAGCTTTGAAGCACTATTTCCTTTTAAAAGAAACTTGGCCATCAGTGGAAATGTCTGATTTCTGGATTGGAGCAGAAAATGAACAAAAGCTGGGAATAAAAAGCTGTCACAGCGAATAACAAGGGAACCATCAACGGACCCAAGGGCCAATTCAGATCTCACCCCCAACCACAACCCACAACCCCCTCCCACTCCATCCAAAGATGAAACTGTGTGAACTTTGAGAAATTGCAAATAGCCATTGCAATTAATGTCAATTTATCAATTATATTTAAGTTCACGAGTTCTTAAAATAATAAAAAAATAATAGATGACCTTGTAGGGCAATAGGGGTACCAAGTCATTATCTGGAAAACTCCTAAATGAAAATGTTACCAAATAGCAAGTTGGGGTCCTACTGCACCCTGCCACTAGACAAAATTTCACAGGCAAATGTTCGGTGATCCAAAAAAGGGGTCTCCATTCAAAAGCGGTCACTTAAACCTATCAATTAAGGCTAATCTCTAACACCTGGGTTATCTAGCTTCTCCCTGTTAGTTTCTATAGGGTTAGTTTACAAACTAAAACAACATCAGATGCAAAAGCTACACAGTTTTGGAAGAATAGTAGGCTTCTGCCTTAGAGCCTGTTCCTTCTAGGCCACCCAAAGGACAAAGCTACCACCATCTGCCAGGCCAGCCCAATCCTGGGCTGTGCCTGGAGTTACCTCCTACTCAAAATATTATCTGTTGGAAAATGCAGACAGCTGCAGCACAGCCACCCAGGCATCATCGAGGAAAAAGAGCTTGAGAGTCGGAGCCCAAGCCAGTGCCAGATAGAAAGACAGCTCAGGAACCACGAAAGCTCCTGAGCCAAAGGGCCCGCCCTCCTTTTATTTCCATTGGCTCTGGAGGCATCGGCCTCTCAGCCAATCCCATGTTAAATTGTTTTCCATGCCTCAGCAAACTTCTTCTAGGGGCCCTCCTACTTCTCCCCAGTGATCTTAATCAGGTCTTTCTGTATCAAAAGTAATGATCATCCCTTTAGAAGTGTACTGGGTCACAAACTGTGTATAAGAAGAAGAATCTGGGCATTGAATTTATTCCAACTAAAAAGTGAAAAAGAAATTGGAGAGGGAACCAATAGATTAACCAAGATTTAGAAGACCTAGCAATTCCAAAGTGGGGGTGTCCAAGCTGTGCACTAGGGATCTCCCTTTTCGTGATAAAGTGATATCTCTGGAAGCAAGGGTGACAGGGATTTATGGTGGGAGGAGGTGCTGTGATGAGATGGACTTCTGTTTCTTCACCTAGTTGGGTGGTTAGAAGGTGTATGTGCAGTGTTTATTGTGTTGGATTTGCTTTATCTGTTTTCTTTTACAACAAAAAATAAAAATAAATTTATAAGAAACACGCAGAATCTAACCATACGTATAATTATTTATTTTCAACATTGTGAGAAAAAGTTTCAAAGGTTAAGGAAAAAAGTTCTCTGTTGTGCAGAATCAAACACCAGACACTGACTTGTCTTGATATCTGTGTGGCCAATACCAAACCAGGCCGTGATAGCAACCCTGGCAGATACCCAGATGGCACCATATTTAGAGGGCACCATACAGTTAAATCAGGGGGGTTTAGAGTTCACCTGTGGAAGACTACTCTTTCTCAACTGCTGGCTGTTCCATGTGCTTTGAAAAAGAAATGACCAAATTCCTAGAGATTGAGTGTTTTAAAATTTTTATTTTATTTATTTATTTTAAAGCAATATGAGTCTCTGATAATTTTAAAAAGATTTTATTTATTTATGTTTAGAGAGAAGGAAAGGAAGGTAAAAGAGGGAGAGAGACAGCAACGTGTGGTTGGTTACCTCTTGCATGCCTCCAACTGGGGACCTGACCTACAACCCAGGTGTGTACCCTGACTGGGAATTAAATTGGTGACTCTTTGGTTTGCAGGCTGGCACTCAAGCCACACTAGCCAGGGCTGTGTTATTGTCTTTTAAAGAAATATTAGTATTTCTTTGTTTATGAATTTTTTCCATGCTCCTATTGGGGTTTCGATTTGTTCCTTCCTCATTTCTAGGGCTCTTTATAGGTAAGAGACATTAGCTCTTGACTTTGGTGGGAATTTGAAGTAGCCGCAATTTGTCATTGAGTTTGTTTATGATGTTTATGTGTTTTGTTTTCTTTGGCTATGCAGAAGTTACTTTTTTTTAAATTTGGGGGTGGAGGAAGGCAATAAAAACCTTATGGGTAGTTGGGTATAGACCAGAGAAGATCAATAACTTCTGACATTAAGAATCTCTTCCTTGTTATTGTCACATTAAAATATGGCCTTGTCTATAGCTTTCCATGGTCCAGAGGAGCTTCCGTTGCCACCTGGGTTCCACGCTGTCCTGAGTCCTTGACTTCTGAAGCCATGTGCTAGGTTTCCCAAGTTGCATCTTGTTCTCACTTACTGGGGTGTATTATTTTTCAACTCCTTTGAGATCTCCTGAGATTGTCTATCTTGCCCTGATTGCTATCATATGCTCAGGGCTGGCCCATCTCTTCTGAAGCTTTCTGAGATCCTTCGTCACCGTCTTTCCTGTGACAAATCACCTATTTCCCTCAAGACTCACTGTTGGTCTGCCTTTGGGAGCCAGGTGGCTTCATGATGCTTCTCTCCCTTTCTTCTCAGGGAAAGTCAGGTAATGGAGCCAAATACACGGGAGCCATTTTAATTCTGGTACCAAAAGTGAAAAACCAGAGGTGTCCCTTACTGATTATTTCCAGTCTGGGTTCTGCAAAAGAATGTTGTCACAAGAAAAATGTAGGAGGGCCATTGATAATTTCATATTCTAATAAATTAGAGAAAGTCTGAGTTAAAACACAATTAACACAACTAAGCTCCATGCTCTTCTTGGCTAAGAAGAAACTGGTGATTCTGAGATAAATTATATCTGTACAGTTGGCACCAACAGCATTTTTGGGGTACATTTTCCAAGGCAATTGTCTTAAAGGAAAGTCTTTGAAATTTCTTGGCATATAAAACTGATTTAAAGTCATACTGGCCAGAGGAATATTTATTTCATATGCGAGAATGGGTGTTTTCAAAAAAAAAATCCTATCTGTTGTGGTGAAAAATGCTGTTATAAAGTAACTCTGAAGTAACTCTTTGAGGAAAACTTGAAAAATGAAAAAAAAAAAAAAAATCCAACTCAAAATAGCACTAATGCCCTGTCACTCAAGAGGTAACCAATCTTACCATTTGGCATTTTCCATCATACTGTGTGTGGTTCCCTCATATCTGGATCCAACAACTGTGCTATCCTTTGCAAGCAGTTAGGGATCAGGTTACTAGAGTGCAACCCAGCAGCATGTCTTACAGATGGATGTTAGGACGTCAGAAGTTATGCGAATGTTAAATGAATATCAACTATTCATCCTTTTTAAAGATTTTATTTATTATTTTCAGAGAGAAGGGCAGGGAGGGAGGAAGAAAGGGAGAGAAGCATCAATGTATGGTTGCCTTTCACCTGCCTCCAGCTACAGAGCTGGCTGGAGACTTGGCTTGCAACCTGGTTAGGTGACCTGGCTGGGAATCGAACCAGCAACTTTGGGTTCACAGGTTGGTGCCAATCCACTAAACTACACCAGCCAGAGCTCATCCCTTTTAAATTCAATTAAGATATATGCCAAGGGCCAGTTTATGTAGGGATTGTTGATCATAATGAGGGTCTCCAGAGTTAAAAATAAGAATGAAATGGAAAACACTGTAAAGCTGGTGGTGAATGACTCACATGAAATTTAGATGTTCCTTTGGCACACCCACCAGGCCATGTGGGTGATGTGGGTGGATGAGGAGTGAGTCTCTGTCCATAGTTGGGTCCATGACATCCCAGGTGAGTAGCCAATTTACAAGTCCAGTTTTCCCAGTCCTGTAATATGTAGGCCATGGGCAGGACATGCCAGGCTGGGAGCCAGCTGCCCATGGCAGGTAGGCACTATAATCTTCTTAGTATTTTACACATTCAGACAAGGGGCTCATGTGTGCTTATCATCCCTGTTCCAGAAACTCAGTAGCAATTAAAAATGTAGTTGCAGATCATTATGAAGTTTTCCCTGTCAGTTCATGATTTAAAACACACCCAGTTAATACCAGTGTTTATGAAACGCACAAGGTCTCCCAGAAGTGAAGTACAAATTAAAAGCAAGGCAAAAATATGGACTTGAAAGAATTCAAGAAACAGTTAGCTGATGTGTTCCTTTTTTTCCTCTCTCTCTCTCTCTTTTTGTTTTTTGACTTAGTATTTTCATGTTGTCACTTTCTTAATCATTGATTAGTAGAACAGAGTGTAATTAGATCTTTAATTAACATATGGTGCACAGGCTGACAGAGCAGTGAAGGGAAGTGTGTTCAGCAAAATACAGGGATGATGGGGAAGTGGGGGCCTGGTGTTCTGAAGAGGAATGCATGCGTACCCTGGGGTCCCAGGTTTTCATTTCCCTTAACTAGATTTCTTCAGTTTAATCCTTATTTCTTATCACCATGCAGAAGAGAAGTCGGTCCTTGGTTTTGTCTAAAGCAGATGAACAAAATGTCTCTAGTGGAATGATTTCCAGTTAATAATAATTAAAAATTACCAACATCATCTCCAGTATTTAAGTGTCTGCACATGACCACCACACACAACCTTCAAAGCTTTTCTACAAATTCTCAGTTCTCATTTTGTTATAGGACGATGAGCAGCCAGGAGGAAAACAAGGGCAGGACCCTTACCATTACAATCTAATAAAGAACTTAATACAGAAAGCTAGAAGCAGAGGGAGACATGTCTCAGCCGCTGACCCAATAATCCTCAGCCTGGTCCGATAAGGCTGCCAGGCATTCTGAACAGCACAAGTGAACTGTGATAGTGCAGCACAGGGGGAGGCCTTGAAAGTCTGGGCCTCCCCCTGAAAATCTCTACTAGCTTGGAGAAGGAAAACCTTGAGACTGTTTTTATCCCAATGTCTGGAAGGGGGACGTGGAGGGCATCCACAGTCCCCAAAATAAAGCCCATAAAATAACTTTAATTAACTGTCTTCCTCAGATCATGCATGCACAATGAACAAATGGAGATGGGAAGAAGATAAGGATCTAGGCTAACAGACCCCCACACATGCTTGCTTAAGTTTAGGTAGTCACATCACGCCCCCCTGCCCAAGAATAGCTGGCATCACCTCCATCCACCAATCTAACTTCTTTACCCCCATCCCACCAACTATAGAAGTCATCAGAACAAAGGACTCGCTCTCTTAGCCATGGGGCCCCTGGCCACTCTCTGGGTGCTCTTAGCCCTCTGGCCACCGGGCCTCTGGCCACCCTAGGGCAAGCTTGCCACCCCTACCTGTGGCTACCTTAGTTTTTGCTTTCCCATTCATTAATAGACTTTGTGAGCATGCTAAAAGGCTTGCTGATCTGTAATTCTTTACTGCATTAGTGAAAAGGATCAGGGTTTCTCTGATAACAATTCCACTGTTCTTCCCGTTGCCTTCAGCATTGGGTGGTGGTCTGCAGCACTCTGGCACGTCTCAGTCAGGAGGCCATAGTCAGACTCCTCCTGGTGGATGAATCCTCACATCCCAGTGTGTCTTCCTGAAAGAGGAGGGCACGTGTCTTCTTGGCGTGCTGATCAGATAAGAGCCTGGTGAATATTTACAATCCACATAGGCCTTTGCTGGATGGTGAGGCCTGCACTGACTCAGTTTTCTAGCCATGCCCAGTCATTCTTCATCCTGCACTTTTTGAATGCTGAGAGAGGTAGAAAGAGGTAAATGAGTGAGAGCTCCTGGCTACAACACGCCAGAGTTGTCATTGCAAACATTGCCAAGTGACTGGGTGATTTAAGAAAAGAGAAAGGAATTTGCTGATAGATGTACGCAAGGCTGAAGAGTCCAGATTTCAGAGTGGAGCACCTATGTCAGTTGCTTCCACCTCTGGGAGGCCATCCCCCAACCCTGGCCCTGAGCCAGCAATCACATCTTTTCTGTAAAGCCCACTGATGCTTCACTCGTTTACGGGGAAGGTTGCAAGTGCCAGGCATGTGATTTCCAGCCTGCAGACAAGGATCTTGGAAGTCCTCCCTCCCACCCCACAATAAGAAAAAAGCTGAACAAACTGAAAATTTACAATTCTTCTTAGCTATATCAGAGAAATAAGGCCTGAGGTTAAATTGCTGCCTCAGAATTGAAAAGACAGTCAGCGCTGAAGCTGACACCCAAGAAGGGGGGCGCCCCTGAGGCTGCAGGCAAGGAGCCTGAGCTGTAGCTGAGAAAGTGCTGGAGCCTCAGCATGGATGGTCTGGGAGGTGAAAACTCTAGGGGCCCAGTCATGGGGGCACCCACACTTCTATGAGCTTGACCTCCAGGAGCTCCACCAGACTCACACTAAAAAGACTGGGGAAATATCCCCTCCAGCTTCTGGAAACAGGAAGGAAAAAGAAGTCACTTTGAACTATGCCAGAGTGACTGTTCTTCTGCATGAGGCCTGCCTTTAGGAGAAACAAGTTAATCAAACTCTGACTTACTGGGGGAAGAGAAACATCCAACTCTAGTTCCCCAGCCACTCTGTCCCACTAAAGACAAAACAAAGCAAATCAATAGAACTGAGAAGCACATTGTGAAGGCTACAGCCCAGGCTCAGACTCCCTGGAAGAGGACAGGACAATGCGGCCCCACACTGGCAGGGCTCCTGTCTACAGTGGAATCTCACACAGGGCTGCAAGCCAGACTTCACTTAATATAGCAAATTCTTCACTTCTCGTTGAAGTAAAGTTCAAGTCATCCACCTTCACATTTTGTTTGTGCACTTGTTTCATGATGAATAGTATTATTGAACAATTTAATCAGGCAACGATCCCAAATATTTAAATGCTCCTGATTTTACATATCTTTCCCTAGATTATATATAATAACTTACTTCCATTTTCTGGGGATAATTATGATCTAGAACTATGAAAAATACTACTTACACTTAACTCATTTCCCAGGGAAGGCTATACCCATTTCCCATAAGTGGCTAAAATAGGTTGGATTGTTTACCTCCTTGCCAGAAAGGAAAACATAATAAAATGTATCTGGTTATTGACAGATGACTTTAGTGTGGCTTAAATTGTAAGTGACTTAATGAATTGTCGTTTGCAATCAATTTATGGAATAGAGTGAGCACTGACCTGAAACAGCCCCCACTTTGCCCCTGGCTTCCCTGGGGGGAACTTGTCAACTGTGTCTCACTCAAAGGTTTTAGCTTGCTTTGTTTTATGAGAGGTATTTATGTCTGAAAAGCAGCCTGAAATCCATATTACATAAGCATATAGTGAGATGCATTAAGGGAAACGGTAATCTGGGCCCCAACCAGGTCTTTATTGAAGTAAAGAAATAGATAGATAGGGGAGGTGCACACTATGGGGGGTGGTGCCTCTGGTGTGGGGTGCTCAGCCAGGCTTGTGGCTGCCCTGCCATCCTCTGGTGATGCCGGGGCTCTACGGGCACTATGGTCTGGTGACTGATGACCCAGCTTCAAACAAGGACAAAGGGCTTTCTAATGCACCCTATAATATTCTGATCTGATATTTTCAGCTCCTGTGCTTGGATAACCCTTGGGGTCCTTATTAACTCTGCAGATGTTGGGGATCCACCCCCAGGTATATGACATTAGGCAGATTTTCTAGAGTTAAGGTCACATATATTCAGTGATTCCTTTGTTCATTGCAGTTTGAGAACAAGAACTCCAAGATAAGTTCGTATCTCTCTAATCTTCCATGACAGCTGTTAAGAACAGCTTAATTTTTGGCATGCCTGCCTACCACATGCAAATGCCCATAGACTCCCAGGCTTGGAGGGAGAAAGGGACTCACTCTATAGGAGGCTCTCTTGCTTCCACCCTTAACAGCCTCTCTTTTAACTGTGGGACTTCAGAGCCTCTTTTTCTCTCAGGTAAATTTTCTTAAATTTCCTCAATGTGAAATTTCAACACCATTCTTACTGGTTTTCTGCTTTCTTGATATATCACCTATTGATGGAGGTTGTCAAAGTCTCCAATTATGAAAGTGGATTTGTCTGTTTCTCCTTTCAGTTCTTTCAGCCTTTGCCTCCATACTTTCACCCTATTATTAAGGTGATTATCCATCTACTTAGTTGTTCAAATATGACCTACCACGCTTGTCACTGTTTCTACTCACTGCCAAAGGATTCTATTTCTGCTTCTGGCTTTTAATGGAGGATTTTGTATTATTCTGCTTTATCTTCTTGTTTATTGTGTAAAAGTCATTAAAACATTTAGTAGTTTTCCTAAAGTTTACAATATATTTTAAACTAATAGCCCACCCACAAGCAACACTATTATACTACATGGGTAGCACAGGTACCATATGACAGAGAATCCCCAGCACCACCTTCTTTCCTGTGACACTGCTATTATTTAGTTTACTTATGCATACACTATAATTACCCAATACATTTTACTGTTACTTGTTTCTTTATGAAGATTCAAGTCTCTGACCTATATTATTTTCCTTCTCTTGGAAAAAACTTCTTTAACTTTCTTGAATTTCTTTGATCATTTATTGATAAATAATCTCATGTTTTTATTTGTCTGAGAAATTATTTTTCCTTCAGTTAGTAGTTAAAAGGTTAATTTCACTGGTTATAGAATTATAAGTTGGTGATTTTTTTCTTTAAACAATTTAAATATTTCATCCATTTAGTATTTTATGCTTGTTTCAGGGATTCTTATGTCTGCTGTGAAAGTTGCTCTTCTGTAGGTAAGGTGTTTTTTACTCAAATTTCTTTAAAATTTTTCTTTGTCTTTGGTTTGCTTTGAGTATGACATACTCATGTCTGAGCTAGTTGAATATGTGGTTTTGTGTCTGTCATTAACATTGGAAAGGTCTTGGCTATTATTACTTCAAATATATTTTCTATTGTCTGTTTCATTTGCTTTTTTTCTTCTGTTATGCTGATTATATATGGTATACACCTTAAAATTTCCCCTAGATTTTAAATGTTGTGTTTTTTTTTTTTTTTTTTTAGTTCTTTTTTTTCTCTCTTAGCATTTCAGTTTGGGAAGTTTTATGAACCCATCTTCAAGCTCACTGATTTTTTTCTCAGCTGTGTCAAAGGTATAGATGAACCCAGCAAAAGTGTTCTTCATTTCTGTTACAATATTTTTGATGTATAGCATCTTGGGATTTTTTTCTTTGACTCTCAACTACTCTACTTTATGTTACCCACTTGTTCGACATGTTTTGACCTTTTTCATTGAGCTCTTTAGTTTTTGTAAGTGGTTATTTAAATTTCCTGTCTGCTGATGCCATAATTATTGTTTCCTATAAAAATGGATAAATTAAATCATATTTTTGTTTATTGATTTTTCATCTTTGTTGTATTTTTCTATTACTATTTAGTCCCCTTATCCTCTCCCTTCACATAATTATTGATATATCTGAGTTTGCATCTGATGCTTGGCTTTTTTTTTCAGACTTGGTTTTTCTTACCTTTTAGCATGCCTTAATGTTTTTTTTAAAAGTTGAACACATTGTATCATTTCTGAAGGAAAGGGCTCTAGAATGAATGTTTTTGTCAATATGGCTATAGTTGCCTTATTTATGGTTATCTGGCCATGGGTACCAGAGATGTTAAGTTCTTCTCTTGTCCTTGTTTTTGTGCCTTTGAGTTTGCACTTCCTTGGAGTTCCTTTTGGGAGAGTGTCTGCAATTCTTTTTGCCATAACCAGGGCTGTTGTGCTGGAGCTGCATAGTGTGGGATGAGAAGTGGGGTAGGGAAGTGGTGGGTGGACTGGGGTGCATTGAATGTGACTGTCACAGCTTTTTCTTGTTTTAAAGACAGGAATAAAAACTGCCATGCTCTTTATGTGTCAGAGCTAAATTCCGAATACCCTTCAGTTAGAGTTTTTACATGTTTTCAGTGGGAGATTAATTTGTGCTATTCAGCCATCACAGAATGCAGAAACTCCTGGTCATATCATGTAATAAATAGTTCTACAATGTAGAATAACATGTTTTTCTTACACAAGAAATAAATAAATTCTATTTGCTGTGCATCACCATTCTAAAATTATCTCTGGTTAATGTTCAATTCTGAGATCCAGTTGTGAGAAAATGCTCTCCAGAGAATGAATATCTATGTCAGTATTTAATTACGTGCCTGTGTCCTGTGTCACAGTGTGCATAGGGGTTTCCTACATGCTTCCTGGAGGTCTCCACACCTCCAGTGCCCAGTGAAAGCCTTGACTGACCAGATGCTGCTTTTTAATCACTTGCATTTCTCTATAATTTCTTAGGTGTGGGGGAAGAAGAGGGAAGATGATGGGGTCACAAATAGAAGGAACAGGAGTATTTATTCAACAACATGGAAAGAAGGTTGTCAGATATTGATGTTCTTGGAAATGGACCAATGTAGCTAATAACACAGTAATACCTTATATTTGTGCATCATGGTGCATTGAAGGAGTATTTCTACCCATTTTATGTCATTTTTAAAACAACCCAGTAAGACTGAACATTCTAAGCTGGCAGTACCATGTGTTTTGCTCACTGACATATACCCAGTCCTCTCATGATATCCACACATAGAGTGAGGAACAGTATTAGTTTAAAAACAACCTGGTTTAGGAGTGAGGACACTGGGCCTTGCTATGTGAATGCCTAATGAGCAGGCTGGCATGACTGGGCCCCAGGCTGGGGACATCCTACAGGAGGAACTGAGGCTGTATGTGCATCTTAAGAAGGGTGAAAAGCCCCACTAATTAAGGGCATCTAATAGACCCTTCCAATATCTATTAAATAAATAGAGAGGTATATGGGAGATAGGGGGTATTTCTGGCAAATAGCAACTCTTATAATCTTGTCTGAGCTGAGGGGAGTCATGTTGCTTATTTGAGAGCAGGCTGGTTCTGGGGTCTTGGCAACTCTGAGCAGGGGCCTGGGTGTGCTGTTCTGTAGGTGAACCCAGGCTCCTTCTTGAATTACCTTCTGCCATGGCTTACTGGAAGAATTTGTGAAATGTACCCAGGGAATCAGGTCTTTGGAGCTGATGCTATTCTGCTAAACTATTGGCTGTAGATTCAGCCTGTGTGACTCATTATTGACACCAGGAGAGGAAATCTTGGTGCAGCTCACAGTGTCTGAGGAAAAAGACACTCTCAAGTGTGCACTGGCTAGAGCATCAACGTCAGGGAAAAGTGTCCTCTGGCCCCTAGCTGAGTTGAGCCAGTGACAGGAAAGGTGGTAAACTCCCTAAGCTGGTGGAAAAGATATAATAACTCAGGTTCAGCCAGAGAAGCTCCTGAGGTGCAAGGGTATCCTTGAGCTTCCTGAAGCCTGCTCAGTTTTCACAAGTGGCCAGTGTCTGGATGGGCAGCACTGAGGAGTCCTCTCTGTGGCCCTGAGTTTGCCCAGGTCTCCTTGGAGCCCTGAGAAGAAATAATCCAAAAAGGACTCTCATTTCACTAGACCTTATCCATAAATAACAAGGTTTTCGGGTTTTGGAAAGGAATATCATTGGATAATTCCAGTTGTGCTAATGCTTATGATTGTTAGAGCCTAAAGACCTTAGAATTTCACCCCCAACATCAGCTCCTTGAATTTCTTTTAAAAAATAAGGGCTCCTTTCACACACACATTCACTTTTTTAAGGGAATAACTGGTTTCAGTTCACATAGCTATTACTGGAGGCTTTAAAACAGAAATTCAAGCAGAATGGAATGACGAGGAAAACATCCTTCAACTCTGTTTTCTAAAGCCACATCTGAGAGAGCCACAGGAAACTTAAAGTTTCTAATATTTCATATTACCTGAAATGATATTCAGAAAATAAAGTTTCCTTGTTTAAAAAAAGCAATAAGAAATCAACAACAAAACCGAAATAAAACATGCCCTTAACTTTTTTGATGAGCAGGATTTGAAAATGATAATCAGAAAAACCTGTGTGTCCAAAGCAGCCTCCACCGTGAGTAGAATTTGCACTGGCAGAAGTTAGGAATATAAAGCTAATATCCAAACCCAAGGGCTTGCGTTGAGTTAGGCACCATGGGAATAAATAGGTGTAGCTAATGCAGGAACTCAAATTCACACTTCCCACAAAGAATTTTACAGTTTCCCATCAGGGTTGCCAAGAGGATCAACTGTCTCCTCACATGCCTGTCGTCTGTTGTCTGAATTTCCTTTCCCAACCACCCTCTTATCCTCTAGGTAGCCTGGTAACTTCTAAGCCTCATATTTTTACCTTTTTGAAGATGGAATTTTGTGAACTGAGTGTCTGGGGCTGTTATGCTGGGAGTGAAGGGCATCTTCAATGATAGGCAAGTATGTATGTGTCCCCAAACTTGAGGATGGGGCCATACTGTCTAGGTGAGAGAACAAGGGTCCAATACCTGGTGAAAGTCACAGCAAGTTTTCCTCTGGCTTGAGAAAATGAATTTAACTGTCTGTGCCTTGTTTTCTTCTAAATTTGAAATTACTGCTGATGAGCTCACAGTGAATAAACCTCAGTAATGTGTGTAATAATTAGTAAAAAATTAATGCGTGTTTAAGTATTAATGAAATAAATATTTATCAGGTTATTTAGGATTTTTGTGACATCCTCAAATGTTTAAAAAATAATGAGAGGTTTATTAAAACTTTTAACCATGACTAAGTAAAAGGGTTTTCACTATGTAACTTTCTTCCTAAGGTCAGACAATAAGGGAATTATTTTCTAAAGAGAGGTGGGCCAGCTTACAGAATGACACTTGCAGATGGATATTGGGGACAGAGGATGGGGCTCAATGGCAAGTCCCTAACAACCCACTAGCAAGCAGGGGTTTGGCCCATGGTAGGGGAAAACACTCTCAGATCATGAGCAAAGGGTTCGGAAAAGGTAATTAGGGCTCAGAAGATGGTTGAAGACCCAACTGTGAGCTTGGCCTTCAGAAACAAATTGAACAGAGCAACACCACAGAACACACCCCAGGCGAGCTGCTGCTGCTCCTAGAACAACCCTGCAAAAGGGGTCTAGTGGGAGCCAGAGTTTCTACCAGTAGATGGAAAACAGGAAGTCAGTTCCCTGTGTGTCCAGGATCAGGCCTGAAGGTCTGCACTGAGAAGAACACACCGCCTAACCCCACCCAGCCTCGCTACACCTCAGGGTTAGCTCTGAGTCCAGGTCCTGCCCAGATACAGCATCTTGCAGCATCCAGGAGAGCCACTGAAGGTCTGCAGACTCCACAGGTTGACGGTCTCCCAGAGACATTGGAGCAGCACCTGCAGCCTGGCAGGATGGATGCTGGCCGGCCCCTCTGAACAGAGAACCACACTTTGACATTTCCAGTACTACATTTAATTTGTTCTGGACTATAGTTCACATAGAGTGACCTTTCATTCCAGAAGGGAATCGTTGTCTCTGTCTCGGTGCTCTGCCTTAGTCTGAGCCAGGTATTAGGTAGCTATGGTAAGCCCTGCACCTGCTGGTGACCCTCCACCTGTAAATGAGCTGCTGCAATACTTGAGTCTCGCCAGACAAGAGAGTAGGGAGAAGTGAGGCGCTAGATGGTGGGAGTACCTCAGGCTCCGTGGGGCAGACGAACCACAGTGGTGCCCCTGTGCCCTAAGGCCTTCCTGAGAACCTCAGAGGCTCAGGGACATGGCCGCATGATTTCTTTTATATTTGGAACTACTTCTTCCAGCTCTTGTAAACAAGCCCCCAGATGCCACCGTATCAGACAGAAATACGCACACCCACATGCACACACACATTTCTCCTGGAGTTCACTAGATACAAAAGCAAATCAATCTGTTTGGATGTGTATGCAGTGTTCTTTTCTTTCTTTTTCTTTTTGCTCATGACGTATTTCTATCCATGTAAAAACCAATGAAGTGCAGTGGGGGGTTAGAAAGGGCACAATGTGTCTTTCTAAGCACAATAGTTGTACTTGAGGAAAGCCTTCTGTAGCATAGTTTAAAATGGCGTTAATCTCAAAATACGGGTTCTAAGGGCTGTAAAAGCATTATTATTTTTATTAGGGGGAAAATTGTAGAAGCCACATTGTCAGAAACCTTGGTATGAAAACCTTCAGACAAGACTTCCCATTCGATTTCTAGAAACATAAGGAGGCTTCTGTTTTCCTGTCTTAAAAAATTAAGAAAGCACAAAACTGAACTAGGATGAAAAGTGGCATTCATGTTCATAACCTTCAGTGTCCCCACTCACCTGGAGAGCTCCCCTACCCATAATGCACTAAGTGGATGATTAAAAAGAAATGGGGGCTTAACTGAGGGTAAGCGTGGGGTCCCCAGAGCTTTGCGGAGCATTGAACCATGCGTCTACAGCTGTCTCCACACAAGCCCGACATACTTTATTTATTTGTTATGAAATATTTATGGGTGTTATGAAAGGTTTAAAATAATGTGTCTGTGGCTTTCCCCTCTCTTTCTCCCTCTTGCCCGGCGCTGTTTTTCAATGCATAAATAATTCTGGGCTCGGACAGGAGGGAGGCGCATTAGGGGGGGTGTATCTGCTGTATCACATATTTTCTGCCTGAGAGAAAATATCATTCCTAGTAATTTTCTACACTTATACAATCGGCGTTGACAGTAAATAATTGATGTATGAATTTAGGACTAAACTCCAACACAATATGACTTTATGTCAAGGGTTACTCCCAGCAGATTTTGAGCTAAATCATCTTGCAAAATGGGTTCTTTCAGTGGGAGAAAAAAAGCTTTTTGAAATTATTTTAATGGAAAACTGGGACCTCTGTGCAGCTCTTCTTTTGATGAGGTCTTGCTTTGCATGGCTGGTAATAAAACCAAGCAATCTACCCATTATGAGATTGGAAATGTTTCATTTGTGATCACAAATGGATTTTTTTTAAAGACTGACACAAGCTGTTTTTATTCTGTTCATCCTTTTTTTTTTTCCATTCTTTTTTCTCTGTCTTTTTTGTGTGTGCGTGTGTGTCTATGTGTGATTGCATTTGTATGTGGTAGGCTGCCCTCTGCTTTTCATCCTCGTATCTTCCATAGAAAGCGCAATTATGATTTAAATTACAAGCTGGATATATTTGCAACTTAAAAATATATAACTAGCAGAAAGGCTTCGGATAAAGGAGTACACTCCCCCTCCCTTCACTGCAATTAAAATCCCTTTCATCATGAAAAGAAAGTGGTTCCTGCAGACCAGGAGGGGGACGAGCAGGTATAGGAGAGAAACCTTTCATGAGATTGTCAGAAGAGAAATGCTTTATATCTTTATTGCTTCAATTGAAGGCCAGACAAGAAGATCAAAGAAAACAAATTAGGTGAAAAACCCAGAGTGAAATTCTCTATTTGTTTTACTGTACTCTGGGGGAACAAAGATTTGAAACTATCAAAAATCTTTCTTTATGCCATTTTATTTTTGCTGAAACCAAGATGCAAAGACTAGAATTTAAAGCAAGACCCTCTCATCTTTGAATCAATCTTATCTTTATAATTACTTTCTCTAGTATTTACAATTACATAAAACTGTGTTTATTTTCAGACTCTTTTTTAAAACAATATTCAGATCTTTCACATAGTAAATTTAATTATATTTGTAATATAAAGTAAGAGATATGATAACATTCAAAGCCTCCTGACAAAACCCCCACCCAAAACCTATGACCAGGCAAGACCTGCCTTAAAATTCAGAAATTTGAATTCCTTTCCCACGTTTCCAGTTTTTTCTCTCCCACTGTTGCTCCCCAAGTCCCTTGCTTTGAGGAAGAAATACATGGCTCTAATTTTATTCTATAGGTGGCACTCATGTCTCTGCGCACGAAGTTCTGAAGAAATTCCAGCTCAAATTGGTTTTTGAAAAGGCATGGTCTCAAAGAAGTCTATTGATCATTGAAAAACTTAAGACAGATTTCTTTGAAAATAAGTTTTAAATAAGCTTTTTAAAGTAGCTTTATTCGATTTATACCTTTATATATGATGCTGGGTAATTTCAAGGGTGCTAACAAATGGGTTATATATTACTGATACTCTGGGCCACACTCTTAAGTTCGCGTGTGCTGAACTTTGTGAAGTTCTGTTTTGGTGTTCAGAGCAAAGACACTAGGTGTTTTGGAAGAAGCTCTTGTTAGAGTAGCCTGGCTTGAGCTGGCTGGATATGAATAGCTTATGTAAGCAGGGCAGGCCACAGACACAATGCGGGGTACTTGCCTCACATACATGCATGCATGTATGTATATCTTTGAGAGTGTGTATGCATGTGGAACTTTGTGTGAGATTGTGTATGTAGGTCTCTATGTATGTGTACTTAAGCACCATGTTTGTGTGTGTGCCTATGTACACATATGCATGTGTTTGTGCAGGTGCAGGTGTGTGTCTTTGTGCATGCACCTGTGCATAAGCACCATGTGTTCGTGCCTATGTGCACACACATGTATGCATTTGTGCCTTTAGAGTGAGGACTGTTAAAGTTGTGGGTGACCAGGAAGTTAACCATCATGAAGGTACTGCCTGTCATGATTTCCATAACAGTTTCCTTGTCAAGCTGGAAAATAAACCTGAATGTTGGAACTCAATAACCCTTATAGATGATCTTATCCATTTTATAAATGAAGAATTCAAGCCACTAGCCCATGATCACAAGTCAGTATGTGGCAGTTCATATCTCAGGCCCCAGGTTATTATATCCAGAGGTCAGGGTTTCTTCCCTAAGAGTCAAACTCAGAAACAGCGCCCCAAGAAACTCTTGGATTAGGCAGAATTGAGGGGTTCTGGCACTGCCCCATCTTCCTGCAGGACTTGCGCCTGGCTGGCACACCCTTCCAGTGGTCCAGCTGCCCCACTGAGGCTCTTACCAGAGGTTAGAAGGAAGGGGGCCCAGATTCCGAGTTGCTACTCATCACCCAAGACAGAGTGATGATGGGCTGGGACAGAGCGGGGGGAGAAGCAAGAAGATTGGGCTCGAGGAGTCAAACTCATACTCCTGTTTGACTCCCACTGGGACAGCCAGAGTGCCAGGCAGAAGGTGCTGCACACTTAGAGACCCTTGTTAGTGAGGTTGGCATTTCACTGGGAGGCTTGGTCCCAGATGCCACTGAGAGATAGCTTCCCATTCTGGGCTGAAGCCCCCACTCTGCCTGTTCTCCAAAGCAGGCAGACAGTGTGGAAGGAGTTGGTGTCGGGGCCAGGCCCTGTGGCAGGCCCAGTGCACTGTGTAGGGGTGACCTCTCAGAGCTCTAAGAGTTGCCCAGTTGTGCTGTTTGTTGGGGTGACATTCAGAGGTTGCCAAGAAAGCAACCTGCCAAGGGTCAGACCACTGAGTGTCAGGAGTGGCTGAGACCCTAGGGTGGTCTGGGTCCCAAGCCAGTGTTCTCACCACTGGCTACAAACTGGGCACCACTCTGGGTCTGGGATCCTCTCTGAGGGTAGTGGGTCTTGCCTGCTGACGCAGGACCTCTGAACCTGCTGAACCCAGAGGGGATCAGTCATATGACTCCTCATTATTGCCAGCATCCCTGAACTCCGTAGTGTCTCCAGAATCATGGCCTTCATGAAATAGGATGTCTCAGCTGTGTGGTTTTCAGGCCAGATTAGGGCTCTGGGCAGGTGAATGCACTTATGTGTTCCCTCTCCCTGAGACCCTGCCTGAGCACTGGGCTCCTGAAGATCTGCTGATGTGGACAATGTGAATAGGGCCATCCGCATCCTTTTGGGGACCCTTGACAGTCCTTCCAGGCCAGGCATCCCTGGAGCTGGGCTGATCCTCCATAGTGTTTCCTTCCTAGCATATCTGCCATATAGGTAAAAGCCACTGAAAATGGTAGGTGTGCATGCATGAATATGTGTGGATATGTTTGTGTATGTACATGCGAGTGTGTATATGTGCATGTACGAGGATGTGTGTGTACACATATGTGTGTGTAATGTGCACAACTGCTAGCAGGGTGGGAGCATGTCCAAAAACTGGGTGGCCATCTGGGCTATGCTCTCTTTTACCCCATGTCCTGAGGGTCATGGCACTCGTAGGCACCGTGTGGGTAGCCGGGGTCTCAGCTGGGCTCAGGTTCCCATCACCTTGATGAAGGGGGAGGGAAGGTGTTTGCTCACACAGTTGTCACACAGTATCTGTTTCTCACTTTTCTCTGCAGTCTTTGGTATAGAAGTGGTATAACACGGGTACATGGGATGCTGTCATGCCCAGGAGTTTTCACAGACTACTGGGTAGGATTTGGACAGACCTGGGCCCGAGTCAACAGTGACATCTACCACCTGGTACTGTCAGCCAGGTCTGTCCCTCTGAGCCTTTGACTGGCCCCTGTGAGCTTCCCCAGGGTCCTTGGGGGATGGCCCCACCATCTGCTGACACCTGTCGATAAGGTTGGGCTGACACACCTGCCTTCATTCACAGTTCTCTGGTCCAGAAGTCTGCATGTCCCTCACCCACACAGAGGTCCTCCCTGGCCACCCTCTCTGCTTCCAAGTGCTGTCCCTCTCTATCTTGCATATCTTGATAGAAAAAGTATGCATTTACTTGTCTGATAGCCTCTTGACTGTTCATGCAGTAGAGCTGATGCTCATCAAGGCTCCTGGCAGCCTTGCTCCTCTGACCCTCCACACCATCAGCCCATGTCTAAGCCCAGCAGGGCCCATGACTGTGAGAACAAATGAATGAATATGCAGATGGGGGAAGAGGGCCCTTGACTAGTGGGTTCCCAGGATTACAGCCCCTGTATGAGAACTGCCTCAACCTCTGCCCACTCACTACAGATAACCCATAGTCCTCTGGTTAAAATCCGGTCCTGTGGACCATTGGTGCACACACCTCTGGAAACTTACATCTCACCTAGACTGGATGATTTGGTTAGAGACATCAGGGAGGGTGGGTATTAGAATAGGAAAGGGATCCCCAGAGGAGGAGAGGTCAGAGGCAGGCTGAGGGGTGGTGTCTACATGGAGAGGTGCCTGTTCAGGTTGGAGGCCTCTTTGCCTGTAGGGAGTGGTCTCACTTACTTGACTTTTCCTAACATTGAAATTTATTAGAAGCAGGAAGCGTCCCCCTCCCAACCTCATGTGGTCCATGGAGCACAGAGACTCAGCCCAAAACCCCAAGACAGATTCAGCATCCACCTCCTAGCAGGCAGTGGAGGCAGGGTACACTCTATGGACCAGCACGTTTAGTGTCTTCCACGATCTACATCTTGGGGTCAGGGCTCCATCAGTGACATCAGAACATCACAATGAAGACCAGAGGTGGCCTAACAACTCTAGGTTCAGCTGGGAAGCCACCTGGTCATTAGGATTAAATATTTCTCCAGGGATGCTCTGTGGGAATTCAGAGCTGTGACTTCAGAGTGACCCCAGTGGTCTTCAACTTCTCAGACACGAAGAGGATGAGGAGAGTCTCAGTCTTGATTCTAAACTCACCATGGTTTGCAGGAAGACCTTCCACAAGGTCACTGTGGGTGAACTTGAGAAAGCATTTATTTTTTCCTTATGCATAGCCTGGGCAGGGACCACCTGAACTTCTGCTTGCTGAGGCCCAGGATATCAGGGATCCATAGAATCTGTACACTTTTCAATGTTTCTGGAGGCAGCATGGTGCTTGTTCACCATCACATCACCATGACTCTTTTTCTCCAGTGATGCACATGGAGATGAGTTGGATGGGAAACCTGAAGCCAAGTAAACTGCCTCCTTCCTCCACAGGGAGAGGGTATTCTACTGGGGAGCGGGGGGCATTTTATACTATGGCAAACTTGGAACATCATGTGTTAATGTCACAGGTTATGGCAGCTGCAGGAGAGCCGCCCTGGAGACTCTCAGCAGAGTTCCCCCGAGTAACGAGAGCTTTGGAAGTCACTGAACAACTTCCAACTCGTTTCCTTCAAAGTTTGTTTTGCTGCTGTGCAGAGGGAAGGCTTCTAAATATAACATTAAAAGGTTGTGTCTGAAGGAAAAATAATTAGCAACATATCCCACCAAGTCTTAAAACAATACATACACTACTCTCTTGCTACAAGCTAATATGCTGGTGACACTCAGTGGGAAGTAAGTCAACCATACTGGGTAACCTTGCCCAGCTGGAGGCTGGGCAATCTTGAGGCCCAGTCCAGTTGTGGTTCTCGGGCACTCACTCAGCCTAATTACCAAATGCAATGTCTGAACACACCAACGCTGGGTGTGCTCATGGAGGGAGCTCCGGAGAGCTGTACCCAAGCTTTGCTGCTATTTTTGAATCTTTGGAGACCAATTCAAACAGAAAATGTAATTAAAAATTTGTAAATAGAACACCCAAAAGCATTCCCTCTGGTGCCTGTATGCATATTTTTGATATTTGCTTAACAAATGATCAAGTAGCCATTTCATAAGTAAACCATCTGAACTCCTCCATGATCTCAGCTTTGCGGCCTGCAAAGCTGTCAATCATTTGCCTCTTTCGACAGGACCCTCTGCCTGTCTGCATCTGGATTTATAGGATGAACGGGAGTCTCCTGGAGGAGCATCCTTGTTCAGTGTCCTGGTTGTGAGGCCTGGAGCCCCTGCAGGGCACCAGAGGTAGCTCCTTGCTTTCAGGATCACTTTTCAGAGCAGCCGGGGTCTCACATGGTCGTGGAGGTTACAGCTGGCCACTGACAGAAGAAGTAGGTTCAGGTTGGAGCTCTGGCGGCCAGGGGCTTGGGGGCCCTAGGGTAGAAGTTGAGAGAAGAACATGGGGCTGACAATAGTCGTTTTGAACTCATCCTTCTGCAAAGATTGTCATTGCCACCACTTCAAGGTCACGTCAGTAGGCTCCCATACATTGGTTCCTCATGCACAGTGGTCAGGAAAAGGTTTATGGAGGAGAAGGGGGAAAGGCATGAGTGTATATATGTGTGTACAAGTATGTGTGAATGTGTATATTTGTACATGAGTGTGTGGCTGTGTTGGCAGTGATAGGTAACTAACAAAGCACAATCCTTTTTTTTTTTTTTTAACTTTTTTTTATTCATTATTTTTAGAGGGAGGTCAAGGGAGGGTAGGAAGAAAGGGAGAAAACATCAGTGTATGGTTGCCTTTCACCTGCCTCCAGCCGGGGACCTGGCTTGCAACCTGATTATGTGCTCTGACTAGGAATAGAACCAGCGACACTTGGGTTCACAGGCCTGTGCTCAATCCATTGAGTCACACCAGCCAGGGCACAATGCACAATCTTGATCTTGGCAGGTTTTCTGGAGCTGACAAGACAGTTAAATGAAGATTCAGAGGGGCAGAAATGATCTGTTACTCAACTTGGAGGACCTGCCAAGGTGCGGGGCTGATCTTCCTGGGGCCAAGAAGCCCTTTCACTTCCTGCTCAAAACACAGCATTTCCTAGAGCCCACAGTCAGGTTGACCACAGACTGAGACTGGGCACTCCAAAGCTGCTCAGATGGATATCAATCAACTGCTAGTGTTAAATTAAATGAAAGCTACTTAAAAACAAACAAACAAACAAACAAAAACCAGGAACAAAATCTTTTTTCAGATACTTCCAGGTGCAGAGTAGGTGTTCAGCAAATGCCTAAGTCCCCTTCCCTTTGGGCCTGGGTCTTTCTCCATTTTTCCAGGCACAGAGCAACCCTGAAGCTATATGGAAACTTTTGGGACTTGGGAAGCTGGCATCATTCTCACAAAGATGACAGATGGGTGGAGCTTCCCTGGAGGAGGTTGTGTTCTGGCCAGTGGGGAGCCTGAATAATGTCCCTCCAAAGCAGCCTGGTCCAGGGCTGCTGCAGGGGATCTGTAGGGGCCATGCCAGTTATTAGAAGATAGGCTTCCACCTTCACAGTCTATACTCCAGATCAGACCTCTGACAGCCATGCGGAAAGAGGAACACACACAGGTAAGATAGAAAAGCCCTCCACTTACTCTTAGCTGTCTTTTTTCCCCCTAATACTTACTTCTCCATGAACACAACCTACTCCAGAACTCTTTAATGTAATAAAAATATAGCTCAGGGTCAGGTATGAAATTAATGATACAAATTCAAAGTATTAATGCTTAGTGGGATGAAACAACTTCAATGAAGAAATAATCAAATTCAGTAACCAGGCCCAAATGAAAAAAAGATAGAAGCATATGAACAATTCCAACAGCAATCTGTTAGGAAGAAAATTATGAAAACATGTATAAAATATTTATTTTTAATAACATGAATGTCCTATTTCTTAAAACAAAAATAAGATTGGATACCATTTATTATTAAAGCATAGCGATGATTGCTCTTACCACCTCTTTGTGAGGGTAGAAATGCTAATTTTATTATCTTAATTTGTACAATGTTTTTTTGCCTCATTTGCTTCTTTTAAAGTAAAGTAAGTAACCATAAGAAAGCTTCATAATGTGAAATCTTGGGTATAGAACATTCAACTAGGAAATCTGATAGGCCTAATAATTATGAGGCCAGAACAATGTCCTATGTCATAAAACTTGAAAGAACACTTCTAAGGGCTATGAAAGCTTAAAAAGTGGAAATACATAAGGACATCTTTTATGATTTGAAATGCTTGAATCTATGTCACTTTGCAGGTGACTCACTAGAAAAAAGAAAGAGAGAAAGAAAGAAAGGAAAGGAAGGAAGAAAAGAAGGAAGAAAGAGAGAGAGAAAGAAAGAAAGGAAAGGAAGGAAGGAAGGAAGAAAGGAAGGAAGGAAGGAAAAGAAAGAAAGAAAAAGAAAGAAAGAGAGAAAGAAAGGAGGAAGAAAGGAAGGAAGGAAGGAAGAAAGGAAGGAAGGAAGGAAGGAAGGAAACTGACTATGGCAATATCCTGGAGGCCATTCATTGGAAAGAGAACAAGAGAACAGCATTTGCAGTATCTCAGGTGTGGTTTCAGATGCACAATAGACATGTGGACACAGCTCAGGTAGGTGAGTTACAGGGCCCAGCAACTGTACGATGCCCAGTTAGGACTACGCTAGGAACTACATGAGGTAGTGGTCCCAGGTGTGCCAAAGGGCACGTACAGAAACTCCCTTCCTACAGAACAGTCTGCAACAGTGAAATCTCTAAAGGAACCCATATGTTGACCTAGAGAAGAATGAGATAAAATGTGTTTACAGAGTAAGGGAGTATGACCCTGGCTGGGTGGCTCAGTTGGTTGGAACCTCATCCTGTACACTAAAAAGTTGCAGTTCAATCCCCAGTCAGGGCATATACCTAGGTTGTGGTAAGGATCCTGGTCTGGGTTTAACCAATTGATGTTTTTCTGTCACATGGATTTTTATTTCTCCCTCTTCCTTCCTGTCTTCAAAAATCAATAAACTTATCTTCAGGTGAGGATTTAAAAAAGGAAAAGGATAGTATAAAGTCATGAAAGGCATATTTTTGAGATATTTAAGTAGATGGCAAAAGTGATAGTTATATGCTCTTAAACAAAAATGGCAAGGTAAAAATTAATATATATATATAACATATATATATGTATTTACTATAGAAATATATTTCTATGTGTACACAGAATCTTTATGAGTACATAAGTACATGTATTTTATATGTGCATAAATATACATAATGTGAAAACACACATATTCAAATGGCTATAGGAGAAGTCAGCATGAACAGTTCACTTATGATTTGTTTTTATATTTCTCTTTCTACCTTTTAACCAATAAAAATTTCTACAGTGGATTTAGATTCATTCTGTAATTTGAAAATACCTGAAGGAATGAAATGTTAAAAGGAGCCCGTGTATATGATGAGAACATGAAGGGAGTCAACTCAGCACACTCTAGGCTCCTGTGGTGGGCTCAATTTTTTAAAATTCACAAATTTTACAGACAAGAAATATTACGTTCAGATTGCTTATTTGTATTAGCTTAATTATTATAGATCCATGATTACTGTTCTCAAAAATAGACTCTTCTCTGAGTTATACCTGTCCATGCTTTCGTGCTTTCTTCCGTTGAGGACTGAGTATTTTTCTCATTGATTTATAAGAAATATTTTATCATAGCTATTGAAATATTTGTTTTATTTTAAAAATGTGCAAATAAGGCCCTGGCTGGTCCACAGTGGATAAGGCACTGGCCTGCAAATCCAAAGGTCGCTGGTTCCATTCCCCAGCCAGGGCACATAATGAGGTTGCAAGCCAGGTTTCCATCCAGGTCCCTAGCTGGAGGCAGGTGAAAGGCAATCATACACTGATTTCTTTCTCCCTCTCTGTCTCTCTCCCTTCCCCTCTCTCTAAAAATAATAAATAAAATCTTAAATAAAAATAAAATAAAATGTGCAAATATATGAATTGTTTATGTAGTCACAGGTATCAATGACTATCTGCACATACCTTCAAAAACTTTTACATATGGAAAGTCCTTTTTCATCCAAAGATTACTGACTTTAGTATTTCATGTGTTTGCATTTTTGAATGTTTAGCTTTCTAGACTCTCTTATTATCACAATGACTGATGCCCACTTGTCTGCAATATTCACATTCTTGGCAGGGGGGTGGGCATTTGTTAACTTCATTTGTGTATTTTGGCACCAAAGCCAAAGTGTAATAACTGTAACATTAAAACATGTCTTACACTCTTCTAGATTAAATAATCTGTCTTTACACAAAAAGAGGGTCTAGGAGAGGGAGGGGTGGACAGAAAAAGAGGGAGAAGGAGAGAAGAAGCTATTTGCCATAAATCTGTTATTTCAGATAAGTTTTTAGAAACATTGTGTTATATTTACCTCCAAAGTGTTTCCTATGGTAATTTGTTAAATTTTTGAAAAACTATGTATTTTCAATTTTTCTTTTTACCCAAACTCTCCTACATCCCTCGCTTTATAATAGCACTTTTCTCATGTACCCTGCCCCATCCTATACTGTAAATGGTCCTTGCAGTTTGAAGTGAAGGCACTGACCTGGTAGCATGTTGTACACATCTTTCCCCAATGTTCTGCTACCTCATTTTCTCTGTTACCTCCAGCTGACTCTTTGATATAGTCAAAGAACAACAACCATATGATTGGCAAGTGAGGATCCACTTATTCTCACTTTCCATCACTTCCCCTCTAATTTCTGATTCACATTGGTCATAATGTTTTTATTTAGCACTCAACGTTTATGACTCCACATGGAGCACTTCACTATATTATCGGACTTAATCTTCAGATTCTTGCAAAAGAAGAAACAAGTAACAGCTGGCCCAATTGTGGGACTGGCTGGGCAGAAGTCAACTTGGACCTGGGGAGTTAGCTCCTGCAGGTCACCTGGGGCAGCCATGGGTGGTACAGGGAGGCAGCTGCTCTTCCTAGGATTTCAGTAGAGGCACTCTGGAATTTTGCTGTCAATGATGTGGATTGTTGGGTTGAGGCAAATATTCCTCATCATGAAATACATACCTTTTAACAGAGATTTTACATAAATAAGATTGATGAACTGAATATTACTAATTACTAATATTAATACGTATGATTATTACATATAAGTAGTATATAAAGAGTTAATGGGTTTGCCTTTTAAAAACCTGTTCATGTTCATATATTACATAAATGAGTTAAGTATCATATGGCTTCCTGATACTTAACCTATTTATATAATATAGCATATTAATAGATATTGTTAAATTAAGCCAGCTGATTCTTTTTTGATAAATCAATTTTGATTTGGTAGATTTGTCAAATTAGATTCATTAATATTTTATGTAGTGGTGTGTTGGCAAATTCTTAAGTCTCTGAAAAATTATATGCAAACATATATATATATATATATATATATATATATATATATATATGTGTGTGTGTGTGTGTGTGTGTGTGTGTGTGTACACCCTAGATTTAAAATAAATTTTACTGATTTAAAGAATGTACAGCACGTAATTAATAATATATTGTGCAATACTTCTTATTGAAAATGCTGTAAGAGCAAGCATTTCTTAGGTGTTTATAGGATATTCTGAACCCTTGACTCTGTAGCCAGCCTGTGGTTGGAATGCACTGTCAGTCTCAACATGATGAGATGATTGTGGGTTGATATTGTATCAAAACTTCACTGATTTGAGAGTGACATGAGGGATTTCTTCGCTGCATCAGACCATAGTTTGCACATACTGGAAGAACCTTTCATTAATTTGTTGTGCCATTCACAATAAAATCGCTAATGACGTGACGGTTAAGTTTAATTGGTATTTCCAGCCCTTTGTCTATCACTTCTTTCCATCTAGACAGCCAACAGAACAAAACAATAAACCAAGGCCCAATTTGTAACATCTGCCAGCGTCTGTGGTGTAAATAGCTCAGTATGGCGGCTGATCTCCTGGCTCAGGGACTATGGAGCTGGCAGAGGAGCTCAGTGGCCTTTGTTATGCAGCGTTCCATTGTAGAGGCGCCTGATGTGTAGGGCAATGGTAAGCGCCAGGTAGTTAGGAAGTGAGTGTCATTAGTATTTTCTTTTTAAATGTAATTTATTTAACAGTAAGTTTACATACTTTGATTTTTATAATGGTCATTTTTAACAAATGACTTGCAAAATACCTACTTAGGAGTTAGCTCTCATGGGTGGCATATAAATTCACACGTGAGACTGAGCTTTGTGCCTCTCATGTTCACTCCTTTGTCAGCTTTTCATAGCCAGATTTGTGTTATTTTCATGCATTGAATTGAGTAGCTTTTCTGTGTGCATGTGTTTCTAAGAGCTGTCTTGTATTTTATGTGGTATCAGAATAAAATGCTGCTTGAAATTTTGATAGAATTAGCCAATAAATCCACCTTACCTAGAAACTGTAATGGAAAAAAACTCTTTAATTATTTAGTTCCATTTATCATTACTGATCACCTGAAACTTCCTTCACCTTGAGTTAATTGTCGTTATTTTTATTTATCAGATTATAAATTGCACTTATGTATTCAAATGAATTAAGAAAACTCTCTCCTTATAATCATTGTAATTATTTTACATCTCGGAGACTCTCCAACTGGCCAACCTGCCCTCTGCACCCCTTCTCCAGCTGCCCCTGGCCCCTTGGTCTTTAAAGCAGGAAGGTGCCCTCCTTCCTCGACAGCTGCCTTCTCTGTACTCACCTGGCGGACCCTGCTGGTGGTGGCATGGAACTTGGTTTTGTTTTAAACTTATCATAATTCTTCACAAGAATGTTTCTCTCAAGTTAATTGGACTCCACTGAGTTAGCTGTTCAGGCTTTAAAGTAAAAAGTCAGCACACCAGCTCAACCCCTGGAACTCACATCCAGTTGGCTTTTGGAGTGCTCTGCTGATTCAGCATAGTCACTGACCTCCTACTATGTGCTGGAGCCCCACGGTTGGTCCCCTGTGGTGAGGTAGGAAAAGGAGATGGGCCTTGAGGAGGAGACCAAGGACGGTTTTCCTGAGGAAAGGGGAGAAGCAGTCCCAGAAGGAAGGGCAGCAGGTGAACATAGCACCTGAGAGGGCCAGGTAGAGGTGTAGGGGCATGCCTGATCCAACTGGGCTGCATGATTGTTCGTTCATTTTAGGGATGTTGGTGTCTGCAATGGTGTATTCAAACCTGACTCTGTAGTGGATTCTTTTATAGAGTTGGGGTTGGTCTAGTAAATGGAATGGTAACTATAAGTTATTTCAGTAGAGATTCTTCCTTGAAACACTTCACTGCAGGAAAGTGCTATTTGGAAGGAACTTTGTCCCATTTGATGTTACAAGTGGCTGTGAATGTGGCCCACATTGGTTGAAGCCTCTGTAATTTTCTGCACAGGGTTCTTTCCTTGAGGTAAGTCCCTCTTGCCCCTCTTCCCAGTAGGTAAGGGCTTTCCATTTCTACTTGGTGTGCTTCTCCCAGCAGGCTGCACTCATCAACTTTGTCCCAACTGCTCGCCTGTGTTTGCTGCCTGCATAGTCAGCCCCAGAGAGTGCCTGGCTGGTGTCCATTATGGGACTCAGTACACAGGACTGCGCAGGACACATCTGCCATACTGAGAATGATGAAAACAACATCTAGTTAATCAAGCTAAAGGGAAAAAAACAGCTAACTTAAAAATGTTGACAAACATGCTGGCCATGGAAATGAAATTATTCCTATCTTCACAACCTTTCCAAATCCACAGATGATGGGTCTATGGCAGTCCTGAGAGGCATGGTGAACTGTTAATATGTACTTTTCAATCTAGTAACATTTGGATTACATTCATTAACTTACTGCTGAGAGAAGGGGAAAAAATTGTGGTTGTTATGTTTGGATAGGGTGCAAAGGGAAGAGTCACATTAGTAACTTAGTTTTTCCTTCTGCAAAACTATAATTCATCTTAATTTGAAGAACCAAGCATCACATAGAAAAAACATGATGTTGATGAAAAACCAAGAGAAAACCCTGAATGCCTTAGATACAGCTACAAGGAGCAGGATGGTTCTCCATCTCAAATTAGACTCTGCTTGGGAAGCCATCTCTGAAAATGTCACCCATGCCACTTCCAAAAAGGAGTCCAGCCTGCAGCTCACCCAGCAGTGTGGGGGCTGGGGACATCTGTGACGGGCCCAGAGTTGACCACTGGTAGGAAGGAAGGGGACATGGGCCAAGTGGAACAATGGGCTTGTGGCTGTCATCACTGACCCACATGGACGGGCATGTGTCCAGAGAGGAACGATCAGTGTAAGGGAATTCCCAGAAGAAGTTGGAGATGACGTCCACACACCCAGGACAAAGAAAAGTGCAGTCTGAAACAATTATGTGAGAAACTTAAGGCGACTGCATTTTACTTGAGAGTACAATCTATTCTGTACAACTTGTTTACATGACTATTTGCAGTAAGTATTTATATTTCTTTATTACATAAATGCATTGACTCATGTTACATTCTACAATAAGTTTTACTTAGGAAATAAAGACAGTGAGTACACACTACAATATTGCAGTTCCCAGATTAGCAGGGCAGACATCTTGCAGTGGCTCCAGAGACTACTAGGGGGGCAGGGAGCTGAGATAGCCACCCTTTATCAGCCAATAGAAGTGCGATTTCACCTGGCCAGGCAAGGCTTTCTCTCCTCTAAGGCCTTTTTGTAAAGATAGGCCATCCTGAAGTGGATGAGGTGGGAAGGTGAGTGGTCAGGGACATTGCCCCCTGCCCCCCATTCCTGGAATCTGAGACAGCCTCAAACCCCTGAACGGGAGATAGGCTGAAGCCACTGTGGGAGACAAAGCCTGAGCGATGTGCATTTTACAAGGGCCTCCCTCTCAGTCCGGGCTCTGGAAGTGTGTGTTTTGCCCCATCGGGAAAGCTCTGCACCTTAGCCATCCAGAGTCCCACCAAGCACCTTTACCTGGAAAGGCACTGAGCAGTCCTGTGCAAAGGCCACCTACCGATTTGCAATGATTTACCAAGAGTTTCTAAACTTATTGAACTAAGTGATATCTTTCTTCCTTAAAACACCTGTGAAAACCCAGGAGATTCAAACATTCACGGTCCTCTCTGCATGCGAACATAACTGTATTCACTGTCTCCACAGACCAGCCTGACTGGTCAGATTCAAAGGGAAGTCACTGGCTTTTGATTTGCTTGACTAGAAAGCCCGTCTTCTTCAAATATAGGTCGCATCTCATTGGAATTAGACTGATAGTGATTTACGTGCTGTACAGTCTAGACATTGCTCTCGCTGTGTTAAGTTGGCTGTGTTCACCCCTACCACCCCTCCACCAGCTGCTTGATGAAACACCCTTGAGGACAAATATTAGTCAAAGGAGGAAAGAAGCTGCCTTCCAGGAGGGTTTTGGAGGGCAGACTGGACAGGTAGGGGGCTGAGAGGACCTTTGGATCCAAGAATGAAGCAGTGAGCCATGACCGTGCTGTTCAGAAAGGGGACTCTAAGGACTGAGGTGTCCTGGAGTCCAGGGGATATTCCCACCCCATGGGCTGAGCTCTGTGGCCTTTTCTCCTGCCCCGCATCAATGGTACCTCCCTCATCGGCTCTCTCTCCATCTGTCGCTCTCTTTTTCCTCTAGTTTTTTTTTTTTTTTTTAATGTTTTGAACACCTTGTCCTTTAACCAAGGAAGCCCGGGGGTAGCTGTTTTTGCCTGACCCTAGGGCTTTGCCTCTGCTGGAGCCTCTGTTGCTCTGATAAGGGCCAGAAGCGTCACTGGCTGGGCCTGGCCGCCAATCCATAATGTTCCTGGCCATGATTAATCTGATAAATAATAAATATATCAATCTAGTTTTTTAGACAAGGACAAATTCTTAGCAGCAGGGAGGCACACGGCCTTCTTTACAGCTGCCTGTAGTGCTGGGATTAATTATTTAATGCTTAATTCTTTGGGAAATGAGAAAGTTTTGATTAATGCTGTCCAGTGTCGTTTCTGGCTTGTTTGATATGTGTCAGATAATTTTTCCTCGCAGTCACTCTGAAGAAGCCAGAGGCTACTGTCATGGGGATCAGACACCGAATTTCCAGAGATTAATTGAAGTGAAAATTTAGAGAAAAGCACCAAAAGCACTTGCCTGAGATAATCTTTCTCAGGCTAAATTTAGCTGCATCTGGGGGTGTTGCCTGCACTGTGTCCTTATGTAAAACACTTATTTTCAATGCCAGGGAGAACCATATTTGGTTTCCAGTTGACTTTTTAAAGCTGGCTCTTGGGTTGGTAGGATTAAATCTTTGCTTACAGGCCTTTCACAGGTAACCTGTCCCTGGGAAGGGTGGATGTCCATGGTCCAGATTTCTTCATGATTGAGCTCAGTGCTGCAGTGAGCTTGGACCCACGACCCTCTGAATAGTTCAGACCAGGCCCAAAGATTGTTCTTGATCTCACTTTACTGTCGCAAATAACTTCCTGGTCTCTTTATCCACTCGGCACGTTCTCATTTGTCAGCACTCCGAATTGAAGACAAGCTAGGTCAAACCTCATTCCTTAACACCCCAATTGACCTCCATTTTAAGCACATGCATGTCCACTGGTCTGAAGCCCCCTCTTTACCATTTCACTTCTATTCCAATCCAGTGACTAGAAAAATGAGAGGAAGCTTGCTAGGATGGGAGGGAGGAAGCACAGTGAAACTCAGGATTCAGACTGAGAGACTCCTTCAGGACCTGCCACTCACAGCCTATAAACCAGCCTGGTCCTATTTGCAAGGCAAGTTCTCCTCCTCCTTTATTTTTAAATTTAATTTTATTAAAAAAATTATTTATTATTTTTAGAGAGAGAAGGGAAGGGAGAGAGACAGATAGGAAGAAAACCAACTATGTATGGTTGCCTTTCACCTGCCTCCAGCTATGGACCTGGCTGGAAACCTGGCTTGCAACCTGATTATGTGCCCTGACTGGGTATCGAACCAGCAACCTTTGGGTTCGCAGGCTGGTGCCTTATCCACGATGCCACCAGCCAGGGCTCTCCTCATCCTTTAAATGTCAGGTTTCTTAAGACTCCCCTGCTGTGACTGGTGAGGGTGAAGACTTTTCTAGTACTGGTGTGCTCTGAGCCCTTCCTTGGGTGCCTCAGTCTCACACAGCAGCTCCCAGTTTGCTTCTGGATCTTTGGTCCTGCCTTTACCAGGGACTTGTAGCTAAGAACTCATGGAGGCATGAGCCTACATGCATGTGACCAAAAAGCAATCGTGACACAATGCAAAGTGACTGTGCCAGAACTGAGCTCTTCCAGATGTTACCACTGTTCTCTTTGAAAGGTGGGGAATTGACAACATGGTTGTGTTTACCTGGGCAAACACTATGCTTCATTTTGGTCAAATATACCAATCATTGTAGTTGTCTCTTCGCCAATTCTGAAAAGGGAGGGGGCATCAAACCTGAATTTAAAGTTTGAGCTCAAACTCCAAAAATTGAATCCTCTATCAGGGAGAAGCAGTAGGGTGAGAGATGACGGATAAGAGGCATGAGTGTTGCTGATGCTGAAAGTGAAAAACTTTACACCATGATCAGGTGAAAGAGAGTCACATATAAAATGCAGAAAAACCACAAAAATGGAACAGTTCATGTATTATCTGACACATGAAATGTAGTCCATTTTTAACATGAGGAAGTTTTTAGGTTGTATTGGGTGATTGAAAGCACTGTTTGGTACTATGGGCACACACATGAATATTAGCAGGCGGCCATGAAAGGAAGGGGTTCTGGGCTGGAAAAGGGACCTGAGCATCTGTC
Source organism: Noctilio leporinus (assembly GCA_004026585.1). NCBI lineage: Eukaryota > Metazoa > Chordata > Mammalia > Chiroptera > Noctilionidae > Noctilio > Noctilio leporinus. Next base: position 39,025 of record PVIW01000475.1, on the reverse strand, counting down.
ACCCTTATTCTTCCCACAAGCAAATGCCCATGGCACGACCTCCTGCCCACACCCAGCTTACAAGGACTTTTACTCACATTGTCTTCCATTTGCTCGGTGCTGGGTAACACTCACCCACTTCAGAGAGGAGGAACTTTGACTCTGGAAGATCAGGCGAATTTTCCTAATTTGGGAAGTGGGAGGCGAGCCTGGACCTTTGGTTCCAAATCTCACTTGTTTCCAATCCCTAGAGGAGTGAGATCAGCTGAACCTGAAAAAATGCTCTTTTGGGCCCTGAGTGTTGGCTACTGACAGTTATTTATTTTTACTTCACAGGCACTTGGAAATTTGATCAAAATCTAGGTCTTCTCCCCTAAAGACATGCATGAACCAGTGACTTGCTTTTATGATTTGCACCTAGGTTGTGCAGAAGAACATGAAGCCGCTGAAGTCTGTGGACATAGGGAACAACCTACAGCTGGGGCTTCTGCATGTGCCCAGGTGGCCTGGCTCTCCGGGTGCGTCCAGGGGCAGAGAAAGTGAGGGTGACCGGTCTTCCGCAATTGTGCCGGACTGTTTCTGCCCCATTCTTTTAGGGCCCCTCTCCACACTGACACCTCCTCCAGGTTTTCTCAGGTCAGCAAGATGAGGAGGGGCTGCATGCAGGCCTGGGGTCAACCACACTCACATACTGGCTGGGCCACATGGGCTGAGCTACATGTTTCTTAGCCCTCAAGGTTCAGGCTTGACCCTCCTTCCCTCCTGAGTGAGGCTACCTGGCCCACATGGAGGCCGCATCTTGTTGAGTGTCTGAGAGGCCATGCAACAGATTGACAGGCATGTCCAGCAGGCAGTGACTGCCTCCTGTGTGTGTCGTGAGACCTGCATGTCCGTCACCTGGGGTGCACTGAGATGAGTCAGACCTGCACATATGGGTTTAGCATGAGGATGAGGTGTGTAAAGAGATGTTTTAACCACAGATGACTCGGGGTGCCTGACATCTCCCACATTTCACAACACAGTCATCGCCCTCCAACTTCACATATATGTGCCCTATGCAGAGTCCTGTCTGTGGAGTCAGAGGTGCCTTAGCCCCTCCAGTCCAATCCCTAGACCTCAGGACAAGGCCCTGTGGGGGGACAGAGCCCAAGCCTATGGGAGGTGCCCTGCTCAGCCCCAAAGCCCCTTTGAAGGGGAATTTGTTTAGGGAAGTTGTGTTTTCTGCTGCTTTCTTCTTGAACCTATTTGCATTTTAAATAATTAAAACATTAAAACTGAAAAATTTATAAATGAGAGCTGCTGAGAGGATCCTGTCTGGCAGACAATAGAAAAGAAATTATTGCCCTGCTAGGTTCACTTTAATGTCCTATCTGTCACTCTCCTGAGGTGCAGCACTGCCATGGCCTGGACCCATACAGCCCACACAACACACAGACATATGCAGAACAGTACATGCACACACACACACACACGAAATGGTACACATGTACACAATAGTACACAGACACATGCACAACTGTACACACACATACACACCATAGCACATACACACACACACAGCCACATGCACAATAGTACACACACATAATAGTACATAAACTGAAAATAACACAATAGCCTATACAACACAATAAAACAGCAGACACACAACAGCACACAGTCACCTACACATGTGGACCCAAGGATGTGCACAAACACAATAGAAACACACACAAACACATTAAAGCAGGCACACACATCACCAAAAATACTCAGACATATCACAACAGAAAGACACGTGTCACAGTAGCAAATTCATATGCACACACATACACACAAACACACAGAACCACAGACTCCCTATTTTCTTCCTTCACACGCATGTCCCTGGTGACCTCTCTCCACTTGCCACTTAAGGACTCTATTTGGGGAGGACTTGATCTCATTATGTAACTAACTCAAACAGAATCTCATCAGGTTTCAATCACTGGTGTGTCCCCCTCCACCCCATTTACTTTTCCATTGAAAGTTGGAGGAGGTGGGGGTGGCAGGGCGGTGGGAGTGACAGGCGCTTGGTCCAGTGCGGCTTTGCCTGCTGGTAACAAGCGTCGGGACATCAGAAGCCACAAAAGCCGGCTTGGCCACATCATCAATCACTGCGCTGACAGTCGCCTTCAGTTTGTTTGTTCCACTCTGCATAATAAGTGATTGGATCAGGTTTAATTAGATATTGGGTAATCAATCATTGCCAACAAGGCACCTCAGCTTGGGATCTAGATCCTGCAAGGGGCAGGGAAAAAAAATTCAACCAGCAAATCTCATCTGGAGTGCATAGGTACTGCAGCCCAGGCGCACACGCTGCGGCGAGTGACAGAGGAGGGAGAGGTCGGCAGGATGTGCGGAGGAGGGCGGTTCACACATGGGCTTCTGTTCCCAGACAGCGCCTGCGTGACATTTTACTTTCGCTGCATAATTACTTTTCAATAGGATATAATATGCAGACCTCAGGGAGGAAGGAAAAGCAATTAAATTAGGCACCGGCCCTTCCTCCTGCTGCTGTGCCCAGAAGTGACCAGAAGCTGTTGTTCTGATATCAAGTAGGGGATGGTGTCTTTGGGGGCCAACACCCAGTGTGGGAGCCCCAGGAGGTTCGGGTTTGGCCATCAGCAGCCGGAGTTTCTCCACAGCTCAGTAAATTCATGGAGATTGTTGACCTGAACTGTGGGTGGTTTATTTGTTTATTTTAAAAACTACATTGAACGTCATGGGTAGAAGTAACCGGGAGCATCAGCACATTCATTATTTGGATGTCAAAGGTTATGTCAATTCTCATACGAATCCAATTATGCACAAAGGCAATCAGGTCTATTATGAACTTGGGGACTCCCAGTGTCTATTGAGGGTCAGCAGGCAGACCCCCTATGGAGCCTCACTGAGTACCATGCCTGTTGTACATCCAGTAATTTCTTTGTGTTACTAAAGGGAAACATCTATCCTGATTCTGCTTCCTGCTACACAAATGAATGGACTCCTCTCACTCAACCCTTGACATTTCTTAAGGATGAAATAGAGAAGCAATCTCCTCTTCCTCCTCTCCTTTCCACTCTGTAGAGAGGGCTTTCCAGACGCTGTATGGTACCCATCCATTGACCTAGAAAGAGGACAGGTGTGGGCATGTCAAGTTACCCAACAATCCTGTGATTTGGTGGAAGTTTCTGAGTGGGTGAATAGAGGCATGGATGATAGATAGATGCATGGATGGATGGATGGATAGATGAGTGTTGTCCCGAGCCTCTTGTCCCTGGCCTCCACTGACTTACATGGTGGGTAAATAACTGAGTGGGTAGATGAATAAATGGTGTGGGATAGATGGGTGGGTAGTTCGATAATTTGTGTGAGGATGGGTAGATGGGTGGATGAATAGATGAGTGGATGTGTTGGTCACATTTTCAGTGTCCATTTGTGTCAGATTTTATTTAGCTATAGAGTAATGCTTCTGTTAAGAGAAGACCCAATGACTAATGGGATATCAAGGATGGTAGTGTGCCATCACACTCCCAGGGACATGAGTTTCTCTCCCATTTCCAGGAAAAGGGGAAATAGGTCCCTTTGGTTAAGTAACCAATTGCAATATAATTTTAAAATACTATCTCTTTTTGGTATTTCAGATTCTAACCGTTGTATGGAAAAAAGAAGATTGGATGCATTTTGGGGCGGGGGGCAGTAAATAACACCAACAGATACATTGAACAGCCTAAGAATATAGGAGCCAACAACTCGAAGGTCAGGTCAGCCAATCACCAGTTTTAGGGTTCATCAATAAGCTCCATTCCTCTCCTGAGGGCCCTGGGTTCTTGTCTCTGAGTGGTCATGCCTTTGTTTCCACTGGAGAAAAGATGACTTGTAAGGATACGTGTTTGGGAATGTGTTTCATGTGACATAGCTTCTCCTTCCATTCTGAGCAGAGCAGGAGTCCACATGGAAGGTGGGTGGGGTGCTCATGGGGAACATACGGAGTGTGGGGTGTGAGTGATACGTGTGGGTTACCTGGGAAATGTGGGGCATGTATGGCAAGCATGGTGTGTGTGTGTGGCTTGGCTGCTCTTCCTCAAGGGGTGCTGAGCTGAACGGGTCAGGTGCCAGCAAGACTTGTCCTCTAACCTGGAAATGTGGGTTCAGGCTGGCTGAGCAGTAGATGCAGTAAGGGGTGAGGACAGAAGAAAGTAGAGAAGCTGCCTACCTTCCTTGAAGGAGTTAATATGGGAGCAGGTGGGACCAGGTGGATAGTGCAGATGGTTTTACAAACAGAGATTGACACCTTGATGGTGCAGCTTGTCCTTTGTGAGTGGAGGGGGCCTTCTGTGCCATACCATGTCTTTGGCCTAGAGTGCTCCTTTTACCAGGCATATCTCTGCTGGACACAGTTGAGTCTTGTCTCCAGCCTCTTGTCCCCAGCCTCCACTGACTTGTCTTTTGTGTTCTTCCTTGGTCTTGTGGGTGTAGGAGTACCCCATCTGTCTTTACAGCCTGTTCCCTTAATCCTGCATTAGCCATGCAGCCATTCTCTGTTTTCAAGGGCTGAATGTCTTTTTCCTTTTCTCAAAGGACAAAGGACTGCGGACGGAGTCTTCTCAGATTTTCCAGGGAATTACATAATCCCAGTGTATGGGCTGTCATTACAATCATTGGCACATCTAGCCTTTCATTTTTTAAAATTTTTTCTTACCTTTTTTTCTTCCTTCCTTCCTTCCTTCCTTCCTTCCTTCCTTCCTTCCTTCCTTCCTTCCTTCCCTGCTTCCTTCCTTCCTTCCCTTCTTTCCTTCCTTCCCTTCCTTTCCTTCCTTTCCTTCCTTTGCTTCTCTCCTTCTCTCCTTCTCTCTTTCTCTTTCTCTTTCTCTCTTTCTCTCTCTCTCTCTCTCTTTCTTTCTTTCTTTTTTTCTTTCTTTCTCTCTCTCTCTCTCTCTCTCTCTCTCTCTCTCTTTCTTTCTCTCCCTCTCTCTTTCTTTCTTTTTTTCTTTTGTATTTAGCAAGAAAAGACAAAGTGGAAACAAGGCAAGAGAAGAAGGAACAGGCAGCCACGTCTTTCACCTTGACTTTGTGGAGGAGGCATGACTTCAAGGTCCTTCAGAGGCAACCCTGGAGTGCTGATCTCATTTACTCCGCACTCTGCTCTGTTCATAGGATGTGACCCCTATAGGTGAGCTAATGCTCCATTTGTTAAGGGACAGAGCCCAAAATTGAAGTTGGTGAAGAGATTAAATGAAAGTTGAGAAGGTCAACAGTCTGGGACAAAAGAAGCTCTGCAAGGCCAGGACAGGGAATAAAGCTGTACATGTACCTGTGTGACCCCTGCTCAGTGGCATAAAAGGCCAGACTTAGAAGTTGAGGAGTTTCCACACTCATCCCTCACTCATTTACACGATTCTGGCAATGCCAGAAGAGGACTTCTCAGTGACTTGCTCCTCTAAAGATTTGCCTGATCACATAGGAGAGGGGGACAGGATGGTGACAGACCCTCCCCTTGGTAGAGCTGAGAGTAGAGGGCCCGATGGACAGGTAAGATCCTGCTCCAAGATAGAGCAGCCTGAAGCTTCCTTTTCAGGCCCAGGCAGACTCAGAGTATGTGAGATGGAGCTAGCGAGGGGAGCAAAGCTAATGGTATTTAGGTAACATGGCCTACACACCCCCATCAGGAAGCCCACCCATTTGCCCTTGAGCAGCAGCCCCTGGGTCCAGGAGCTCAGGAGATAGGTCTCCCACTGAATGAAGGGCATATATTATGTCAAAAATGCTTTGAAAGCCCTGGCTGGTAGCACAGTGGTTAAGGTGCCGGCCTGTGAACCCAAAGGCAGCAGGTTCGATTCCCCAGCCAGGGCACATAACCAGGTTGCAAACCAGGTCTCCAGTCAGGTCTGTGGCTGGAGGCAGGTTAAATGCAACCATACATTGATGTCTCTCTCCCTCTCTGCCTCTCTCCCTTCCCCTCTTTCTAAAAAATAATGAAATAAAATCTTAAAAAAAAAAAAAAAATGCTTTGACCTAGGCTCAAAAATTAATTTTCAAAAGTTTAAACTGAAAATGAGCCTAATCTTAGTAATGTCTATTTTCATGTCAGAGGTGCTGGGGCAGCAAGAAGTGGTGCTGTCTGCGGAAGGTGGGCAGGACTCCAGGGTCTGGGGCCTCCAGTCTAGGGCTGGTTAGGGACAGTAAACATCACCTGAAATGATGCTAGTATTCGCATATGACCCTTCATCCTCAGGCCGATACAGGTGAGATGAGTTAATGTGCCTGAAACAGCCAAAAGGGAGGCCCAGCTCATGTTCTTTATCTGAAAATCTTCATTGTCTTTACTGTTCTTTTAACCACATGACTTGGTGAAATAGATACCACTAAATAGTTATGTGCATATAAACAATGCACACCTATGCACACTCTGTATTATAATGGTTAATTCTATGTGTCTATTGCTATGGCTAATAGATCTCCAAATAATCAGTAAAGGCTGATTTTGGGAAGTTTCTGGGAGGATGTTTCCAGCAGAGACCAGCATTTGAATTGGTGGACTGTGTAAAGTAGACCCCCCTCACCTGTGTAGGTAGCCCTCACCCAACTTGTTAGGGTCCGAATAGAATAAAAAGGTGGAAGGGCTGGGTTTATTCTCCACTGAGAACCCATGTTGGTGCTCTACACAGAACCTACTCAGTCCCCACTATTTTTTTTTAATTTTTTAAAATTTAATTTTATTGTTGTTGTATTACATCCATCCCCTTTTTACTCACCTTTGTCCCCTTCCCCACCCACCCACTCCCCCACAAAGTCAATTCCACTTGTTGTTCATGTCCATGGTTCTTCCATACTAGTTTCTTGACCAAACTGTTCCTCTTCTTGCCTCTTCCTTCCCCCTCCCCCCAACCCCTTTACCCCTGCCCACTGAAGGCCTATTCACTGTATTCATGTATCTGGTTCTGTTTTGCTTGTTGTTTGTTTTGTTCATTATTGTCCTGTAATGGGTGAGATCATATGGTATTTGTCTTTCACTGACTAGCTTATTTCAATAAGCATAATATTTTCTAGTTCCATCCATGTTGTTGCAAAGGGTAGGAGTTCCTTCTTTCTTTCTGCTGTGTAGTCTTCTATTGTGTAAATATACCAAAGTTTTGCCATCCAATCATCCACTGATGGGCACTTAGGCTATTTCCAGCACTTGGCTATTGTAAATAGTGCTGCTATGAACACAGAGGTACATAGGTTCTTATGCGTTGGTGTTTCAGGGTTCTTCGGGTATAGTCCTAGTAGTGAAATTGCTGGATTAAAAGACAGTTCCATTTTTAGTTTTTTAAGAAAACTCCATACTGTTTTCCATAGTGGCTGCACCAGCCTGCATTCCCACCAACAGTGCACGAGGGTTCCCTTTTCCCCACATCCTCACCAACACTAGTTGTTTGTTGATTTGCTGATGATTGCCATTCTGACAGGTGTGAGGTGGTATCTTATTGTGGTTTTAATTTGTATCTCTCTGATGGCTAGCGATGTTGAGCATTTGTTCATATGCCTTTGGACCCTTTGTATGTCCTCCTCAGTGAGTTGTCTGTTCAGTCAAACCCCACTAAGGTTTTATATACACTCCTGCCTGTGTGTACATGTGCATATAGCTCTTGTGTGTAGATTGCCATCACTACCAACATAAACAGGACACAAAGCTTAGCATCTCAAGGATTTCTGGAGCAACTGTCACCAGAGCCTTCCCTTCCTCTTCCCAACCCCTAGGAGCTTCTAATGTCTTGCCCATCTTCAGTTTTCATTATTTAAAGCAAGCACTACAAATGGAATCATGAAGTACATGTTGGGATTGGTTTTATTCATTCAGCGGGATTACCTTAAGGTCCATCCTGGTTGCTGCCAGTCTTGAGCTGGCCCCACCTTGTTGTTGAGTGGAGGTCTGTGATTTGATGTTTAACATCAAATATGTTTAACAATCCACCAGTTAAACAACATGTGGGATTCCCCCCTGGTTTTTGACAGTTACCAATAAAGCTATATGAACATTTGCCTACAGGGTTTTGTGCAAGCATGTAAGTTTTTATTTCTTGAAATACATGCCCAGGGGCGGTGTAGATACCCAAAAGCCCATACAGTAGGAGGGGTTGGATGATATCCCTGAAGCCTAGAGCCCTCCCCACTGGGGTGCCTGCTGTGTATTCATTCACATGCAGGAACGTGAACCACCTGGACTGAGAAATCACCCCCAGAGGCAGGGACCAGGCATCCTCCCCACCTCTGCTGGGCAGAATGCAGCCTGGGGTGTAGAGAGTTGTGCACTCTGAACCCCATGAGGTGTCCTAACATGAAAACCTCTGCGAAAACATCCCTGTTGGGCTCATTGTTGGTTTGGTGAGAGACACCATGTATCTGGGATGACTGGGTTGGTACCATGGGGGAAAGGTCACTTCAGAGATCCTTTACAACCCCCATTTGAGCATCTGTCATCAACCTACAACTTGGGAATCCAACTGGATGGATCCATAAATGAATCTACAAACATAGGCCCAACAGTGGATCTACACATGAACGTGCAAAGTGGGGTTTGCCTTCTAAAACACAGGCTTCTATGAAGGAGCAAGGCCTGAGGAGCAGGTGGGTAGAAACCTGCCTTCTCCCCTCTGGACCTCAGGCATCAGAAGAGGGCAGGATGCTCACTGTGGCTGCCAGCCAGTGTTTGATCAGGGATGAAATATGCCGAGGTGACAACATCTTGCTCTCCCTGCTTTTCAGGGACAGTCATTAAAAATGCAGCAGGGCACAAAGAGGCCCAGAAGGCCCTGAGCTCTCTCCAGATACAAGAGAGAGACACGTTCACAACATGTCATGAGCAATATCCATTTGTGTTTACTCTTCAAACCCGCTGAGTTGCCTCCTGGCCAGAGCCAAGGACACTTTGCCAAAGACAATCAAGTGGCCTTTGAGAATATCTGGGGTGGGGGTGGGGGCTTAGGGAAGGACTCAAGAAAGAAAACTCCCTACTTGTCCAAGAGAAGGGTCTTCATTTTAGGCCCCGGAAGTGGTCTGCTCTGGGCACCCTTAGAAAAGAAGCTCTAGCCTTGCATCCTGTGTCAGTGACTTGGGGTGAATGTTAGAAATTTTTCCCTTTAATAATGTATTGATGTGAGAGCTTGGGCATGCCAAACAAACCCTCTACACAAGACGTCAGCTGTCAGAATGAGACGCACCGTCTGGCAAAGTGCACTCAGGTAGAACGTGTCTCTGGAGCTTCCCTGCCAGCCAGGCTACTCCAAGGAAGGGCTGGCTCTGTGGGCCCATCTCATGAATGTTGATTAGGGACCATTTCTGCCAGCTTACAGAAACAGCAGCTGTGGGGCCCGGCATTGGGATCAGCTTTCCAAGGAGACTGTGAGAGGACATTCATGGGATTGACTGTGCAGGATTGACCTTGCAAGCCCAGCCACGACCCCAAGCAAGCAGTACCACCTGCAGGCTTCCAGACCAGCCCCTGACCCTTACATGTTTTTTTATCCTTGTCCCCAAAGTGGGGAAATCAGTTTCTTATATTCTATGTATTCCTTGGTCAGTTTTTCCAAGTAGCAAGATGGGTTTGCCAAGGGTGGCCTCAGAAAACTGCTTGCTGCAGTTGGAGGCTTAATCCTTGAAGCTCAACTTGGGATGGCAGTTTGTCCACTCTTACCTGGGCACCTGCCCTTGGGTATTAAACCAAGCTGGAGTGCTGATAATATGCCGTGAACCTTAAGTGTTTAAGGACCTGAAAATATGATTTTTCAGGTCCTTAAACACTTAAAAGAAGAGCATAGGGAAAAGTTTGGAATCTGGAATGGCTTATACTTAATGAGATGTGTAGCAGAAAGACATGTTCGGCTGCCTTGCATGGGCATTGCTTAAAGGGAAAAAAAGCTTTGGGGTCTTTCCTAGATGTGGAGTAAGAAAGATATAACAGTGGTAAGAAAGAAGGTGATCCTGCTCCATGAGCTGGGAATGATTTTAAATGCCTCTCCTGACAATGGGAGAATCCTAGAATCAGCATTGGCTGCCCTCTGGACCAATGGCTCTCAAGCACATTGGGGCCTCAGACACCTGAAGTGCCCCCACCTTGGATATTTTCTACCAGGCTGCTTGGTGCTGCTGGCATACACAATATTTGAAAAGCTGGATTCAGTTCCAAAGTGCATTTTATAGGTGACAAAACAGGTGCTAGGAGAGAGAACACATCTTAGAGGGAGTCAGGGCTTACCATAGGATATAAGGAAGTTTGTTTCCACAGCAGTGACACCGGGACACTGGCTCAGTTGCAGAAATAATGGGGCCCCCAAGGGCTGAAGTGGAATTTCCTTGCATTTCCAAATCTCCCAAATTCTGGGCCCCTGTTCTGGTCTTCATTCTTGTTTTTTGTTTTCTTTCTTTCTTTCTTTCTTTTTTTGAGAGAGGGGAAGTGCAGGGAGTTAAGGAGAAAGAGTGTGCTCCACACTTTCCATTCTGCAGATCCAGAAGGTGCTTCTGGTGGCGGTGCCCAGGGAGCTGTCCCCCGGATTGGACTCCGGATTGGAGTCCCCTCTGGAGGCTCACTTGCTGTAGGAGAGATGGACCGCAGCCTCTGCCCTCTAACCTGGTGGCACTCACACCCACCACTAGCCTTCTTTCTCTGTAGGTGCTTCTGCCACCATCTGACAGAGAAGAGCGTGTCAGCACGGCCAGCACAGTGACTTCACTCAAGGAGGCAGCCCTTCTGGAGCCACATGATTTCTCTCTGGATTAATGGCACACTTCAGACTGGAACTGGGGTCTGGGGGTACCAGCGCTCAGCAGGAAAGGACCTCCTCCCTTCCGACAGGTGAGGCAGGGAGCTATTGCTTGACCATTCTTTCTGATCCTTACTGGTCAGGAAGCTGGTCAGGTGGTGCATTCAGTCCTGAATCCTAAAAATAGCTCACATGGCATCTGAAAGCTGGTAGACCCTGGCTACCTGAGGAACGTGCTATAAAAGCCACAGCAGATTTGTGGGTGTGAACTTCCCACTGTGAAGGCTGCGACCCATGTTCTCAATGTGGACTGTGGGCGGGAAGCCTTAAGGCCTTCATCCCTTGCAGGCCTCTGACTTCTTTGCTACATGCAGTTGACACATTTTCGAGAACAGGGAGCTGCAGCTCTCTGACCTTGGTCACTGGCCCTCAGCCACTCAGCAGGACAGTCTCTGTGGAGTTCAGACCTGTCTGCCTCCGAGGCGCACCCTGCCGGTGTGAGGCTGCAGCCATCCAATGTGGGCAAGCTTGCCTTATGCAGGGAAGATTCCCAAGATCAGGACACATTGCATGTGGGCAGGTGTCTTTGTCTGTGAAGTTTGCTATTAAAAGTAGGTAGCCATGAACACAGGAGACTAATGAGGAAATAAACAGACAAGCAGAAAGAAACCAGAGACATGGAAACAAAAAGGAGCAGAATGACTGTGACCTGAGGGGAGTGGGGAGGAGGGAAGGGGGAGAGAAGGGGTGGGGTTTAGATGAGCTAATATAAAAGTTCCATGGACATGAATAAGGAGGTAAGGATTGACTGTGGGAGAGAGGAGGTGGGTAGGAGAGAGCAATGGGGGGAAAAAATGAAACAATTGTAATACAACAATAATAAATAAATAAATTAAAAAAAAAAGAATACAGTACTGAAACCAAACAACAACAACAAAAAATGGGTAACTATGGATACATTAAATTTAACCTCCTTCCACATGTGCTGTCCTCCTGAACTGGGCTGTGATGGGAACCAGCAGCAGTAGCCACTGGGGCATCCACTGTGGTGACAGGCCTCCAAGGGGAAAGCTGCAGAGCCTTGGGAATGAGGACTTCAATCTGTCCTCCCTGCCTTGGAGGGTAAATGATGGTGTCAGGTTTTCCATACAGTGAGGCCCTAAGTGCCTATTATGGTTAGTTTAGAATGTCTCATTTACTGTAACTAGTTTTAAACCAAACCTTTCAGGAGCTGGCCCAAGGATGAGGCAGTATGGGGAAGGTTGCAGGTTAAAAGGTAATGAATGAGATTTCCAGAAAGTGGGAGGGACAAGGAAGGTCCCATAGCGGAATGGAGGGGAGAGGGGTTATTATTTCACCTGGATCCAATGCTGTGAAACAAATTCCAGCAAGTATGAAAATACGTCCACAGAGTATCTTTTTTTTTATAAAACATACCTTCTATATAACGTTTTTTAAAAAAGATTTTATTTATTATTTTCAGAGAGGGGAAGGGAGCGAGGCAGAGAGAAAGAGAAACATCTATGAATGGTTGCCTTTCACCTGCCTCCTGCTATGGACCTGGCTAAAGACCTGGCTTGCAACCTGGTTACGTGCCCTGGCGGGGAATTGAACCAGCAACCTTTGGGTTCGCAGGTCAGCACCTATCCACTGTGCTACCAGCCAGCGCTCACAGAATATCTTTATTTATGTTATAAATGTTATTTGAGTTATTTACTTTCAAAAAACTTCAAAGAAATGTAAATTTGTGGATTGTTGCTGATACCTTTGTTCTGGTTCTGGTTTTTATCCACTGAGGCGAGTAGATGAACTCACCGCCCTCCAGTGGCAGGGTTACCATAATTTCCTACCAGTGTAGACTTCATCCACAAACACACTCAGACATGCTCCCACCAGAACATAAATGAGGAAACCAAAAGGCTTAGACTTTTAATTTCCTTATGAAAGAAACAGCAAGAATCATTGTCTATAGCTTTCCTATGAAGGGACAAATATTGGCATATTTTGTGTGCAAGTAGCTACAACTTAAATGTCAACAAAAATACATTCTGTGATACTCAGGTTGTTTTCCATGAAAGTATTAGAGTGTTTATTTTATATTTAGAGCAGGCAGCCTCTCATACCTGTCTACCACAAATGTATTCATTGTGTGTGTGCTGTTTATATGCTGTGCTTGGGTATAGCACATGGCTTTCAAAATAAGATACCTAGAATATTTAGGAGAAGACTCAATAAAGCAAACAACTTACACATTGTTCTTTAGGAAAAAAAGTATTTTTGAACCATGTTACTAACTGGGATGCCAGTTTCATTTATATGGTAATATTTTCTCATGTACTACCTTCTCTAGGCCATGCAAACAGAATCCATTTTCAATCAGTGTTTCATCTTGTAGGTGCAATAATTCCAGGTGGTCCTAGTACCTGTTTTGGCCAGATGACACCCCAGGAATAAGACTCCACAGTCCATAGTGAGCATTCTACAAAATGAGAAGGCATAGGGAAATTATGAGACCAGAATATTGACTGGAACTTAACACATTCATGGCAATGACAAGATAAAACTGAAGATAAAATCCAAGAAAGGTTGTGCTACCAGCAAAGACTCTCCCATGTCGAATTCAAGGCATGGAAGTTTGCAGAGCCTTTGTTCATCAAATAAGAGGAGTACAAATAGGAGCCAATGAACTGGGTCTTGTCTGATTTTGGAAGTTTCCAGACCCCCACTCTGGGTTGTCTGGGGCATCTGTTACAGGGTCAACTGTGGAGTGCTTCCCAAGCAGGGTCTTAGCCTGAATGCCCCCCCCCCCCACCTTCTCCCTTGTCTGTCAGAGGATGGCTCTGCACTAGTTATCAGCCAATTGGAGAGAGTCAGAGCTTTGTGAGCTATTTCCTCTAAGTGCTACATCTCATCTGTTACAGAGAAATTATTCTGCAGCTGGTTAACAATGGCAAGAAAGATTTTATATAAGATTATTGCAATAGAAAAAAGTTATCGAATTTAACTTTAAATAAAACAGGGGATATCAGGAGTTTACAGGGAGGGCAGAGGTGAAGGGGAGGAGGGGAAATGATCAAGAGGGACTAGACTGAAGGTCAGAGATGGAGGAAGAGGCTGACTGGCTATCAAGAAAAGGGCATTTTCCATTAACTAGCTTATCAGGATTCTTGCTAAAACTGGGTTCAGGGACCTGACTTATATTTGGCCAAAGGAGTTCTTGTTCATTGGTTAGGCTGTGTGTACATCACAGAGATTTTACATTTTAAAGTCAACAGTCTCATAAGGATCAATAATACCTTTCACTCTTAAGGATGATGGCTTCTACAATCACCAAACCACAGGTGGGATTTCACATGCTGAGAACTTTCAGGAAGGATTGCTCTGGATCGGAGGGCTTCCCAATTCTGCCTTCCATCAATACTACACAGCCAACTGCTTTATCCCCTTGAACCACATGTAGAGTCAACACAGATATCAAAATATCCATTTCCTTATGGTTAACTCTCATGTCAGATGCTGGAAGTTGAGATAAATAATTTGAGAAGAAAAAAGTCTAAACTTTTTTACAGAACAGGGCTGAGAATAACCCTGAAGTAGTAAACAAAGACTGGCTAGCCATGCACACAGACTCTGATGTGTGTATTGGACTCTGAATATGCAGGTCTGACTACATGCGATCTTATACAAATATGTAATTTGGAAGTTCTAAAACATGTTGTCAATACATTCTTGTCTCTTTTTTCATGTGAAATGTGTGTCTCCCCTTCAACACCCCGCACATATAGTTTTTCCCATGCAGGGTCCTCTCACCGCTGGCCTTCTCTTGAGTCTCTGAAGCAGCCTCACTGTGTTTTCACATGGCTGTGAGGTGCTTGCTGTGGGTAAGCCATGTGAACAGAGGTCCCCTTACTCTGCTGCTCAGTTGCTGCCACAGCACCCAGTGTGGCCACAGAAATCCTCACATGTCTCAGCACTTGTAAGTCCAGGGGATGGAATCACCAGAGAAAAGTTACCGGATCAAAGAGGTGTGTTTTCTTCATTGCAATTAAGGTCTTGCCACATGTCACTTCCCCCAAGGGCTTAAGAACTTCACACTTTCCATCACCAGTGCATTCTGGTTATTTCACAAAATAACTACATGGAAGATGTAATCTTTATCCATGAGAAGCGAGTCTAAAAGAGAGTAACTTATTGGGGTGACATGGTGTTGTGTGTAAAGATCAATCACAGTGAAGCCATTTTGTTTACTTGCAAAGTGGCCGTGTTTGTCCCTGTCTCCAAATCTTTTCAGTTTTCTATACTCCCCTCCCCTCTACATTTTCCTTCCCCTCCATCCTTTCTCACCTTCATTCCACTCCCCTGAACAGGGAGCCTCTTCGTGTCCATCTTTCTTTCCCTCCAGGTTGAAGCTCCATTCCTTTTGCTCCACCCTCCACTCCTGTTCTGCCTTCATCCTGTTTCCACTAACTAATCCTAAAATGCTGTTGGAGCATCATTATTACGTAAACCTGTACAGTGGCCAATCTTTTGTATAGCTGGAGGGTAGTTTTCATGCTTTACTGAAAAATAGTTAAGAATAATAGGTTAAAATCTCAATTAAACTGTTTCTAATTATATGTTGGCCTTCTTATCTACTGGTGGCATGCCGTAGGCTATGCTTCCCCAAATACCTTATGTAGAGTCCCTAGAGTGCAAACGGGGAGCCCTGGGACTAGACACATCTTTATTTTATCTTCAGATGTGTAAAGCAAGTAATGGGAGTCATCCATGTTGACATGCTTGATTCATTCTTTTTGGAAGGCTCCATAGCAGATTCGAATTACAACAGAGTAAATCTAGAATTAGCAGCCTCCCATACTTCCCCTAAATCTGAGGTCCAGTCCCAGACATGCCTGGGAATTAGCAAGAAGCTTCACTGAATCTATGCTGGGCTCAGCAACAAAGAGTGATTCAGCCCCTTTAATGCTCATTTTTAATTTAAGAAGTGTAGGTGAAGTCCCACATCTCTACATTCATTCCCTCCCCAAACTGGACTGCCATAATTATATGTTAAATATTATTCAAATCTGCAGGGAACTGTGACTCAATAAGCATGAAAAAAATTAATGAAAAGCTTAATTATTATAATAATACCATTAAAATCTAATAAGGAAAGAAAAAAGTTGATTTCATTTTATTTTAGCTTGGGCATCTAATATCTTTTCTACCCTTTAGCAGAACTATAATTAATTTAGACTTGGATTTTCCAAAAGCTAAATTATATGCTAAAGCACTTCAAAATATTCAGAGAAAAGGGAATAGGAATATAAAATAAAGCATATGAAATGGTACAGGAAGATTGCTGAGCTATCCTACAGAATTCATTTCAAGGGTTGCTATTTTCAGGAGGTCCAATCTTCTCACCACTTTTAATTATTTATGATCTTCCAGCTGCTCCGATTCCCATGTTGGCTCTGGAGTCACACAGCACATAGGTATTTTAAGGCTCAGGGTGTTAATTCAATTGACAACAATGTGGAAGCACTTGGGTGCTCTATGCAGTGAAGAGTTTCCTCTGTCCATCTCTGACCACACACCTAACACAAGGAAGCTCTAGCCAAAGCTCCAAAGCCAATAGTCCTGACTTAATTTTCAAGTAAAAGGAATACATTTCTTTATTCATCAAATGTTTTTGGGGAAAACTCAATAGGAACCTTTTTGCATGGCATGGTCAACCTAGATTGTGGAGCATAGTAATTGGAAGGTAGAAATAACAATTTTTGTCCCCTGGGGCCATTTTAGTTGGAGGCTATTGTTTTTTTAATAATAATTTCCTTCTAACATTAATTCATTCTGAAGGGTGCATCTGCTCACCTCCCATATCCTCTTCTTGTTAAACAGTCAGAGGTCTTTGGGGTTTAGTTATTCAACAAACATTTATTGAACACATACTACGTGGCAGACCCCATGTTGGTCATGGGGCAGTCAAATTTAAACAAGCATTGAAAGAGTTAGAAGGTAGTTAATTTAACTAACTTGGCAGTATAGATGCCATGCAAATGGCAGCCAACCAGAAACTCCTTGCTCTTTGTTCCCACTCACTACTAGGGATCAAGAGATTTAATGTATTTTTTAAAAGATTTTATTTATTATTTTTAGAAAGAGGGGAAGAGAGAGAGACAGAGAGGGAGAGAGACATCAATGTGTGGTTGCCTTTCACCTGCCTCCAGCTACGGACCTGGCTGGAGACCTGGCTTGCAACCTGGTTATGTGACCTGGCTGGGAAATCGAACCTGCGACCTTTGGGTTTGCAGGCCGGCACCTTATCCACTGTGCTACAGCCAGGGCCCTTAATGTATTTTTGTTTTCTGTTGAAACAATATCCAATTGCTAAATCCTGTCAATTCTTGATTCATGTTGGTGAAACTTTCCCTACAGCCTGTGTTAAGCTCCATCACTAGGTCACACTGTGGGAGGACCCCTGCACTGCACACCCTCTCACCACCAAATGGCCAATGTTAGTGTGATGGCCTGAGGTAGATACTCAGGCCTGGCCCTGTCCAGCATCTGGGATGAGCCAGCCTAATCCGGTTTGGCTGGGTTTGTGAAGGTTTTAAAATGGAAAGTCTAGCCTCCCAGAAAGCCTGGAGGACCAGGCATCCAGGACATTGGCCACTCTCCTCAGAGGTGGGGACAGTACCGCTCTGCTGGTTCAGGAATTGTCATCACTGCAGGGCTTTTTGCAGATGTTGCCTTCGCCTGGTGTCATGGCAGGAGCAAGACCTGGACCTGCCTGGCTAGGAGAGTCACAAGGAAAGACTAATAAGTCAGATGTAGGGCACAATGAGATATCATGGAACCTAAACACCTACTTGAATACATAAAACAGCTGTCAGGGCACCTGGCTCTCAGGGCACCTGGCTCTCAGGGCCATGGCTGCAGAAGCAGTTGTGAGCTGGTGTGAGCTCTTGCGACAGCACTTTCTTGATCTCAGTCCTGTAGTCCATCCACCACCACACTTAAGTCACCCTTTCTAAGAAATCCCTGTAGGTTCCCTGTGTCCTTGGCGTTCTGGTTGTGCTTTTCGTATGCTTATTTGCCAAGCCCCTCCCCCTACATTTCTGAGCTTGCACATTTTATGGGAACTGTGGTCATGAATTTGGAAGTGGTTTACAAATAAGACACCAGCACATCTGGTAAGAGATATTTCATGCCCAGAAAGCTTTCTCAACTAGTTTCTACATTGTTAGCTTTGGAAAAAGAAGGTTGTAATTTGAAAAGGAAGTGATACCACACTTTAGCAGACCAAGGGTGGTGTGAGACATCAGAGGTCCAGTTACCTAAGGGAGCAGCCCGAAGAGAGCAATTCCAGACCTGAATCTTCTGGTAGCTTAGCGAACATGATGATACCTTTGTTAAATACCTTTAAGAGAAAAGTTCACTCAACTTTTAGAGAGAAACGCAAAATTAGTGTTGTGCTTTTTTTCTTTTGACACAGATTATCCTGTGAAACAAGCAGTATACCATTACAACTCTCATTTCCTTAAAAAAAAAAAAAAAAAAAAAAAAAAAGCCATCCCTTGGCCTTTTTACTGAGGTTTTAAGCAGGAAAATCACCGTCAGATGAGAATGGTTTGTACTGGAGTTCAAATGTGGTAACACGGCTGCACTTGGAACCTGACTAGGGCGGGGTTTCATAGTATTCACTTGAGGCATCATCTTTTACATTTCCTCCTTTCAATCAAACACTGATATTCTAATTTGGGGCTTACATCAGCCATTCTATAAGCTCTCTGTGAAAAAGTGAACAAACCAGGGCCTTGGGAGGCCCAGGCTGTGGCTCATTGATGAACTCAGTATTTAGTCTCTAGTATTGATGACTCTCTTTGAATACAGACCTGTAGCTGGAGACACCTGGGCCACTTGCTTCTCGGGGAGCTGGCCTCTGGGGCTGCCGGCGTGGGTGAAATGAGAAGTCTCAGGTCCTCTCCCCGGGCCACTGCTCCACTTGCCTCCTCTCAGTGTGGAAGACATGCTTCCACTCCAGGCCCCAGGAAGGACCTTGGAGCCAACCCCAGCCTCAGTCAGGTTGTTGTCAGGGAGAATTTCCCCTCTATGGGAAGGATAGTCCAGTCACTGATGTTGGCAAGCCCTTGGCACCTCCGCGGACAGTCCTGCAAGGGGGCCAAGATTTCAGTTAGGGAAGAAGCAGGTTGTTAGTTCTTCCTGGCCAGCTAGTCTGAACACAACCTTGTTTAAATCAAAGGGGTTTAATCAAAGATTAATTTATAAAAGAACGTTTCCATCTCCCACCACCTGAGTTACTCTTTACTTTGTTTGTTTTGTTCTTCCTGAATATGTTCACATACACACAGTCCATATACGAGATCTGTCCGAAAGTATCAGCCGCACCGTTTTAATTATATTGACATTGGCTCAATACTTTTGGGACAGACCTCGTACTACATTGTATACACATGTGCAAATGGATATTTTTGCTTGACACTGGAGCATGTGTTTTTAGTAAACATTTTCCATATTATTACCTACGTGTTGTAACTATTTCAAAGGAGAACTTTTACTGCTCACGACTGAACCCCATTTCATCATTTTCTAGTGTTAGACAGTTCGGGCCATTGACCCCCTCCAGCCTCTTCCCCTTCCTGAAAACTCAGATTGTGTGGGTGTCTTATGCTGGCTTGACTTTGGCGAACACAACTCAGTCCTGAAACGTAAAATCAGAATTTGTGGTGTGAATGGTTCCTAAACATGCAGCGAGCACGCTGTGACCAACTGCATCTTGCTTCCTCTGTCTTATCATTCTCCCACTTTCTGTTTTCTTACCCAGACCTCAGAAAACTTAAAAGTAATTCCCAGAACTTGAAAGCAAACAAACAGGCTCTCACATCACATCTTCCACCCCAATTCAGGGAACAAAAACAGCAACTGATAGGGCACTCAGGAAGCTTTCAGACTGTGTCTTTCACCGGAACAGGAGCTTTCTGTGCGTGAAAGGGGAGTACGTAAGCCCTGCCAGCCTCCGCTCAGGGCTCACCCCACACCTTCGGCTATTCGCTCACCGGGCAATTGACAGCTGACCTTTGGGAAACGAGAAATGCTGTGCAGGCTGCAGATTGGCCAGCCTAGGCAGCTATAACAAATCACCACACCCAGGCAGCTTGAATAACGGACATTTACTGTCCTGTGTTGTGGGGGCTGGAAGTCCCAGGACAAGATTCTAGTGATCTGGTTCCCGGTGGGGTTCTCTTCCTGGGCTGTGATGGCCACCTTCTCACTGTGTCTCAGGACCTTTCTGAGTGCCTGCCCTGGGAGAGAGGGAGTATTCTGGAGTTTTTTTCTTATAAAGACATTAAACCTATGAAGCTAGGGTCCCATCCTTAACACCTCATTTAACCTTAATTTATTTCCTTAGAGGCCCTATCACCAAGTACAGTCATACTAAGGTTCAGGATCTCCACCAACATATGATTTTGCGGGGAGGGGATGCAAACATTCAATCCCTAACAATAAGTGTTAGTTATTTGTTATTTTGGGGTCCTAAAAGATTGCTTTGGGGGTAAAATAGGAGTCAATGTTTTCCTAGAGTCTTTTTGTACTTTCTGTGACTTTCCATTCTTATCCTTTGGTCAGAACTATTGCGGTTTGGGGTCATGACTTTATCTCTAGCTTCTTTAAGGTGATCCTTCTCAATTAAGGAAATAAATACACCCTGGGGTGCAGAACAAATGTTGCACTGTGCAGACAGTTTGGGAGACAAGTGGTGGGTACCATGGGTTTCACCTCTAGGTTTATTATTCTAGTTGATGAGTTCATGGAGAAATACACGCTTTGTCTTCTGAGGTTGTCTCCAAACTCAGAGGAAGCAAAGTTATTTCTATTTCACCTCCATCTAAAGTATCAAGCAGCACAGGCATGCAATTGGTGTCAGTCAATCATCACAGAAATGAGCTAGGTCCCAATGAGGGAATGTCAGAGCCAAGTCAAGGACATTCCTATATGAGTCTTAGACTGCACTAGGCCATGGGTTTTCTGCAGTGGCAGAAACCTCTTGGCACAAACCTCATGGCAGCATATGGTCCAAACCCTTCCAAGTGGGGTGTGGGCCTCTCCCTCAGGCAGCTGAGGCTGTTGAATCAAGGGATTAAGTAAAACTACCCTGGGTTTTCGATAGGGCCACTAACACCAAGGAAAAGAGAAAATGTAAACAACAGGCCACCTTGCAAGGCACCAGCCACTGTGCAATGTGCATCAGGAAACAGTTCCACAGTCTTTTGGACAGGTGGCCACCACTTTTTCAACCTCCACAAGGGAGCACTCAATTTGGGGAGAAACAATATGGGGGCCAGACTTGCCTTATTCTCCCAAATGAGCCATCGGTGGCATCCCCATCAGAGTGGGCAGTCACCATTAGTGATCCCAATCCTTGGCCCAACTGGTGGTGCTGTTAGCTTGGCTGTAGAAACCTGAGGGACTCCCTTCCATCAGTGTTGTAAAGCCAAAGAAAGGGCACCCAGAGTCACCCCTGTCATTGGGGTGTTGTACTCCATGAGGGCCTGGGAGCTGGGACCTGCTGCTGTGTCATACTCATCAGGCAAACTAGTGGCCCTACATCTGCACAGACATGAGGGAAACTGTGCCTGGCACGGAAGTGCCCAGCGCATTCCCACGAACTCTGAAGGCATTCCCAAATTCTCATGAAAAGCATTTTGTCAGGAGCCTGTGAGCTCTTAAAGCTCCAACAAGCTTTAAGAGCCTGCTCTTCAACAGCCTGCTGGGTTCTAACTAGCTCCTGAAGTTAGCAGAGTAGCATGCATGGGTTTCAACATGCAAGTAATATGCATGCAGCGAACAAGCCAGTTCATTTTAGCAACTGGGTGCCCCTAAGCCCCTGATGGGGAGTGTGGAAGCCGCACAAGAGCAGGGTACCCCTCTCTGTCCCTCAACACTTGCCCACCTCTGACTCTAAGCATACATAAAGAACGAGCCTTGTCCTTTTTCCATCCTACTTTTGTCTTAAGTCATTTTGCTATTAAGGCTTCTGACAATAATTTTGTAGGTCTTACATATTTACTCCTGGATGTGTCCTCAGTTCCTCTCATAATCTTCTTGCCTTACTTTAAGCTCTTCCCAGGTCAATGAGACAATTATTTAGGAATATAGCAATATGATAATTAATTGAGGTGAACTTGGAAACTGCCTACCTTCATGTTGCTATTAAAGTTTTAACTTAAAAGATTATAAAGAAGCATATATTTATTTTGTATTCTAATTTAAGTAAACACAAAATATTTTCTATATGCATATGCTATATGTAATTTAGATACAAATGTATGTATATATTTACACATACCTGTATACATATACTATGTACATGTACATGCCTATAAATAGAAATGTATCAATAAATATGTTCTTATATTTATATACTACAATATGAAATAAAAGTGTAAATAAGTGATTTAATTACACATTCTTTCAAAGTCCGAAAGCCTAAGATTTAACATTGTTTTTTAAAAATTATTTATTTTAAATTTATTCCTTATGTTCCAAATTACTGATTTGATTCTCAGCTTCATCCACTCTACTGTTATTTCCCTGTAAATTGTTCTTTATTTTAATTAGTATATCTTTTGTTTCCTACTGGATCTTTTTTATAAGCTGCTGAGGTCTTTGCTAAATTCCTTGAGCATCCTTATAACCAGTGTTTTGAACTTTGCATCTGATAGATTGCTCATCTCCATTTTTAGTTCTTTCTTGGGAATTTTGATCTGTTCTTTCATTTGGGCTATGTTTCTTTCTCTCCTCATTTTGGAAGTTTCCCTGTGTTTGTTTCTATGCATTATGTAGAGCTGCCTTGACTCCATGTCTCGGTAGTGTGACCTAATATAGTAGGTGTCCTGTGGGATCCACTGGCACAGCCTCCCCTGTCACCCAAAGTACTGGAGAAATGCCCTTTGTGTGGGCTGAGTTCACCTTCCTCTTATAGTTGAGTCTTGATTATTGTTGGCAGATCAATGGAGGGGATTTACCCAGGTTAGTCTGTAAGAACTGGCTGTGACCACTGAGCACCAGCCTCGGCCCTCCTTGGAGGCTCAGCTGTGCAGGCGCAGTGTGGTGGTGCTTCTAGTGGCCTGCAGCTGTGCACTGGGTGCGCTGGTCCTCATCTTGCCCAGTGGTGCAGGCCAAACTTATCTGTGTTTTGCCCTAAGATACCTAAATTATTTTTCAAAATTTTGACATAATTGAAGATTCACAAGCATTTGTAGGAAATAATAGAGGCATCATGTAGCCAAGTTTTCCTAATAGTAGTATCTTGCAAAATTATAGTATAGTTTTACAACCAGGAATCTGATAGGTAGTAGTCAAAACTTAGAACACCCATTTCCCTACCACCTGCAGTCCCTCCTTAACTCCTGGCAGCCACTAATATGTTCCCTATTTTTATAATTTAATATTTCAAGACTGTTACAGAAATGGAATTATACAGCATGCTACTTTAAGAAATTGACTTTCTCACCACCATAATTCTCTGCAGATTTATCCAGGTGCTATGTGTACTGACAGTTCATTTCTTCCTGCTGCTGAGTAATATTCCATGGTGTGGAAGGAGTGGTTAGTTTTACCCACTGAAGGAGTTTTTAGTTTCTGGCTATTATGCCTAAAGCTGCTATGATTTCATTTATTCAGGGTAACTATCCAGGAATGCAACTGCTAGACAAATGATTTTTTTGTTTTATTTTAAGAAACTCCTAAACTGTTTTGCAGAATGACTGTATCATTTACAGTCTCACCAATGACATATGAGTAGAGTGATCTAGCTTTTCTGCATCCTTGCCAGCATTTGGTAGTGTAACTATTTTTAAGGAATTAGTATTTTTTTAACCTCACCTGAGGATATGCTTATTGATTTGAGAAGGAAGGGGCAGGGGGGAGAGAAAGAGGGAGAGAAACATTGCTATGAGAGAGAAATATCTTGCACATGCCCTGACCTGGAGCCAAATCAGCAACCCAGTCATGTGCCCAGACTAGGAATCAAACTCAAAATCTTTTGGTTTATGGGAGGATGATCCTGGTAACTGAGCCACACTAGTCAAGGTAGTGTCACTATTTTTAAAATTTTATGTTCTCATTTGTGATAGATGTGTAATAATGTCTCATTATGTTTTCTGTTTGCATTTCACTAACTGATAATGACAGTGAATATATTTTTAGGTGTTTATTTACTATTTGTAGATCTTCCTCAGTGAAATGTTTATTCATGTCTTCTTTTTATGTTTTATTTGGAGGTTTTAAAAATATTGAGACTTGAGAGTTTTTAACCATAATTAGATACCAGCCTTTAATGGTTATGTGGTTTGAAAATATTTCCTCCACTCTGTAGCTTGTTGTTTAATATACTTAATAAGGTTTTTTTCAATAGACTTTAATTTTGATAAAGTCTCATTTACTAATTCATTCTCTTGCCTAGCTCTATATCCTGAAGATTTTCTACTTTTTTTCTAAAGTTGTATAATTTTATATTTTATATCCAACTCTCTCTTTCTGTGACTTCAATAACATGAAAGTTAGGTATTTTGTTATTGTCCCACAGGTTCCTAAAGTTCTGGTAACTCTTTTATTGTTTTTCTCTCAGTGGTTCAAATTGGGTAATTTCTACTTTTACTTATTTAAATACTGATACCAATCCCTTTAGTTTGTGTCAAATGAAGCTGTTGATTGTAAAAATTAACATTGTAGCCCTGGCTGGTAGCACAGTGGATAAGGTGCCGGCCTGAGAACCCAAAGGTTGCTGGTTCAATTCCCAGCCAGGGCACATAACCAAGTTGCAAGCCAGGTCTCCAGCCAGGTCCGTAGCTGGAGGCATGTGAAAGGCAACCATACATTGATGTCTCTCTCCCTCTCTGCCTCTCTTCTTTACCCTCTCTCTAAAAATAATAAATAAAATCTTTAAAATAAATAAAAATTAACATTGTGTTTTTAATTTTAAGATTTCCATTTGGTCCTTCTTTTATTTGGTGGATCTTTTCTTTTTCTTCTTTTATTTCAATTGTGCCCATATTGCTCATTGAAGCACTTTTGTCATGACTGCTTTATAATCTTGTCAGATAATTCTAACAACTCTTTCATCTTGGCACCAATATCTATGATTGCCATCTTTTTTTCTTTTCAGTTTGAGATCTTCCTGGTACATGGTATGATAAGTGATTTTTAACTGAGGTCTCCATGTTTCATATTATATTTTGATACTCTAGATCTTATGTATACCTCTGACTTAGCTGGTGCTCTCTGGTGCCAATGAAGCAGTTGAATGTGATGGATTAGAAGTTCACATTCTTCATCGACCTCCCTGAAGAACTAAGGGGAATCCTCATTACTACTGAGTTAGGTGGGCATTCTGCTTCCTTAGATCAGGTGGTTAACAACACCTGAATGGCCTCATTATTCCTCAGCAGTGATGAAAGTCTTGACCAACCACTAGGTCTATTGTTATCACCCAGCAAAGAAGGGAACCACAATTCATGTCTGTTGTTGGGGGTGAAAGTTCAGGATCCCCATATGGTCTCCAGTGACCCTGGACAGGGGTCATGGTTATTGTTGAATGGACATTAGAGTCCAGTTTGTACTTGGGCTTCTCTGACATCAGCTTGTAAGGATGTTGGGTGTCTCATTACAGCCACATAAAGGTAGAGTTTATGCTCCCTACTGGGACCTCAGTGATATGGGTTTGGTGGGACCAGAGATTTTATGTGACATTTGGCAGGAGCAGAGAAGCTACTGTTTAATTGTTTGTTCTGTTAAGCTGCTCCTTTCCTGGTCCTTTGGTGAGAGAAAACAGACTTTTTTTTTGTTTTTGTTTCATGTTGTTTTTCTGGGGTGCTAGCTTCTTCAGCTCCAAGTCTGGGAGATATAAGGTTAATTCACCACTGTGTGGTGACAGGGGACCTGAGGTTCCCAGCCAGTCTCACCTCTTTCCACCTTTCAGAGTCTTTATGTATTTGTTTTATGCATAATGTTCAGAGTTTTTAGTGATAGAATTAGGGAAAAGTCTATCTAATTCATCTTCCCAGATGCCAAAGTTCTGTAATAATTTCTTTTTCTCCAGAAGAACTTTTATGATCTTGGGAATATCAACAACCTAAGAATCAGCTTTGTCTTTTATTGAGAGAATATCAGTTGACTCTGCTGCTTCCATGACACATCATAGTCCAGTATAAATATGTTTAAAAAAAATTTTAATATCCCAAATTTCTTAAAGGCACATGGTGTTAGATGGCAATTTTTCATCATTTGTCAAAAATTTCTTGAGTACCACAACTACCATCTAATCCCCAAATTAAATGCATACTACTTTTCTTTTTTTGTATTTTAAATAATCTTCCCTCTCTTCCTTTTTTATCTCCCCCATCCTGCTTTCTTTCCTTCTTTCTCTTTTAAATATTCTATCCAACTTACGTATAGTCACGAATGTTATTTCACAGGATATGGGAAAACTCTTTATGACTCATATTTTGGAATTTGGTACCGGTTCCAGTACCAGACTTGGTCCTTAGTCACTGCAATAGAGTTGTGAGGAAAGAAGATGATGCAGAAAGGCATTTTCACGCTCCCTGTGTCTCATTTAGAGAACACGGCATCTAAGTAAGTAAGTAACCCAGTTCAGATTTTGACCTTCACAAATCTCTTGTGAAATCCAGAAACCAGGGCAGATAGCCAACTTGGCATGGATGAATTGGAAATATGATCATCAGGAGATGACAAATATTCATGCTTACAGTTGTCAGGAGACCTCTCGGTGCCTTAATCAGCACTTGAAATAATACCTTACATATCTCTTTGTTTATGAACTGTCTTCATCTGTGTAAGTTCTGTGAGAGATAAAGGCTTTGTTGTTACATTTATGTAACATCACCTGGAACCAGGTATTGCTTAAATATTCATGGGAAAAATGAATAAATAAAATTTTCATCCTCAATGCCAAAGCATTCTGAAATAATGTGTTTACTTTTATTTTTTTTAATGATTTTAAAACTTTATTTGGTTTTCTTTTCTTTCTTTTTAAAGATTTTATTCATTATCTTCAGAGAGAAGGGCAAGGAGGGAGGAAGAAAGGGAGAGAAGCATAAATGTATGGTTGCCTTTCACCTGCTTCCAGCTACGGACCTGGCTGGAGACCTGGCTGGAGACCTGGCTTGCAACCTGGTTATATGCCCTGGCTGGGGAATTGAACCAGGGACTTTTGGGTTCTCAGGCTGGCACGAATCCACTGTGCCACACCAGCCAGGGCCTTGCTTTTAGAAAGATATTCTTGAATTGAACAACTCTTCAGAGCTTCATAATTTGCCTACCTTAATGAAAACACCTTATCCTGACACTTTTAATCACTTGTGACCCCAGAGCATGTTTTAGCAAACTTTCATAGACAAGTTAGTGTAAGGTCATCAACCAAAACTTGAAGCACCAAGTTCAAAAGTTTTCTAAAGATGAATTCCAATTACATCTAAAACTATACTGTCAAGGGTAGAGAGCAATCTAGAGTCACATGCAAACTGCAAATTTAGTTGAATAAGTGAGACCTATATATAATATTTCTTAGAATCATAACATGCCTGCAACGTTGAAGATGCAGACATATCTTGGGATTCCTCTTCCCCCAGTACAAAGACATTGTCAGTACTAAGACTAATGACTAGAAAATGCAATATTCACTTCAAGCAAGAAGAGAAGCTGAAGTAAGGACTGTAGGTTAACCAGAATTGAAGATTCAGGTATGAAATAGATTCAGATATTTTAAAAATAATTCACATAAAAGGAAATTTCCAAGTCCATGAGTTATTTAATTCTGAACAAAGGTTACCAACAAAAAGTGTGAAATTTTAAAATTAAATAAATGAATGGTTCCAATTCCAGGAATTATTTTATGTATCAGTGATCAGCTGGATATTTTTTAAATGGGTCCCTGCTCCCAAATCATATAGGACTCCACTATTCTTAAACTCTGGTTGAGGGACATTTGCAGGGACCAAAGCCCTTGCAGGGATATGCTCTTTCCTCCTCTTCTGCCTTGGCTCGGGTGAATGCTGAGCAATTTGCAAAATAAATAGCACAGCATTTCTGAGCACTCAATTCTGTGCTGACAAATACACAGACGTGGAGAGCATTAGGGAGGCATCCAGCATTTTCAATAATGCATGCTTCCCATCTCTTAATTATTTTGAAAACATCTGTTGAAGAAAAAGATGTTGCAGAGGGGAATTAAGAAGTTGAACAGCTCAGTCACTTTGTTTGCCACATATCACTCCTGAAGAGGAGGCAAGAACCTCATGGGGAGTAGGGCCCAGGGCCCCAAGGAGACAGGGATGGAACAGGATCTCTGCATGGTAAGAGGAAACAGACCCAGCATTGGCTGTCATGTGTGGGCAGGTGACCCTCCACCCTCAACACACTTAAAGCTGTAAAGGTGTGCACTGAAAGAGATTGACCCCATGGGTGCTAATGTGGGGCCATGGTTTGCTTGAATTAAATAAACAAAAATGCTTAAGATAAAGTTTCACAAAGAATATAGTTTTCCATTTTTTTGTGACCTTAAACTTTCAGGCTGGGGGAAGAACAACTGAAAATGACTGCAATGGATTCTGACATGTCCTTGCACTGAGTCTTATCTGCACCTGGGGTGGGAGGTCTGGCTGAGAGCCACCGGGCTTCCTCCCTCTGGCTTCCTCATCTGTCCTTCTGGCTCTCAGTGGACGATTCATGAGAGAGGTGCGTGGTCCAGGACTACACCATGTGCCACAACTTCAGTCAACACAGACAGCATCTTTCCTTCTCTCTGCTCAAGTCTATGTTACTTATGCAATTGTCTTTCTGAAGAGATCATTAATGGACAGAATCATTTGAAGACTGAAGAAGGAGGAATACACCAGTTAAGCCTATAGAGATTTATCAATTTGCATCAGGGTTGATTCCTCATATATATATATATACACACACATATTATTATTATATTTACAAACAAATAAAAAAGAACTACATTAAAGTACTTATAAGATGCATAAGGCATACCATGGGGTACCATATATTGCTTCTGAATTAATATTTAATATGGAATGTGCATAAAACACACATTTAAGAATTAGGGTATATTTCATATATTTGAAAATTTATTTGCAACTTTTCATAAGTTAAATCCAGTAAGAATTTTAAATAGCTTTCTAGTTATTAATAACATCAAAGGAAGAACGAACACATATTTCATTTTAAAATCTACACTCCAAATGTCAGGGTAGGTCTGAATCCTGTGAAGGATGAAGCCAGGGACTCTGCATTATGCTGTAACTTGGGGTCACTGCTCATCCAGGGGCCTGTCAGGGACCTGCATGTGTCAGAACCAGGACAGCATTGCGCATGAAGCATGGCTGTCTACTGGGGGAGCCAGAGACTACAGAAGGAATTATGCAGACTCTGTAATTGCAATTACAGTAGCTTCAGGGACGGGGGAGAGCAGGATGCAGTGAAGCCAGCAGTCAGAACATGAGGCCTTGGAAATAAAGATGGAGCAGGGCCTGTCGGAGAGAAAGAGAGCAAGTGGAAAGCGGCAAATTCGTAAGGGAAATCAGAGAAGGAACATGAAAAGCTTCCTATAAGAAATTCAGACATAAAGCTCTTTATAAAAGCGATCTAAAGGCAGACAAACGTGAAGTGACTGTTAGAAGTAGTTGCAAGTGCCTATGGACATACATGAGACAAGCAGTTAGTCTTTCTTGGAGGTTCCACTAGAGGTGTGTGTGCGTTTGGGCCTGCGTGTGTGCACGCACTCGCACGCACCCATGTGCACCTGTGCTGAGATTTGGCAGAGAGGAAGGGTTGATGTGGAGATCAAAAAGGGCCCAGGGAAGAAGATAAAACACTCCCAGGAGAATGGCCAGCTTTCAATGTCTACCTGGACTGTCCATGTACAGACAAAACTTACTTTGTCAGTACACAATGGAAAAATGGCACAACATAATTTAAATACATACTTCTTTTGTTTTCTTAATATAAATCAGTATCTCTCAATATGGTTCCAGTTCATCATATTTCTTTGGACAGGCACTAAGTCTCCTCTCTCTTGGAGCTCCCATGAAACTGAAAATTAAAATAGTCATGGCCTTATGAGACAGAGTGAACCAGAAAGGGGTGTAAAGTTTCATTAGGGAAATCAAGATGGTTTAGTAAGTTGAAGAAAAAAGGATAAGTGGGGCTGATCTAGAAGAATGGAGGGAATGACATCAGAGCCTCCAGAAGAGGAAGCCAACTGGTACTGTCAACCCCAGGGGGAGTCAGAGACACCAGGAAGATATAGATTTGGGGGTGGTGAGCTAGGGCTGAGAAGGAAGCAACCTTTGCAGATCTCCTCCTGCTCCCACACATAGAAGCAACTGTCCCCTGTCCTCAAACACACAGGCAAACAGGAGCAGGAGGTACACTACCTGGATGGAACACTGAGAGAGGCTGTGGTCCCCAGGCACCTGCCGGGTTGAGGATTTGGGTAGGTGTGTTTCCAAAGACAAGGTCACTTGGGGTTCAGCCTTCCTCTCTAAGTTTCAAGAACACTGATAGAGGTTGAAACTTTCTTCTCTGGAAAAAGTTCAGCCCAAGCCAAAGGCTTAGTTCCTCCATGGTTTTCAACTTGGAACATTAACTTACGCACACACATTCACTCAGTTATTTCCAGGGATTTTCCAGTTTTCAAATGTGAAAGTTAAATTCAAAATTATTTTTAAATATTCAAATTTTATCAACATTAACTGAAATAATTCATGGCTTGGGGTATATTTTAAGTCCTCCCTAAAGCAAGTTTTATATTTTGTTTTGTCTTCAACCCCTTTCAGGACACTCTTTCCCTTGTTCATGCTGTTTTCAAGTTGTTTTCTATCTCAGGAAAATGCATTTATTATATTATTTTCCTGGACTATTCTACTTTTTGTTCTTTTTTTCTTTGCTAAATGTATTAATTACCTCATGTGTCACCTTAAGTTTTATTTCCTCAAATTATTATGAGGTTTCTACATTTGACCTGAAGTAATCGAATGTTAACTTTAGATTGCTTTAAATTTAAGATGCACATTATAATTTCTAGAGCAAAGACAAAAAACTAATGTTACCAGCCCAAAAAAGGAATTAAAATAAAATATTATGTTAGTTTGAGTCCTCCAAGAAGTAAACACCAAAATGGGATTCAGTATCTAAGTGATTTATAGGAGAAAATGCCTGTGAGGAATATGGGGCTGGAGAGTTGTCAGATCATAATGCAGACCTCCTCCAAAGAAGAAAGAGGGAAGAAAGAAATACTACTGAATGGGAGAAGTCCTAGACCATAATGCAGGTCTAACAAAGTTTTAACAAGACCAATGGGGAATGCTCAAGCAAAAGTCACCCAGCAGACTTAATCCCATGTCTCACAAGAATGGGCCAGCTACACTCAGTCATTGATTGGGAACTGGCTATGGAAATGTGGCTAAGGTATAAACACAATGATAAACTCATCTCGCAGTAGCTAGAGCTGTCAGTCAATTAACTCTGCATTGAAAGATATGATATGTATATTTTTGTGGCCATCACTGAGAATAAAAATGTTTGATAAACACCAAAGAAGTTTGGGGAAAAAGGGATAGCAGGACAAAAATAAATGAGGCAAATACAAAACAAATAGCAAAATGGTGGTAGACCTTTATGCAATTATATCAATGATTACATTAAGTATAAGTGGACTAAATACTTCAATAAAGGCAGGGATTGCCTGAAAGAATAATAGGACAATAAGGTAAGACCAACTATATTCTGCTGATCAGAAATTTACTTTGAATAGCAGGACATAAAGAGCCTGGAAATAAAAGATTAGGAAAAAAATACCATGTCACTTTTAAGCATAAAATA
Organism: Noctilio leporinus; assembly: GCA_004026585.1. Lineage (NCBI taxonomy): Eukaryota > Metazoa > Chordata > Mammalia > Chiroptera > Noctilionidae > Noctilio > Noctilio leporinus. The sequence continues at coordinate 7,388 of PVIW01000475.1, read as the reverse complement.
AAGCTAGATTGCCTTTGCGAATGTGGAGATATGGGACCTCTATTGAAAAGCATTTGCAGAGACCAAAAGACTCACTTTAGCGTGATGAAAGGGTTTATACACCAGGTAAATTTAACAGCTATAAATATATGCATCCAACAATGGATATATAAAGCAATATATGAAACAAGAAACTGATACTAAACTTCATTTTTCATCTCCAGCTTTCAGAGATTGTTGAGAGTTCAGAGTTTTTCCTGATTCTGAGCCCCACACACAGCTGGAATCTATAAATGTCTTGAATGTCAGGCTCACTTCATTCTGTGCTCTGTTTATCAAGGACATCTGTCTCTCTAGTCTTCGCTGCTCCCCAAATTTCTAATTAGCTTTGTTGTTTTCTGTTTCATACTTTTTAAAATTCTACTTCCGTTTTCTAGTTATTCACAGATGGAGAGATCAACTGCATGACTAACAATTACAGTAGATAGCAGAGGTTTTTGTCCTCATAGATATCACAATAAGTTGTAACCATATACAGATTTGTATTTGTATAATTGTGTGTGTGTGTGTGTGTGTGTATTTCTTCCTTGATAAATAAGTTCCATGGGAATAAAGACATTTTCTTTTTTGGTGCATCACTCTACCTCTAATGCTAACATCGAAAATAAAAAGAAAGAACAAAAGAAAGAGTAAAAGAATGATGATAGGTATCAAATAAACAAATACATATACTTCTGAAATATAATCCTCTATTTATTTTTACATACAGATTACATGCACCTCCTCAGCTTAAGGCAGATAACTCTAGGGAGAAGGGGGAGATCAGGTAAGAAGAACAATTTCAGGGAGCATTGAATATATCATATCTGTAGGTGTTTTCCAAGAATTCTTGACAAGGCATCTTGACTGGTAAAATGTTTTTGTATAACAACCACACAAATATCTCAAGAAAAATCATTTAAATGTGAATGTTGTACCTATCTACAGAGCTTTATATGAAATTTGCCCCTGCCCCTAACTTATAGCCGCAAGAAACCAAACAGATTCAGAGCTCCTTTCTAATCTTATCAGCAACAAATATAATTCATTCCTCTGCTGTATCTGCTGGCAAAGCACCAGGGGAACACTGGATAAATGATAGACAATGTTTCCAGTCTACCTAGGAGTCTGAGGAGTTGGAATTCATCAGTCATGAATTCATTATGATAGCAGGCTCAGCAATACAATTAGAAAGAAGATACTAGAGCTACCTGCTGTGATTAGGACCATACTTGTTTGGGTTGTGTGGAGAACCAGAGCTTGGGCACCAAACCACCCTATCAAGGTCCATCTGCCGCTGACTTCAAGTCAGCTTGAGCACGCACAGTTTCAAATTCCAGTTCATGCTGCAGGGAGAACTTGACAAACACTCCCTTGCCCAGCAGACATCTACCAGATCACCAATTCCTATTCCACTGGGAAAAGCATAAACTCCTGATTCTTTAAGATAGTGCTCTTAGCATTTAACTGTATATTTTTAAGTAACACATTTATACCGCTGCTTTCTGGTTCTTTAGGTTTAGAAATTGCGTATTAACTTTCTGCTCTAGAAGATGAGGACTTAGTGGGCTTATCGCCAACTCAGTGTGCACACACGTTCACAACACCACACAAAGTGGACTTTGGCTTTCTGTCTTCATACAGACCTTTGTTTTTCCTATTTTTCCTAGATTTCCTAATTTTTACTGGCCTCTAACTCATTTATATCCAAACTTTCTGTTGGAGCTAGAAAATTCCTCTTGGTTCAGTGAAACACTTCAGTCTACTGTCATCCCTGTTTGATGAGGATAAAACGCTGTCCTGCCGCCCTGCTGAGAGGAGTTGTCCCCAAGGCAAGCTCCATGTTCCCTCTCAGGGGCCGCCTCACGCTCCCACGCCCACACCCACTGGACACTCTCCTCATTTCTTACGTTTAATGCTGTCTTCTGGATCCCCGTCTCATCCTCAATACCACTGGGTGTTGTTGGAATCACAACACCCAATAGCTTTGGGGAGAAAAAATGCTACTTTGAATATTTAAAAACAATTTTAAATTTAACTTGCACCTTTAAAAATGGGGGGATCCTTGGAAATGGCTGAATGAATGTATGTGTAAGTTGTTTTAAGTAGAGGAATCTCAACCTGAAAATCATGAAAGAACTGAGCTCTTTGGCTTAGGCTGGACCTTGTCCAGAGAAGAAGGCTGTAACCTCTATCAATGTTCTTGAAGCATGAGGATGAAGGAAGGACTGGATACATCTCACATGACTCTTTTCTTTAGAAACACACCTGCCCAAATCCTCAGCCCTTGACCTCAATAAATTCAGTTCACTCTGCAGTCCAACCCTAGGTCTGTGCTTAGCCCAAATAGAATGAGGACATTAAAACCTACTCTTTGCCTCATTAAGAAGCCCATCAGGGAAAGAGAGACCTTAATGCTGGGATGAGGTTGTGCTGGTGATGGACAGCTGGAAATTTAGGGTCCTACAGTTCCAAGCAGGGCACAGAAGTGGGTAGGCAAGTGACACATACATCCTCCTCAGTACATTGTCTTGATCTCATCCCAGAAAAGATTAAGGAGAGTTGAATTTTTATCTTTTCTCCTTCATAGATGGGTGTGATGTATACTTCCTTGGTCCCATGTGTGTGTGCCTCCTTGCAGAAATGGTTGACCTCTTCCATCTCTCTTTACCAAGGTTCAGCACAGGTTTTGGCACGTGGCAGGTGTTGAATATACATGTATTGAGTGAATGAATGAATGAATGAATGAATGAATCCTGTCATTAGAAACTTTCATCCAGTTGAGAGATGAGCTATTTACTTAATTATTTTCCAAATAGGAAATGCTAAGTGTCAGTGAAGGTGTATGGAAAAATGCTGTAGGGAATTATTACATTCAGTTGAGCGAACAGACACTGCTTGGAGAAGACAGCCATGGGCCCTAACTGTGAAAAGTGGGTGGTATTGAGGCATGTGAGACAGCAGAAAGGACTTTCCACAAACAACAAATGTTAAGAGAGTAGGATATGCAGCAAGTTCCAGAGAATTAATAAGTGTGTGTGTCCGTGTATGCACATGTGTATTTACTCATGCGTGTGTTTGTGTATATGTGTGGATGTGTGTTGCTGTTGGTTTGGGGGGGGGGGTTGAGACAAAATGATAGTGATTAGAAAAAGGACCATGCCTCAGTCTTGCTGTCAGGACCACAAAATAATCCTCACGTTTTCAGTCACATTCCTGAACATTGAGCACATGGGTGCTAGAAAAGAGCTCACATGCTCAGAAATAACATCGGGATCTCTGTGTTTGACATCGTCTTCTTTCATGGCTTTCCAAATGTCTGAAAACAATGCAGGCATATCCTGCATGGGCATGAGCAGGAAGACTGCTGTGCAGATGGGAAGAGGTGAGAGTAACCAGGAGGAAGAAAGTGATGGATCCGTGTGGAAGGACTCCCATCCTGGCACACCTGCCTGCATTTGAGAATTGGGGATCCCAGTCTTCCATGCACAGCATCACCCATCCTGTTTTCCATCAGCTATGGTCACCACCTCACTCTGAAAGCCAATGACACCTCATTCCCTTTATTAGAAAAATAATTATGCGCACTTGGCTAAAATCCAAGCAGCTGCCCAGAGACAGCTCTGTAATTAGAGCATGATCGCTAATTTACAGGAGGAAGAGATATGTTTCTGAGATGCGATCTCCTGGCCTCATGGAGAAAAGAAACACATGAGATTTTATTTTCTCTTATTGCCAAATTCAGAAAGAGTGTCATTCCAACAATTCGCAGAAATAAAAACACATCTTCAGTTATTAATGAACTTCATTAATTTGTGTACATCCTTTAGGCTTTAAATATTTTAAGTATTCTGGTCCCTCAATCATGGGCCTACTCAATGTCTTCCCCCCTCATTACTGCACATGCTCATACCCGAGACAGAAGCATACATGCATACACCCATTTTTCACATGCATGTTCTGCTTCTCTTCATGGTTTTCCTAAAGAGAACTCAGCCCACTTCCATTTCTGCAGTGACCTGTGATATCAATGGGATGTCTTCCTGCATCTGTCCATCCCTGACAGATGGAGGCCCGAGCATAGCAAGAGCCAGGCCTCATCCACCCTTGTGTCTCCTCACCAAAGTGTCATCTCACAATACCAAAGTGTCACCTCACCCCAGAAGCTGTTCAGAACATGTTTATTGCACAGATGGAACTTTGACCTGACTCAAATCAATCCTATTCTTTGGCCTAATGGAAGGTGTCAACACCCCAACTCTGTCCTAGACAGACAGCATCTCCATGGAGAAGGCACTGGGGGACAGCATGCCACAGCATTGACTGAGCAAATCGAAAATGGCCACATTCTGGCTTTGGGACACTTTGCAATTTTAGAACTGATCGAGATGGGAGTTTCAGAGGGTTTGCAGAGCACCTAAATTCTATAGTTTTTTAATGTAATACTTGCTACCTTATTGAAAAGAAATAAGTGCAAACAGAACCTTAGCGAAGTGATGTCACTTTTGTTAAGCTACCCCACATCCTCTCCTCGTTTGCCTGTCTTATTTCTGGAAGCCATGCTGTTTAATAATTCAGGAGGAGCAAGAATCAGCATATCTTACAGCATATTTGATGTGCCAACAAACAGACTGCAGACTGTTTCATTTCAATTAGCCCCTTTGTTGCTAACAAAAGCCGGACAAACACCCTGAAAGAGGGCCAGGCCCACCGCACTTGGCCCAAAACACAGGGTTTCTTTATTTCTTGCTCCTTATGAGGTGCACTGTGCACATCACCTTCCACCCCTCTCCTTCCTCTGCTTTATCTACCATTGTTCCTGCTGTATCACCTTACCTGGGATCAAGTGATTTTCTCCAGCCCAGAAGTAAGGGCTCAGCTCCATTTCCAGGCTTCTTCTGATCTCCTGGCTAATTGGCTCAGGTGTAAACCAAGCCAGCAGGGCTACGACTTTGAAGTGACTGTGCTGTGCAGAGCGCCCGGAACATCCCTGTTTGTGTGTCAAATACCAGCCGGCCAGGCCTGCTGCTCAGGCCCACTAACAAAAACAGCTCAAGTAATCACGTTGTATTACAAGGTCCAAGTCCATGCTGGTACTTTATTGCAAGCTTGTCATTAATTTTGCAGGCTGAACCTGGAATGAAATGCAACCCGTTTTTAATAAGGGGGGGGGGTGCCTGTGCCAGAGTATGCGAGTGGCATGGGGGGACACCAGCTGTCCCTTCTTTACATAGAGAGCCACCCAGCTTTGATCAATAATGCTGTTTCACTTTAAAGGGGGCTCATTTTGTAAAGGGCTCCCCGCCCCCTTGCCTGGGTCTGCTTGTGCAGCATACACAATTATGGAAAAGGTCAGCCCACAGCACAGGGTACACTTGGCCGCTTTGCCTGATGCCACTTTTGCCTGAACTATTTTAAAGTGTGTGCCCCCATCAGGGTCCACAATTAGTCTGCCATTTTGCTATCAATGACGGCTTTAGAACAGAGCAAAGCAAGACGATGCAGCTGACTCTTTGGATTTGCCCAGATGCTTCTCACTTTGCCTATCGAACCTACTGCGTGAAAACAACATGAAGAATTGCATCCTTTCTAAAAGCACCTGGCTGCGAGAAGAAACTACAGAACCTTGCTCCTATTCCAGAGATGTGTGACCACCGATTCCATCTGTACTTCCTACTTACGCCACCTGTATGCATGGCCTGTGTGCAGACCTCTCTGCACTACAGTCCAGGGTCATGAGTGGCTCCTTACTACTCTGCTTGTGGAAAGGTATAAACCAAGCCAGCAGGGCTACCAAACATTCTGAGAAACAAAACACACATTAATGTGACCGTGCGATACGTTACTGAGCGGGATGCAAACCTCAATGGTATTTGAACAATAAAACATGGGATTCTTGTAAACTTTTCCACTGGAGGCTGCAAATAACCACACCCCTAGACTATAACTGTCCTTAGGACATTTGATGACTGTATTAGTCAGCTCAGGTGCCATAGCAAAACACTGCAGACTAGGGGCTTAAACAACAGACATTTATTGTCTTACAGTTCCGGAAGCCAAAAGTCTAAGGTAAAGGTATTGTTGGTTGGTTTCTTCTGCTGCTTGGGTGGCAGTCTGCTGCCTATGTCCTCACATGACCTTCTTTCTGTGCTCATCTATGTCCTAATGGACAGGGTCCAATTGGATCAGGTCTTATCCTAATGGCCCCATTTTAACTTAATCATACTGTATCTCTGAATACGATCACATTCTGAGCTACTGGAGGTTAGGGCTTCAACACGTGGGGAGCACAATTCAGTTTATTGGAAAGTTTGAGAAGCAATGACTGTATATATAACTCTAAGCTATTACGTCACCACTGGTTCTGTCCCCTAACAGAGGCCAGACTTGCACAGTGAGAGGACTGGAGCATCTGGCCCACGTGGCTCACAAAGATTACAGATCTGCCCACCTGGGAGAGGCCCAGTGTGTCTCTAGAAGCCTAAGAGACAGGGTTTAAGTTTTTTATTCCCCATGATCATAGGATGCAGGGTTTCAAATCCTTCATACCTTAGTGGCAGGTCCAAACTTATCTCAGTCTTCAGTCGTGGTTGCAGGATGGGAGACCCCTGGTTAGGAGTTAATTTCTCCATCACAATCCTGTTCACCGGAAGATACAGTCTCCATGCAGTTGCAGGTGAACACCCACCTCCCCTTCGGCATCTGCACCCTCACTCTCTCTCTTGCTTCAGTTAAATAGACTGGGAGGAGGAACCCTGGCAGTGAGGAGCAGTAAGCAATCCCAATGCAGAATTAGGAATTACCTTTGGAGACGCAGGCACAATGGGGAAAAAAAAGCAGGATATAGTTCTGCAGCAGACACCAGACAGCCATGGTTGACTATTGTCTGACTCCCAGGAATGAAGAAACAGCAGAGAAAAAAGCAAATGAAAACTATGAAATGTCTTACTTTGTATAACATCTATGTCACTTTAGGATTGCTAGAAATAATATGCACTGCAGTCATTATGAGAACTCTTTGGTTGATATCCTAACTTAAAAACCAGCAGAATGTAAGTGGAGAAAGGTTCCATTGTTGGCTGCATAGAAAATCACACACACACACACAACAACTGTCCTTCCCAAGGAATGTTATTTGATGTTTCCATAATACATTATTTTTTATTTTTTATTTTTTTAATTTTTATTATTGTTGTATTACATCCATCCCCTTTTTGCTCCCCTCTGTCCCCCCACCCACCCACCCATTCCCCCCAAAGTCAATCCCACCTGTTGTCCATGTCCATGGTTCCTTTATACTAGGTTCTTGTCTAAGCTGCTCCCCATCTTTGCCTCTACCTCTCCCTCCCCCCTACCCCGTTCCCCTGACC